>VWZL01004333.1:33058-338775 GCA_013396915.1 Stercorarius parasiticus
TTTTTTTGCAATGTCCAAAACTAACCCATGCCCTAGCTACCAAGTTACTGTGAAGTCATTTGATTTTCCTTTATCTAGGTCATCGGTTCAAATTTGGTCCAAGATGTCACTTGGCCCAATCTTCTGTAAATTAGACATGCTTGACTAGGGGTACTGTCAGATACTCAGCGACCATAAGTGGACACACAAAATTACATCTCTGCTTTGCCAGTATAAAAATGGAGACAGAGACAAAAACCATAGAGTGATATGAATAAAAAGCAGCTCAGGTGACTTTTTGCAGAAAGCATAATGGAGTCTCCAGTCAGTCCCACTGATAAAGCTGCTATTCCTGCTTGCAATCTATTTTCCACTGAATATAATCAGCCAAACAAACACAAAATAATCTTGTTTGGTGCAGACTGCTCTATTGGCACCTGAACAGCACCTAATGTGCCAGCTGCTGCTTTGTTTTGTTTTGTTTGTTTGTTTGTTTGTTTCGTGATGTATTAATGGATTTTACATCACTTTTATTATCCAGTGAAAATATAATAAAGACCATTCAGGATATGTGGATGCCAAGGTGGTTTTGTGGAGAAATTTGGATGCATAGCATCTATTTTTGGAATAGGTGATCTTTGTATGTTTTCCACTTGATTACACCTGTCCAAAATGTGCGGCGTGTTTACTGCTTTGAGTAGGCACCAAGGATCCACTGTGGATTTTGTAAGGGTGCCTGCACACTATGCACTGCATTGGTTTGCAGCAGGCACTCTGCTGAATTACTGCCACCGCTCTAAAGAATCATTCTGTGCCTCTCTTTATCATAGAATCATAGAATGTGTTGGGTTGGAAGGGACCTTTAAAGGTCAGCTAGTCCGAGCCCCCTGCAGTAAGCAGGGACATCTTTAACTAGATCAGGTTGCTCAGAGCCTCATCAAGCCTGGCCTTGAATGTCTCCAGGGATGGGGCCTCCACCACCTCTCTGGGCAACCCGTTCCAGTGTCTCACCACCCTCATTGTAAAGAACTTCTTCCTAATGTCTAATCTAAACCTATCCTGCTCTAGTTTAAAGCCATTACCCCTCGTCCTATCGCTACATGCTCTTGCAAATCATCTGCTCCCTTTCCCACGAAAACCTGCTTTCAAACATGCTAAAATTTTTAGGGAGAAGGTGAAAGAAGGAGAGTGGTTTGTGTTTTTAATTGCATCAGCATTTCAGGTAATTTCCTTGTTTTTGTTTGCTTTCACCTTCTCAATGGGCTACCTCAGGTATATCAGTACCTCCCATTCCTGGATAGTGAAAATAGTGTGAGAAAACCAAATGTTATATTTTTTTGGCCCGTAAGAGACTAATCGGAAAAAAATACTCATAAATGTGAAAGCCAAGATATTTAGGGTTCTGTTAAATTTAGTTGGACAGGCTTGGTTAACAGATCATTTACTTTCCCAGGTGAAATTAGTGCTAATTTCAGAAGCAGATAAGGGATGAATTTTGGGACTTGTAAGAATTTTTGAATAGTTGTGGAGGGAAATATCAGAGAAAATCTCAGATAGCTAAGTACTGGTTATGGCCTTTTGCGCACAAAATGACTATTACTTATCAAATAATTCTCATAACTTCCACATATACAATAAGCATAGATCTTCACATACCCTTTAGCATTTACAATGTCTGTGGGGGTTTTGAAAATCATACCATAGTAATTTAGATGGGAAAATGTGATTTATCTTGATTTTGTGTATTGCCCAGAGACCTTCCCTCAACTAATAATCAATTTCATATTTCTGATAAAAGCTTCATGCAATATGTATGGGCTTTAAAGAGTTTTAGACTGTAAGTGTTTATAAAATTATTTGGAAAAATCCTTGTTTAAAAATGTTGCGATAAGAGCTGTCCATAAAACCACTGATGGTATTAAAAGAACAACATAACATTCAGACTATTTTTATGTCTGGTAGCCTAAGCCGTATAACTTAATCACAGCTACCCCAACCTCTCACTCTTTAGATTTTTAAAGTAAAATACATTCCAGGAATAAAATGGGTAAATGGTTTATGATATGTGCTTAAACATGAGCAGTAATGTGAAGTGCATAAAATATGTAGAGCACAAAAATATATACAATGGTGTGTCAACCTAGGCAAACAAATAAGCATTTGAGTGCATATGCATACATGGCTTTTTGATATATTAGGATATGGAGCTTTAAAAATCATTATTACCAGTGTTTATCACTTGCTTGCTTTCCAGTCTGCATGGCTTATTGCGTATTATAATTTGAAAAGATTATCTTACTAGGGTAATGAACAATAAAAAATTTGTAATTCATCCTAATAAGCTTGAATGGTAACCCACATGCCTTGGACATTTCTAGCCAGGCATAATTTATCCACATCTTTGGCTGTGAAACAGTGTGGATCTTCTTAACTGAGTCCCTGACAGATGGTTTAAGCTTTTTCAGGACTACATTTCCAATCATTTTGCCCATATTGCAAAATTGGCCTTGAAAAAGGGTAAAGAGTTGTTATGCTGCATTAACATCTCTTCTGAATTGCTTGCTGTGAAGGACATGAAAAAAGGAAGGAAATCAGAAGAGGAATGTTTTAAAAAAAACACTTTCGAAAGTTACAAATGTTAGACATGAGGATGATCTTAAATTTTATCCCTCACCTCAATTTGGATGTGAATGTGGTCACATGATGTGTGATAATGAAAACACAACTTTTGGTTACCTTGTTTCATTAATGATTCAGATGGCATTAATAGTGTAACAAGTGTTAAAAGTGCTGTAATTAAAAAGACTTTCTACAGTCTTAAACCCTGCTAATGGACGGCACAATTGACTGCTCTTAAATGAACAGGGATTTCTGTGGCACATTTCAAGATTTGTGCTACTCTGAATGGATAGGCTCAAATATCTGCATTCATTTCTGCATGAAACATGGATTGATCCCACGTACTATGCCAAATTTTCATTTTCTTTTGCAGCTTCAGCTGACTGGCTTCTTCATATAAAGTGCTGCTCTTTTCTTCTTGCCACCTTTTAGTTTATGATAAAAATCAATGAAAGCTGAAGCCTTCCACAGCCATCTATAAAATGCAATTACTGTATACAACACACAGTAAAACTCCTGTGGTGTATATGTTGAGACTAATTTATGCCACTTACCTCCAGAGAGGTATTGATCCTGCTCTGTGAATATCTTACAAAAGGGCTGTTGAATGCAAGCTCAAGGAAATATGTGGTTATTGGCTCTGATCTACAATTTGATTAATAATGACCTATTTGTTGAACTCTGCTCCGTACTGCACTGTTTTCTGTGACTGAACCTTTTATGTTTGAGTATTGCCCCTGCTGATCTCCTTCAGAGGCCCATCCCGCCTTGCTGTCCCACAGGCTCACTGTGGTCTCTGTGATCCCCACCAAAGGAGCCACAGGAGAAGGCTGAAACAACCTGACGGATTTGGTTGTTATTTTTTAAATGGCTGGCAATCTTTGCTAATCCTGAAAGTGGTGGTTGCTTGGCAAAGCCCGCACACATTCTGTGATGGGATCCAGTTTCTTAGATACCTGCTGTGTATAGGAAGGAAAAGCAATTCTGAATAAGTAGTCCAGCAAGGATTCTCCGAGATGCAGGGTATAAACTCCAACGCTTATTTTAGCTCATGGTTTTGAGAGCAGCAGTCTAGCATATAAAATGCCAAGAAAAACCCTCAAGAATGATACGACAGAAAGTGGGTCGATTTTATGAGAAACCTTTCAGTGTTCTGGTGTTGGGTGCAGAGTGAATCACACGAATAAACCCCTTCTGCAAGAATAAATCTCTGTTACTCAGCATCTCGTCTCAGGTAAATTCCTCAAATAAAGAATTGTTGAGTGGTGTCTCTGACCTGACAGTTTCCATTTCAAAGTTCACGTTCCTTGAGATGCTGCAAGAATGTTAGCAATTTGCTGTACTATGTGAAAAAAACATTGTGCATTCATAGAATGAGAGTTCAGGAGAGTTTAATTTGCTTTGGGCAGAGACCTGGGTAGCAGGGTAAGCTTCTCTATTATATGATTACAGTAAATAGTTCAACCTTTTTCTGACATAAATGCTCTGTTTTGGGATTTGACAGAAGTTAATTGCCTATTGTGATTGCACAGTAGTTGATGAATGCCATAGTGGAACATGACAAAATAATATTTATTGAAAATGAGAAAAATAGCCTGTTAAAGGAATAGTAACAATATAATTTAGGCCCAAATTGGCCTAAACTAATTCAGAGTAGAAATACGCATAATAAGGGAGGCCGCCTTCTCCATCTATTCATTGGTGGGGTTTTCAACAAAACATAAGCTTATTTCATTAGTTCTGTAAATGTCAAAGTGATGCTTGAGTAGAAACTGAATAAAAAACAAAGTAAAGCACAATAGCCCCATTACACATAGAGAAAAAAACCCCACAAAAACCCAGGCTAAGAAAATAAAAACAGAAACTGAATTTGATTATAAAATGCCTTTTGTTTTACTAATCATATTATTATGAGAACCTAGTCTCAGTTAAGTCAGTGCTGGTCTGTTATTGCGTTCCTCAGAGCAAGGATTACAGCTGTCATTTCTGCAGCCAGCACTGTTACCTGCTTGTGCAAAGTCTCATCGTGGCTTCCTGCCTCAGTTTCCCCATCTATGAGATGCTTTATATCTTTACTTGAAGATAAAAGACAAAATTGCTTGACAAAATATCTGTTGAGACTATGAAGTTTGGCTGTGTATTTAATAAGAGATGAAAGAGTCACTACAGTGGAAGCAAATCAACTAGTCTAATTTCTTTGCTGATATATTATTTTTTTCTTGCACTGTATTTTGTAAAGTTTTGTCCACTCCAGTAAGAAAAATGGCTTTTTAATATTGAAATGATGTGAATAAAACAACTGACTAAAGTTCTTCATCCAGAGTGGTAGTCCAGCCCAAGTGTGGAGTGGAAGTTTAATCCATGCAGGGCTTTCTGGAAAGCTCTTACACCATGAGTGACCTTGAGTTTTCATTTAAAAAACAGAGAGGAAGGGTAGTGAAGTGAACATTTTTAGAATCCAGCCACTGTATTTAGGAACTAATAACAAGAATTTATTTTATAAGCTGCAGAAATCATATTTTGGAAATTGCTGAGGGAAGGAAACTTGGTTGAATCAAATGATCACAGATCAACTGACATCTGCCAATATGATTTAGCCAAGAAAAAGGTCAAATGTTCCTGAGGCAAGTTGGTGAGGTACTTCTAGTGAGATGGGAAATGATATTACTGGTACTTTATCTGTAAATTTATTTGCAATTCTAGTAATTCATATTCAAAGAAGAAATAAATGACTCTGGGAAATGCCAGGCTTTTTTTTGGAGAGGAGACTAAAAGATGGCTTGCTAAGCCTACCAGAAAGAGGTCTGCTCTGTGTAAATACAAAGGAGACAGTTTCTTCAGCTAAACAGTAACTTTGCCATAAGAATGAATGCCTTGTGATTGCCCATGAGTAAATTCAGGCTAGAAGTCATCTAGCCATCAGAGAAGTGGAGTCTGCAGCACCTGGCCAGTTGGAAGAGTTGAATGAAGACCTTAATTAGTATTAAGGTGGATTTTGATCAGTTTCTGAAAGACATGATGAGATGTGATGCTTGTAGTAGCTCATCAGGGTCCTTCTTTTTTAACTGTGCCTTTTAACTCATACGAGCTAAATCCACCCATTGAAATTGATGTAATGCTGTTGACTTCAGTTTGACTGCATAGCCATATAAGCACAGCAGCACTTAATCTAAAATGTAACTGATACTTTGCAGAGAGAACAGGAGATTTAAAAAAACCCAACTTAATTACAACCAGGTCTGATGGATTCATCTGAACTCACTCTGTTTGGTGAAGGCCTAAGAGAGGGTCAGGGAGCTACCTGTGATCTTTCTGATGCCAGAAATTCAGCTAGAACAGCCTGATGCTAAAATCTCTTGAGAACATTAGATGAACCAGAGCTTGACAAAATGCAGCCGTGTTCCTTCAACAATCTTTTGACTTACTATGCACGCCGCCCAGGGAATGCAGGAGACTATGCAACAATATCCTGTTTGGACATTTCCTATTAATGGAAGAATTATTAAGCAGCTGGTTACATGTGCCACCTTTTCAGCTTCTGGAATGAGACCAACCTAACTGTACTTGCCAAAGTATATTCTAGTTTGGTAAGTAAAAAAAAAAAAGAAAAAAGACTCTATTATTACACAGTAAACGCTGAACACCTTTTATTTGCTGGGTAAGTTTGCTCTGTAAGTTTTCATTCATTTGCATCTGAATTTTGTGGTTATCAGCTGTGGTCAATGTTATGATGATACTAAAGCATAGTTTGGTTTAGCTTGAGTGTCCCAGAAGGGCTCAGACAACCCAAATGGTGTTTATCCTCAATTTGATGAATGGCTTATCAGACTGCCTGGTCACTGGCACACTGTCTTGTCTGCCACTCAGATTTGGTGTGTTTGATCTACAGGATCATGATACTGGGAGAATGTAACCAGTGTCTGGCCAGCAAGGGATCTTGAGCAGGTAATTACAATTCCTGACCGGGAAATTAAATCTGATGGGAAGTAATGCTTTACCTACAGCATATCAAAACTTCACATAGGCAGAGGATAGACAAATGGTTGCTTTGGTCTGTCATTGTCCTTCTGCTTTCCCATTCCCTGTTTCTTGACTATTATTTTAAATTTTGGCAAAGGATTTGGATGGCAGAGCTGGGAACTGCCACAGGAGACAAGGAAGCAGCCTCTGCCAGCCTGCGATCTGTCACGATTCCGACCCGTGCAGAGGAAATCTGTAGGCAAAGGGGAATCCTTGGGGGGCTCTGAATGCACTTTGCACCTTGAACGTACCTCAAAGAACATTAACCCTATACTTACATGCTAAACATTACATACAGACGAAATACACATGGAGTCTGTACTACCTGTTTCACTGGTTGGAAGTTCTACGATATTTCCCTGCCCATGCTCTGGGAGTTAGACTTTGGCTGTTAAAGCATACTAAGACTAATTAATTTCAAATCTTGGTCTCAGACAGGACTTAGCTTTGTGACCTAGGAAGCACCTGGCACCTGCTTTGAACTTTTATTTTTTAAATTCCATAGGCTGCATATATGACATGGACTTTAGACCTTTACAACATTTCTTGGTCTTTCATGATCTTTGTCTACCAAGTCCTTATTCATATTAATTTATGTCCTATCAGTTTCCATCTTCCATTTCAAGTGCAAAAACTAGATTTAGAGAGTTTTCTGGTGGTTTACAACAATGGGAGGTTGTGATTTTGGTCTGCATTCACGTAATGGCAGTTCAGGCTAGTATGTTACTTTGATTCATCCAGGCTTAGGGTACTGACCCAGTCTGTTAGTTCCTATGCATCTGCTGATGGGTGATAACTTGCCAGAATCTTAATTTTATTACTTTCAATTGTGTGACTGCATACCAGAAATCTTCTGTGGAAACTGGATCAGAAAACAAAACAGGTGTAATAACTCTGCCTTGTTACTGAAGAAAAGGCTCAGCAGCCCAAATACAAACGGTTTGTACATCTCCCAGCCCCATTGTGGCAGACAACAGTTCCCAGGGGTGTTTAGAAGAGCATTAGGCCTGTGCTTGCCTTAAGTACAAGATGCAGCCCACTGGGTTTGTTTGCAAGCATAGCAGCTTCTATGAAGCATATTTTTCTCTTATCAAGGTTGACTCAAAGGAAAGCAGCCACCAGGATGCAAAGGGAGTCCAGCAGCAGACTGGCCCTGCACCAGCCTGAGGGCTGTTGCGCCGCTGGGAACAAAGCCAGGGCAGAGGCTAGAGAAAGGGCCGGTCACAGACGCAGATGCCAGTGCTCAAGAAGTATAATCTGGAACTTGACAGCTGCCAAACTAGACCTCAGAGTAGCCAAGCTAGTTGGGTTTTTTTTCGGAGGAGATGACAGAAAGTGGCCAAAGGGACCAGCAATGGCAATTCTCCAACTATAGGACTAAACCAAAGCCAAGTGAGTATTGTGATTGTACTGGTGTTTTTGGAAGACGAGACACCATCAGTAGAATCCTAATTCAGACACTCCCTGTTGTTGCATCCACACATTCTGAAGGGCCTGAGGTTAAATGTGAGAACAAAGTGGAAACTTTTTCTTAACTCCACCCCAGTCTGGGGCAATGTCAGAATAAAAAATAGACACCCCCACTTTCCCAAACCTTGTAATCCATGAAGGAAGGTGGTCTTCAAATTAGCAACTCAGCCTTGACTGCTAGGCAGCTGGGCACTGGCCAGATGGGTTACCCCGTTTAATGGAGTCCACTTGCTATTACACAGCATAAGGTAGGAGGTATTTAGAAGCAAACTGTGACAGCTCGGCACCTCCCTGGAGTTCATATTAAACATTGCTAATTCTTTCTAACCTCCCTTTGGTCTGCTGCTGTGCCTGGTGCCCGCAGCTGACCTGGCAGCCTTCCACCCTGCGGCTGCAGACCAACCTCTCTCAGCCACGCCGTGGGAGGTCGGGGGCAGAGGCCTCTGTCCTCAGCCTGAACACCTCTGGTAGCGTGCTCAGCTAATAAAGCTCCCGAATTGTTGTGTTACTGTCCCAAGGGGAGGATTGACTCTGCCACCAAAAGAAGCCAACCTTTCTCAGGTTTAGTCAGGTCTCTCTACAACCTTTTGACTCAGTTAAGGGTGAGAATTCATGAGGGCAAAAAGAGGTAGAAAGAGAGAGACAGTTTGAAGTGAAAGATGATGTTTTTGAGGTAAGAAAAAAAAATTCTGGGGAGCAGACCAGGAGAAAGATTTCCTATTTGAGAAACAAATCTAGTGTGAAAGGAGATTGATTTCTGGGGGAAAGGCAATATGAAAGCTGTTACTAGAATTGACTTTTTTTTTTCTAGTACATCTGAAGAGATCCTTTCCACTTTATACACGCAGGATGGACCATGTGTCAAATTACAGAATCACAAGGGAGCTGAACAGATCATATTCCTATGACCATCTTCATCTATCATATGTCCTTTGTCAGGCAGTTCATCTTCTTACAACTAAGCCATCATCTTAACATGTTAAAATCAGTGTAGAAGGGAAATGTTTCCTGCCTCTGCTCCTATATGTAGAATTTACTCCACAGTAACCTCAACCAAGTACTAAGGATGGACAAGTTACAAGCATAATTTTCTATATGCAAAAGTGTCACTCTGGAGTACTTTATTTCAAATCCTGGGTTACAAAGAGAGCAGTCAGAAAGCTGAGATTCCTAGTTGATGGATCATTCACTCCCAGTCCAGGAGACAATGAAATACAGCTTATATTTTTACCTTAGCAAGACAGGTGATTCTCTGCCTAAACATATCTGCTTCTCTCCATTGACTACAAAGGGAACCCACTGTGACAAGTTCAGTTATAGATGTTTACTTTGTAGACATCTTTAGGTAGATCAGGTGAGTCACACTCAACGGAGTCTTTATGGCTTGATGGGAGTCTGGAGTTGAGACCCCAAATTACTAGCACAATCCTTTTCTTAGGACTTGCCTACAGCTCAGTGAGTAGGAGACTCAACTAGTTAGAGACATTGTTCTCATTGCTTGAAAAGTTGAGTTTTACTGCATGTTTTACTTAGAGGGGAGCTGCATCCTGGGGTTCTTTGTTATAAAATACATGAGAGAAGCATAAGGTGTTATTATTACAACTGTTATCACAGAATCTGATCAAACATGTCTGGAACCTATTCTTAAAAAATCCAATGATATGGATTTTACAGTCTTTTCAGGCAATCTGTTCCAATGCTTTTCTCTCCTCATGTTAGAAAGTTTTTCTAATGCCTAATATAAAGTTTCCATATTTCATTATTTCTTGTTCTAATCCCTGTGGACATGGAGAGCAATTGATTCTGATTCCTCAGCAGGATACTGTTGAAGTCTGTTATGGCATTTTCTCTTAAGTGTTTCATTCTCCAGACTGAACAATTCTGATTTTGTTCAATCTTTGCTTGCAGATCACTTTTTCCAGCCCTCTAATCCACCTTGTTGCTCTCCCTGGACTGCTGCAAGAAGTTCACATCCCTCTTACAGCATAGTGCCTAAAGGTGCATACGATACGCTAGCCACTTGCTAATTCTGCAGTATCTACAGCCAAATCTTATACATGATGCTGCCTATACAACCTGTGCAGTAGTTTTTGCAAGGTGGTGAGATTGTTTATTTCTGTGCAGCTTGTGATCCCCCCTAGACCACAAACTGTTTCCTACTGACTCATTTTCCATCTTCTATTTGTACAGTTGATTACTTCTACATAAATGTAGCACTTTCACTTGTCCTTACTGAATTGCATCCTATTGATTTCAGACCACTTCTTCAAATTGTCAGGTTAATTTTTAATAGTGAAAAATGAGGTCTCCTACCTCAGAGCCGGTCTGTGCATAGTTCAGTACGGTAACACCGGAGGCAGGAAAGAATCACAGACTTTTCTCCACTTGTATTCCTATGGGGTGGCAAGGCACAATGACTGCAGTTCTCCTGGCATGAGTCCATGCTTTGGGATAAGAAGAAGGAATCATCTTTTGTTACGGTAGAGCCTGAAGGCAAGACAAGTTTATCCTACTGTTAGAAAGTGTTTTCTAATGCTTCACATAAAGTTCCTCATTCCGTTACTTCTTGTCTTGGAAAAGGAATAGAATCATAGAATCATTCAGGTTGGAAAAGACCCTTGGGATCATCGAGTCCAACCGTCAACCCCACTCTACAAAGTTCGCCCCTTCACCGTATTCCCCAACACCACACCTAAATGACTCTTAAACACATTCAGCAAGGGAGAAAGATTTATTCCCGTTCCTCAGCAGGACCTTTGTTTTAGGTACTGCATTCACATGAATCAGTAAATGATTCTTGTCCTGTTAAGTTTGTAACCTAAACAGAAGAAACCAGGAATGGAAGCAAGGACCTTAACAGGTAATGGGAAGGTGGCAAATGATACATTGATTTTTCGGCATTTCCTAGGGAAGGGCTTAGTCAGATGTTGATGAGAGAAATGGAATGCAAAAACATAGGGGAAGAGTACACTGAAGTGAAGCAAAATGAAGGGGACTGAACATGCTAAGGGCAACAGAGAGGGAATGAAGATAAAGGGAGGAGACTATAGAAAAGAGTCAGACAAAGACAAGCCAAGAAAGTCCAACCTAATCTCTGTAGCATTGTCTGTTAAGAGATCCCCATTTTGTCTCTGTCAAGCAACACGTCTGTAGCTGTACTCACTCTAGAATTTGTCTTTAAGGCCATAAAGCAGGAGAGGAGCATGCAGAGGAATGGAAAGGAGGGATACTAGTTAAACATGTTCTGTCAAGAGTCTTTGTGTGGAGATGAGGGTGTGTGTCTCATGAGCACAGTTCGGTAAAGTGCTAAGAGAATAGGTGGCACCTTTGAAGCTATGTTCCACACTGAGTGACGTGTCTGGCATTGTACAGCGGGCTCTTCACAAAAGAACTGCATCCTGTAGATTGGAAGAGGATGATGACACAACTGTCGTTTTTTTCCTGCTGCAGGGACAATGCCTTCCGGAACACTTGCTGTGGTGGTCTTGCACGCCGTCTTTAAAGCATGGTCCTTCCGTGCACCTTTAGAACTCTCTAGCTCAGTGGTTGGAAAATTGCAGTCTATTTTCAGTTGCTGAGTAGTCCACTGTGAATTAAAATGGGGTGTTCAGAAGGGTGAAATCAGAACCATTTATAATCCAAGTTCTTTCTTTGTTTTTTCATTTCTTCTTCCTCTCCCCTCTCCTCCCCGACATAATTGGGACACATTAGCTTCACTGTCTCAGTTCATTAGGTCATTTCTGAAAATCGAAAATCACAGTTTTGTGTTTATTGGTGTCTTTTTACTTGTAGGAAATCATTTGCAATGAAACTACTTCTAAATTTCCCGCTGTGTAGAAGACTCCAGAGCTGTTTGCTTATACTTCATCAGAAGAACTGCTGGAAATAATAGCTCTGAGTTAGGGAATGATGTTGCCCAAGGACTCTAGCTTTGATAATTAAAAATGCCAGTCCCTCATGGTGTTGAAAACCCTCAGTTTTCATGGACTGCAGAGGGTCCTCAGTTCTTTGCAACATCAGGACCTAATTGTGAAGTGGTGGAGTAAGTTTTTCAGAACATGCACAAGAGCAAGTTTATTTCTGCTGCAGTATCAAAAAACAGTGCAAGAACAGATGAACAGCATCTATGGGCTATCCAAGGGTAGTTTCTTTTAAGTAGGTTGTACTGATGATGCTCTCTGCAGCCTATGCTGTTTATAACAGCTAAGATCTGGTCTGTTCCTATTTACATCCAGCAGAAAATAAAAAGAGTCAGAAACTGAAAATTTTAAAAGATGACCTGTAAAGAACTGACAGTTTGCCCGAAGGATGCTTTTATTGAATCTTTATATGGCTTTTACAGAGTAAAAAAAAATTCAGGATTTTCTCTACCGGAGAAACAGTCCAGTGATTGATATGTTAGAAGATCACTGGTAAAGGGGAAATCTGTTAACTTTGCCTTTCACAGCCTTTTTACCCCAGCTTCACTTCACTCTTTTCTTTCTTCTTCAGTTTCCCTCATTCCTTTTCCTGTCAGTGGTGTCTCTTCCCTCGTTTTTCCAAATTAAAACTTAAAATGTCAGCCTAACTTGTGGGAATAGTAAGCCATATTACTCTATTTTAAATGGTGTCTTTGAGTTCAGAAGAACTTTTCTTGCACATTTTACTGCTTGTTTAAAGATATTACCAAACAGTCACCGTGAATTCGCATGAGATGCTGTGAGATGCGATCTTGAGTAGCAAGCCTTTAGCTAGGGCTTGTAACTGGAGAAACTGAGGACTACTCTGAACTTTCAATGTGCAAAACACTTCTGCAGAATATTTGCTTTATATTCCAAAGCCAGCCCTTGGCTTACTTCTAAGACTGGATACAGCCTGAGTAGGAACTGTGTTTGATTGCTAGATATGACTTTGAAAGTAAACACTTTCATTAGGACTTCTGTAATGGACTTGGAAATCTTTTAATCCGAAGTTTTGTTCCTGGAACGATTAGTTGCCTGTGCTCTAGCCTGAGGGAAAGTGCCACAAGGGAAAATGATATGAAGAATGGATGTAGATGGAGAACTGTGCCACTACCACTTAAAATTCAGTTGCTTGTCTGTGATGTTTTCAAAGAATACGAAATCATTTAAATATGCAAAAAAATTAAAATGTGCAATCCATATCAGCCATAATAAATTGGGACTTCCTAAAAGAAAGAATTTGGAAAGATAATTTGCACATTTTGTTTGCTCATTCATGGTAATTTGTTTTCTGTGGAAAATTTCAACGGTCCCAGTAGTTTAGCCTAGACTCTCTAAGTGGTGAAATTGTTACTCCTGTAACACAGGAGATGGAGTTGGCAGTAGGAAATTCAGTTATTAGTCTGAATAAGTCACTTACTGGGTAGGTGATGGTTGGGAAGGTATGTGGGACAGGTATCAAGATGGGTTATTTCCTGAGGTGTCCATAAAATTCTGGCAAAACCTGGGTGACTATTCTGGTCACAGTCTGAACTTTTACCTATGGATTTAGAAGTGGGAAGGGAAATGAGTCTCTTGAAATTAAGATTAAATTACCAGGAAAAAGATGCACCTCTAAGCAACAGTTTCAGTTTACCGACACATGCAGCATAGGGAAAGTATTCAAAACCTCAGAACCGTGGTGGGAGACCTGATGTAAAGACAAGGGATTTGAGTCTACTCAGAACTGTAGAAGGTTTTGAAGAACAAAAAGTCTCTACAGAAAGTGATGCTTCCTCTTTGCCTAGCAGGGCTAAAGCGCTACCACAGAGAACTGACAATGTTTAGGGAGATTACTTAAAGCAGGACCGGGAGAAGGCTGACAGGTGCTAAAGAGTATTCAGGTCAGACAAAGACATCTGCCAAAGACATCAGTCATAAGAGATAAGGAAAATTACAGTTGTACTAGGGGAGGAACAAGTGCTGCTCACAAAGGAGTATCCTGGAAAGTTAATGGTATGTCAGAACACAAAGTTAAATAAAAGAGTAAAAAAATTAAATGAAACCTATACATCTTTGTGCACAGTTGAGAAGGCTAAGAAGGTGGACTTGACTGCTTGGCCATGTGGTAAAGAGAATCCTGAAACATGGAGGAATGAAAGGTAAAAATAAAATGTTTTAAAATCTGTCTTTGGCAATTCATAATGAGTAGATTAAGCCATCAAATGGTTGAGTAGTGCTACACCTGCATCATTCCGTATTCTCCAAGGAGGTACGCTTTCTTAACACATGGAAATACCTACAGGAATACTGGCTTTATCTCACAGATTACTACATTTATTACATTACCAGCATCCTGACTGAGCTATTTTGTATGAAAAAACCAAAGGAGATCAATAAGATATCAACTGGTTAAAGGCCACAAAAGGGTTGACTTTGGGTATCTATCTGTCTCTAAACTCCAAATAATAAAACATACTCTTTTTGTAATATATGAGACTTAGTCCAATTGGAAACAGCTGAGATGCCAGATGTGACATTGATATAATTAAGCCTGATTTATTAAGTGACCATGGAGTTGGAGGCACAGTATTGGAGGCTACGTTGGACAGCTCGCTATAAATCTCCACAGTAATCAGCAAAGAGGAATAATATAACATGGAAGAAACAGAAAGATATAGTACCACCACTTTATTAACTCTATACTTGAGCTGAAGCCATATACATATAAACGAGAAGAGGCCAATAGGTACACTGCAAAAACGGAAAGAAGCATGAAGCAATTTTAATCTGAGGAGAGAGATGAAGTAATGAATCTTAGAAAAGAAAAAGACACAGTGAAAGTATACAAGATAGTGAATATTAATAAGAAGCTAAATCTGAATCTTCTATTTACTTTCTGAAGATTTCATCAAAAAGGGACTTTGGTTTGAAATTGAAAGCCTCTGCAATTAAAACTGATAAAAGGAAATACATTTAAAGGTAATACTTAATTAACCTGTGTCATTTATGTAGAGAATGCAAACACTCACAGTACATTAAAAAGGAAACAACAAACAAAAAAATAATCAGAGACTTAAGCCCTCAGATGTCAGCATGTTTGCCAACCTGGGGGAAAAAATCTTCTCTGTGGGCAGGTTATTTTAAAAATTGCCACTTACAATTTTTGGTTTTTACTTTCTCTCACACCCTGGATGCTGTCTAAGTTACTGGGGTATCTGTGGGTCATTTTTTAGAAAAGAGGTGAAAAGTTAGATGAAAAAATACCCCCTGCAAATGTTGCAGTAAGTACTTTGATTTGCCAGGTGCTCTCTGAAATTTCAGATTCAAAATCTTACAGATAGAATATTTTTAAAGCCCTACTAAACTTGTATTGGGGAGATAGTATATACTTTTGTAGCATTTTCTTTACTAAAAAATAGAAAATAATTTGCTATCCCAAAGCAAGGGACAGTAACAATAGGTACTAGTTGGTTTGTATCTGTTTTCATCATTCTTATATGTGGGTGAGGGGTGGAATGAAAATCGAAAATCCTATACGTATTTTTTGATTTCTTTGGGAAATGTGCCAACACGGAATAGAAAGGAAGTGATGGCCCTGAACTGTCTGCCATGAATCTGAGCATTGTTTCAGGTTTTGAGGTTGCAGCTCCTGTTAAGGATGGCTTGCTGGGCTGGCATGATTGAAGCATACCAATAAGAGACATGAAGGTGATGTGATTGCTATCTTATCTGTCTGTCCTTGAATTCCCCACTCCTGTGACCTCGTCTGCATTCAGGTAGCCTGGCTGGGGAAGTGTGTGTTGAGGGAAAGGCAGGAGAGATTACAGCAGAAGTCCATAAGGAAGTCGACTCATTTCAAGCACAACACCAGGATGCTCTAACTACTCTGCTTTTGTGCCCCATGATGAATTCTCTGGTAACGTCTTTTCAGATTACCTGCTGGCTATGGCTTCTTTGGCTTAGTGACATTTATGGTTAAGAAAGTGTTTTTAATGAATTTTTTTTTTAAGACCATGTTAATATTCCACACCCAAAACCAGATTGCCATTTTCATAGGTATAAATATATATTAACAACTATTCTTTCAGATTTGATTCACACCCTGCAAACCTATTTCAGGGACCACACATAATGCACTTTAAAATCACATCAGTGTAGGTCATCATTCGGCTCTGCGAGGATATGCAGAGGACCAGGGAAGTACAGGAGCCCATGCCCACCTCGGGTATAGTGGAGCAGCAAGCACAGCGGGCTGCTGCCTGGGTGTGAGCAATCTGGAGGTGGGGAAGCCTTAGTTGTTCTTAAGGGAGAATCAATTTACAAAACTTAACTGACAGGAGATGTGTGTGGGGAGGGACGAGAGGGGAGAAGTGATCTGCATCCTCTGAGAGCTGTCATCCCTGAGATAGAGGAGAGGTTAGAAAGGGTACTGTGACTCTTAGGCAACACTATAGTGGAGATACAGCAGCTAAGATTTTCCCATGCACTGTCAACGAGAGGAAATTCTCGGTTGGTCCTCAGCAGAGTATTTTTCTTATGAATGCATTTTTTCAGTGCATTCTCTGAATGCTTTCAATGCCAATAATTACATGTCCCTGATCTAAGAAGCTAATAATTTACTTTCACACAGGGTACTCTAAGAGGGTCAACAAAACAGTGGGATGGGGAAGACCAGAGCACTAAGGCTAGGGAGATTATTCAGAGGTGGCATGGACACAGCATGGAGAAAGACTTTTTTCTTTGTATTTACACCCATTTTATGACTGCTCTACACTGCTAAGGTAGCATAAAGAAGCCTTATGTAAATGAGTCAAACCTACATGAGTAAGTGATTAAATAACCGGCACAGGTTCTTGTAGCAATTATGGCAGAGTAGTTTTAAAGAGTGGCTGAAGTCAGTCATGATATTGGCATTGACAGCCTGGTTTGATATTGACATGGGTTGTCAAAGGAATTTCCTCTGAACATGTTGGAGACTACCACAGCAATTCATAAATAACCATCCTCCAAAATGTCTGATGGCTGCTCCAAAACCATTAGCCTCATGAGGTTTCTGTTGCCTTGGACATTTTGTGGGAGAAAGCAGCAGAAGCCCGCTGAGTGTGGAAATGGGACATATTTCCAAAACATCTGTTGACATTATATATGCCGAGTGATTTCATTTCAAAATTGTCATGTTTTTCAACATAGGACATCTGTGCTAGTAGGCAGTATCTGTGCAGTGCAAACAAAAATGGAATTAAATGTACAATAAATATGCTCAGACAAATAATACTTTTCAGTAGGGAAGCAAACATGCAGTATAACTCCTTTATCAGCTATTCCCTTTTCTCAGGGAATGCACTTCCTCTGTTCAACAGTCTAACAACAGACCAATATATAGGTTACTTGCCTCAAGCAATTCTGGGACTATAAAAGCTTTCTAGCTATGTAAAACAAGTTTGTTATCCAAGCCCTAGTTTCTACACTCTCTGGTACTTGATCTTTGCTGAGCAAGTTGAATTCATAACACCAAAGGTACACACACGTACACACACACACACACACACACACACGAGTGAGGCAGGGTAGGTGCTTAGTCTGGGAGTCACAAAAGCTCACATGCTAATCACTGGGGTGGTTAACTTACTCAGTAGGTTATGCCAAAAAAGGGGGGTGTCACAGGCAACACTCCTCTATCAAGCCAGGAATCAGAGCCTGGAATTGCTGCGTGCACTTAGGTATCTCTGTGACACTAGATGTTGCCCTCTCATTGCAGGATGCTACCTAATAAATAGCGTAATATTCCTAGGCTGTTATTGAGTCATGAGAGCTCTCACTTGCACTGTCTCTGTGGATTCTGCATACTAGGCAGCACCTTCAACACTAGCTTTTTGGATGAAAATGCTCTGTGCCCTTTCTGTTGCAGCTGGGCAAGTGCTTCAAATGCTCAGGCGCTATGTAAGAAGTGAGTACAATCCACCGCCATGGCTTTTCATGCAACTCAAAGCAATCTGAATGAGTTAAGTTTGGTCAGAGTATAGCTAGAAATCAAGGCTCCTCTGAGGTCTCAGACATTAGTGCATCTTTCTGAATTGTTAACAAGAGATGATTTATCTAGGCAGCCAGCTCAGTAAAGAGAAAGATGCCTCTGAGTTTCCTCAGTAATACATCTATAATTACCAGAGAGGCTTTTCCTTGAAACCTAAGTGGGTTAGGTAGGGTTTTCCTCAATTGCTTTTCTGATTTTAGTAACTTCAATTTTATCTGTGTTGTATTTTGGGTTCAAAGGAAGTCTGCCCATGTTCCATCAAAGGCCCGTGTTCCAGCTATCACATAGTGCCTCAAGGAAGACACATGACAAGTGAGTGTGAATACAGAGTTCTCAGAGGCTTAGGCAAAACTGAAGTTTTTTTCCATCGATACTTGAGCTCTGGCTCTGCCACACTGTTCTGCAGGACAGAGAGGAACACTGAATGGGGGAGAAGGATGAGAGCACAAGGGAGGTTGAGCCCCAGAGAACTACGTTTACTTGTCTTGCTGTCATGAGGAATTGCTGAGGTGGTGGAGCCTCTTCCACTGACGAATCATAGAATGTGTTGGGTTGGAAGGGACCTTTAAAGAGCACTGCCTGATGAATTCCCACTTGTCCTTCTGCAGCAGCAGCAGCTTGTGTTTCCAGGGCTTTGCAGTCAACAAAGTAGATAGAGAGGTAATGGCTGGTTTTGTTGTTCCTGCCAATCTGTTGACCTAAACAAATGCCCACTTGGCTTTTACCTAAAACAAGCCTGCCTTTGACATAGTAACACATTTATTGAGCTGAAAATAAAATGTGTTCAAAATGTGATTGCTTTGGAGGCAAATGCTCACTCTTTACAAGTATGGCTTAGAATTAGGACCAGTTTGAAAAAAATGCTGAAGCACTTGCTTTATGACAGCAACATTTGAGCAAAGCCTTTCTTTTGCTGCGTGTCTAGCAATTCTGTTAAACCTTTATGTGGAAAAAGTGGATACAATCTATTTCTTTGAAAATCTTCACACATCCTGTTTTGACACATCTGAAACACAGAATTTCAACTTTTCACTTTGAAACAACAATTTTTGCTTAGATATCAAATGTATTTAAAGTCCCATTGATGTCTGTATTTACACATTGATTCATGAAGACAATTGGAAAAAAGTTCTGCTTGGAAGAAGATTTCATAGTTTTGCTTCCCTGTATCAATTCAGGACAACAGGAAGTTTGAAATCTTGCAATATTTCCCAGGCTGGCAAATATAGCTCACTCTTTGCCTCACTTTATAGTGCAAAATTAAGCAAAAACCATTAAGTTTTGGTCCCCTAATTTAAATATTTAAGCAATTTGAAATGAAACCACAATTTAATAAAGTGTACAGGCTACTGTGCTGGCAGAAATTGTTTGAAAAATATAAGCCAAATTTCTTTTCTCGATCAGCTTTGGAGATCTAAACATGGTCAAAGAATGAACCAAGCAAAAAGAGCAAATCAGCCTTTAGGCCTGATCTTAACAACTTGGTTGATGCCTCATAGCAAATAAATCACATTAACTACTAAAGGTGAAGTTGATATTTTGGAACGGATTCCATCATCTAGCATTACAAACATCAGGAAACATATTTTACATTGCTTGTGCTTTATCAGTAATTTTTTAGTAATTTCTTTCCTGTTCTTTAAAGGGGTTGCATTTGAGTGGACATGCTTTTAGCTAAGCAGGGTAGGTTTTGCATCCTGTTTCTTGTTGGATTTCTATGTTTTTCACCTGCAGGGGAGTATCAAGTGACTTGGGACTATCCCTTTTCTGTGTCTCTTGTATCTCCCGAGTTTTGGGTGTCATTTGCCTATTTTTGTTCCAGTTCAACAAGACTTAGAAGCAATAGTGATAACCAGGTTAGCAACTTCTTTCTAACTTCATTGCATGTGTTGTTTTTTTCTGTTTCACCTGCTCTGACTTTATTGTAATAACTAGCAGATAACCACTATTATATTGAGAATAATTGGTGAAGACTTACTGGTAGTTTGAACAAGACAGATGCTTAAAGTTCATTATCTTTGTAATCTTGTGCTTTTACAACTGAATTTTATATCGTAGACATTGTCCATTTCCAATGGAAATTTCAGTGAATTTCATCACACTCTTTATTTGGTCTCCTGCAGTAATTTTGAAAATTGATACCCTTGTATATTGGGAGATGGGGTTCACAGGATCACTTGGACAGTTTTCTTGTTTAATGCTGTTGAAATCCTCTCTTCTCCTTCTTTCCCTTCCTTCAGATTTTCCCTAAATCTAAGAGATCACACCTCAGTCTCTAAGTCAATTAAAGCTGCTTTTGGACATGCATGTTTGAAACCTGATCCAAATGAACACCAAGTATCGTGGATGGAAATATTTGACACAGTTATGATTTAGTAGCAATTCAAAATTTATTAATGATTTGAGGTAGATCAAGAGGTTAAGTTATAGCAGCACTTACTCATTAACCAATTTAAGGATTTACAAGATGATTTAAGAAAATAATTGAACAGCGAATTAATTACAGGTTTGAAAATGGCATGACTCACACTGACTTACTATAAGGTATCCCATATCAATACAGACACGCCTGAGCCCAAACATACAAACACACACCACTCGAGGGGCCACACACAGCCCCACCCCTGAGTTTTTAACTGCTAGGACCAAAGGTCCCTTTGCAATGAGTGACTCCAATGAGCCGATGGGTGGCCCTTTTTACATGTGCACTGACAAATATTTGGATCCAGTAAAGTATAAGAACATCCATGCTCATAAGAACTAATGTGTACATAGAGAAGTGGATGAAAGAGAGGCTAGCCTATAGTTAAAATTTCCCTCTTCGAGTTTGGAGTAAATACTCACAGTGCATTGGCATTCCTCAGCAGGTGATGATAGGTGATACTTGAGGGGGTTTGACTCACCCTGGCCTTTAATCCTCAAGGCATTTGTCTGAGCAGTGTCCCAACTCAGGGGAGATGCTGGTCACAGCCCTCTGCGATCCAGAAGAGCTCAAATGGTCTCACTAGAATCACTGTTTATAAGGTCTGAGATAATTGACTTTCATCAGGTATTTTTCAACTCTGGCCCAACTCGGACGATGGGATATTCTGGTAATTTTCACCAGTTATGCAAGCCCAGAACTTGCTAGATCTTGGATTTCTGCTATCACCCCTCTTTGGGCCATGATCCATATACAGACGTGCTAGGCTGTCAAGGGGTGATAGATGATCATTACTGTTTCCAAGTGACAGGGGAAGCAGGAGCCAGGCGCATTAAGGGAGCACCTTAATGCTCTGGTCCTTTGTCTTTCTCTATCCATGCCTGACTTCTCCTAGGTTGGTTTGTGGCCCAGGGATGGAGAATTGCACCAAGCACTGAGTGGCCGAAACAGGAGGGGGGGGGTTGCACCACCACACCAAGTATAAAGCTCATACCTACAGCTGAGGCCAATGGAAAAGGCGTTAATTTGCTTGTCTTACCTGAAAGGCTGACTGTTAGATAAGCTGTGAAGACTGAATATCACAGATATGTCTTCTTTCCTTCAAAACAGGGCTTTCGTATAGATTCATTTGCCATCTGTGGAGCTTACCCAGACTATGGGAATCCAGTGCTCAGACCCTTGCTTGCTGTCCTTCCTCAAACGTGCATCCTTCACCTCTTCAGAAAGGGTCTGTTGCTGAAGTTTTGTCTTCAGTGTCTCCTCTGTTGTTGGTTGGGATGCTGTTTTTATACGTTGTATTCTGAGCTGTCCAGTTTGCCTTTACATTGCACAGGGAGTCTGGGTTCCTTTGGACTGTGGTAGGACAGCCAAAAAAGTAAGCAGATGCTTAGACTCGTGGTGACTATTTCCTTTGGTAGACCTGAAATATTAGCAGAATATTAGCAGAGATACATGAAACAGAAGTTCTCAGCTTGTGGCCTGGTCTACAGTCCCTGGGTACAAAGACTTCCTTTCCTCCAAGAAACAGCTTTTGTTTTCTGGTTCTTTTTTTTTTTTTAAACTATTGTCACTAGCTTATTGCTCTGTTGTAAATATAATTGCCCTCTGTAAGCAGTGGGAAACAACTGAAAAAATTTAACAGGAGCTTATTGCAGGGGGTATTTTACTGCTTCTTAAGAGAGGCAGGCATGGTGATTTAGATGTAGTTTGAATAGCTGAGGTAAGTGATGTTTCTCATCTGAAGTACCTGCACACCTACAAGCATTTTGTTGACTTGTGCTATAAAGAAACCTTGCCACTAGTAGTCAGGGAAAGTTTGGGAAAAGTTATATTTACCTTGGATAGAGAGTATAAATGTCATAGATTGTGCTTTAAGTTTCCTGTTGCCACTGCGTAAAAACATTTACATTCAAGATCTGTTCTATTACCTGCAGTTAGGATCATCCTTGAAAATATATTTGTTAGCATAACTCTGTGGTGTACTGTATGTCAGGTTTATTGATGATGAAGAAAATGCCCTTGATATAGCATTTGTTCCAATTTGTTTAGGTATCAAATCAGTTTGGAACCTTATGTTCCAGATTTGACATAAATATATCTGCAGATATTATAGAAACGATCCTGAACTTATAGTTCCCAGGAGTTGTTTTGTGATTCAGTCTATTTGACAAACAATATTTGTCTATGAAGCACAATTTATTGGGTATAGCAAAGACTTCCATGCATCTTTCACCGTGTTATGCTATTCATTGATAGTGCGAAACATATTATTGATTGCTGCAAGGTATTCTGGTAGAGTACTGTGCAAGGATTGACGTTTACAGATTTATTATAGTATCATGCAGTACATTTATTCCTGGCATAATATCTACTAATCGTATATTATTTAGAAGACAAACATTAGTTCATGAGTGTGAAACAAGATACTGCTTTAGACAAGTGCATATAAATCTTTCTATGGAAGATACCAGCTATTGGTATAAAAGGGATTTCTTTTCATGCGTTATGGAGAAATGATGTTTAACAAGGATTAGTAAGGTTGAAAAATCAACCCTTCAGACTGGTAGGAAATAACAAATTGTGTATATACTTCCGAAGACCTTCAATCTTTGTAATATGTTTCAATAAACTGTGGTAGAATATACTGATATGTTGTAGATGATCTTCAGTTTGGGATTCCTTTGAATTTTATTGAGTGGCAAAATAAGTCATGTTCAAAGAAAAAGAATAATTCAAATTTTAAAATGGACTCACCACATATTAAATGTGTACATGTTCTGGAGTGAGCTTCAGAATCATCTCAGTCATTAGAAAAACTGTCCATGGGTCTATAGACCATGTCAAAATTAATGTTATTCAACTTTAAAATCTTTGTTGCTAACCATTTTTTCACACTTTCCCCTTATTCTTCAAAAGAGAAAGTGAACTGTTCAATGTAGGGAAAGGAAACTCGTTTTCTTAGATCTACTGGAAGGAATGAGCCAATTTTGAAGACTGCTGATGAGGAACTAAATTTGCCAGCACTCTAGTCCAAACCTATATTACACAAAGATTCTTGGCAAATTGAATATCTGTACATGTGTGTTTTTTCACCTGTAATGCCACACTGAGACTTATTAATTTCTTTTCCAGTAACGGGTGAATCAAATTTGATCGGTAATTTGATTTGAGAAAAATAACTCAAATTTGATTGGAGTAAAAGAAAAGATTTTTGAAACATAAAAAATATTAATGAGAAAGAAATTTCAGACGTTTAAGTAACTGAAAAAGAGAATGGAGATCAAAACACCTTCTGTGCATAAGAATATGTGTATCTACCTATCTTTACTGCCCAATGAAGTAAATGAACTTCAAGTGCTGGAGATCTTATAATATACTCTGTAGAAATAGTGATCTATGGATAAAATAGTAAACAAATTTCATTTATACAGTAATGAGGCACTTTACCGTTGTGACATTTCATGATAAGTTTGAAACTGACTTTTGCAGCACTATGCTTAGGAAGACCACAGCACTCTCCTACAAATATATACCCTGTATGTAACAAAAATAGTAAAAACTTACCACCTAGTATTTTAAGGATTTAGCATAAAGTGTTTTGAAGTTTCAGCATATTATTACTGGAAACTATTTTTGGCTTCACAAGTTTTTCTTTAAAGCTTGTTAAAATGAAATCCTCTTTTCCTTCATGTCTAAAAATAAGTATAGGTAAACTCTGATTTTCTGAAGGTCACGACGGATGACTGAAATCCTCATAAAACCAAGCTTAGTTATGAGAAATTTCAGACTTGACACAATTTTTGGGTACAAGGATTGCTATGAATTTGAATACCAAAAACGTTCAGGGCTTAGCTGCATTTCCTTCCTCTACATGAATAGTAGTGTTTATTTTTTATAAGGTGAAATTGTCGTGCTTTGTCCAGTGGGCTTTGCTCTGACAATAACTATTGTAAAGAAGATCCAGGCATTTCCATCCCCTCAGCAGGCATACAGAGCCTGAATAACAGCAGAATGTATGTTGCTTGGCTGCATGTAGTGGTTAGGGAATAGTCAACAGAAAGCTCATGCAGAGATGGAAGTGAGGGTCGTTGTGTACTTAGAGCGGTGCTCCTAAGGTCTCTGTTTATCGTTGCAGAGGGAATGAAGTCTTTAGGGACTGGGAGAAAATGTGGTGAATGCAGATCTACCAGTTAACCTCCTGACAGTGAGTGAGTATATAGGGAGCAGTTGCTATGCAGGATTTAATCATAAGCCTCCAAAAGAGTGTAGCAGGCACGGTGAAAGCAGGCTGAAATTTTTGGAAGAATTCACAGTCTAACAGAGGTGGTTAGAAATGATTATAAAAGAACAATATCTGACAATGTTTGCCTGGCTTCTCCAGTGAATTACTGAACCAATAGATAAAGATGTGGCCATACATGCTGTTTAACTGCATTTCTGACAGGCATTTGGTAGCATATCAGAAATAAGCTGATCTGTAATATCCCAATGTATAGCTTGCATGCTTATGTCGAAATGAAACGTCTTCCATCAGAAAATTCAGGATGAGAAAGTGTAAGAGGCAAGAAATTTTGGCAAATCTGAGTCAGGTTGTGGTAGAGTCTACATTATTATAAAGGTCATAAAGTGTACATATATAAACATACTTTGAGAAAAATCTGATTTACAAAGAAGCTTAAATACCTGGATAATCAATTTGATAGAAAAAGTACGTGCGGGATGTCAGTTATAAATGGAGTACATATATAATGGTGGTCAGGAAAGAGCTGGGTAATCTGATGTGAATACATTTTGCCACATACATCTAGGGTTAATTGATGTCTTCGATTAAGCATCAAATACTGGGTTGTGGGGAAAAACTGTGTGTGATCTTAATGAAATGTATGGGTCCAAGATTGAGCCTCAGACACAAACCCACCTGCCTGCACTGGGAAACTGTGACTGGGAAAGAGTGTTAAAAACTTTTCTAAGGTTCTAAAGAACTACCATATGGGCAAAAACTCTCCTTGATCACTGGTGCCCAGAGTGCAGATGAGATTTCTGGGAACTCAGAAATTTTGTGTGGTAGATTTCTCTGTGTTTGAACAGAAGCAGCAGAAATTAAAAATGACTCGAAGGTAACAAAACACAGGTCAGAAAGATTTATGAAATGGCAAGTAAGTTTCAAAAGATTAAAAAATATAAGGAGCTTAAGCGATGGTAGGAAGGAAAGAATCAGCAATTGATGAAGAATGTTTTGAAGTCAGATATGAAGATCATCTGGTAGAGAATAAAAACTACTCTGGAATACCAGATATGAACCATGTACTGATCTGGAATGTTTTTCCCAATGTTGATACTGTTTTTCAGTATAGATCAAAAAGGTAAGGAAAAATAAGGTTAACACAGAGGAGACCTAGAAGTTTCTTGAACATTCAGCATTTTCTGGTTAAGTAAAGCAACTGGGAAAAAAAGAGGATTGGCTAAGACACTATTTGGAAAACTTCCTCATCTTATTACATTTCAAGGGATTCAGCTATTGCTACTTGAGAAATTCTGAAAGTTAGAGGAATCCCAAAAAGCACATTTTAGTATCACATCTCAAATGATTTTTTTGGGAGGTGGTCAATCAAGAGGAATGATAAGCTTATGCTCAGTAGTGACACCTTTTATGCTGCTGCAGAACATAGTGCCAGAAAAAATGAGTGGATTGCCTAGCCTTGTTTTTGATACCTATAGCTGTTGCTTGATGCCAGCTATTTGTGTTATCTAGGGCTTCTTGAAGTCCTGGAGAAGTAAGAGCAAGGGATTACATATGTGTCTCATCAGAGAATCTAAAGCTGTTGGTGTATTAAGCATAGCCAGAAACAGACACAGATCCCCGGAGAAAACTGAAAATTAATATGTATTTATACCTGAGTGTGTATTTTTAAAATTAGCATCTGTGCATAGAAGATGATGAAACATTTTCACAGTGGAATTTTTTTGAGCATTAGGTTCTCTCTATGTGGTAGAAAGAATACCCGTTCTTTATGTCCAAGATGTATCATGAGCCCTGTAGGTATAAATATGTCTAGTGTTCATGATGAGAGAAAGGAATACTAAACTGAAGTATGAAATGCCTGAGATACTTGGAAATAAATTAAATTTGGTTCCCAGGACCAATAACCTGTGCAGTAATGCAAAAGTAAAAGAAATCCATTTCACTAAATATTGGTACTGTGAAGATTGCTCGTGAAGTGCTTTTTATAAACGTAATGCAAAACAGGAAGGCACATCAACAGCTCCTTCTGAAAGGTTCATTCCTGCTAAGGAATAAGCAGAAGCAGAATAAGTGGAAGAGAAACATTTCATTGCAGATACGTGGTTTGGTGTACGTGGACTGTGCAGATAATGCCCTAAATAGCAGAGCAAGATACTGTGCAGGAGGAGGTGGAGTAGTGGAAGTACCTCTTTGATGTTCAAGTCTTAATCTGGAATTGGTTTTGATTTGATGCTTCAAGTGGCAAGACCAAGCCTATGATTTGCAGAATTGTAAAATCTATATTATTACTGGACTGTAATAGAAAAAGAAGCCAAAGAGGTGGTTCTCCTCTCAGCTGTACATCAAAACAGTTTAATTTACATTTTGTGCTCCTTCTCATTTAAACTAGTGACAGGTACAGGAAACCAGGACCTAGAAGAGGAATTTGCCATTGGACACCATTTTTGGATTTAGTTCTGAATCAGGTGTGTAAAAGTAAGTGTCTGCATGTCAGCTGGGAGTCTAAGATCCCAGTAAAATCAGCAGGGCTCAATTTAGTTACTTACACATAGTTATCTAGTGCCATTTGTAACTCAGACTTCCCTGCTGCAAGCTGTTGGTCCAGAAGGGCTTCGGTTTCCCATGTGTCTTGTGTCACATTTACCACATTTGTGCATCTGGACAGCCAAAAGCACCAATTTTAGGCAACTGAATTGAGCCTGCAGTAAGCATCGTTACTGTATCGATGCATCAAGCCAATCAGCTACAAGATGCCTGGTCTCCACTGCCTGTTTTCACTAGCTCTCTGTTGACTTCAGTAGAAGCCTAGACATCTAGCTTGCATGTAGACACCTAAAACTATGCGTTTTAACTCCATGCTGAATCCTAGCCCGTGTGACTGGAATGGTGCTTAGGGGCTTAGTTCAGTTGCCCACACAAAGATGTCTGGTGCCACTGGAGACATTGTAGACTTCTGTGATATCAGAGTGGCGTTGGCAGAAATGGACTAACAGTAGACCCATGCCCTTCTGGAGTGGCAGATGGATGCAAGGCAGGCAATCCAAGGCTGTCCCAATGGCAGTAAATATCTATTTTTAGGCAAATGAATATTGTTTTATCTGTGAAGGTTGGAACAAGAGGCTAGGCAAGTACCCTAAGAATGTTCTGTGTTAGGGGGCTATACAGTTCTTCCCTTTCATCTGTTCCAGAACAGAGACAGGTTATTCAGATGCTCCACTTCTTTTTTGAAAGGATCAGTTTTGTTGAAAGATTTAGCTGACTTTCAGATCTACTTTTAAAGGAAGAAAATTAATACAATGAATACTTTGTAAATACACAGTAAAAGGAATCCGAAGACAATCACTCTAACAGGATTCATCTCCAGATGAATTAACCAGAACAGTGCAGGTTCAGTCACTACCAGGGCTAGAGCTGGGTTTGGACCAGCAGCACCCACCCGCTGTAAGGGATTCAGAACCAGAATTTTTTAAATGGTGAAAGCACTAAGAAAGCAGCTGTTCTTATGGGATTTTCTATTCTCCTGCACTTAAATCTTGGCAAAAATGTGGTTTTACTTTCGTGAGGTCTTAAACAGAAGGAAAATCAATTCATGTCCAAGTTGACACCTGGCTTAGGACCTTAGAGTGGGTTCAGATCTAGGCATTCAAAACCAGTCACCCTGCAATGCACCAGGATGTGGGCACATTTAAAATTCTGGAGCTGACCAGTTCCTAACTCTATGTCATTTTATAACCAATTAGCATCTGTAAGTGTATTTTATAAAAATAAAGGATAGAGCTGAATTTTTAAAATTTATTTTGCTGATGGTAAGGTTGTAGCTCATGATTATGACATCATATATTCAGCAGTCAAACTTTTCTATGTGTGTGATATAAATAGAGGAGAAGTTTGAAACAGTGTCTTAGTCAGTGCCTTAAACTGTGGTCTCATGATTATTTTGTACGTGTTATAAAATTTGCTGCCTTGCCCCAGATTATCAAAGCTCCAAGACATATGCTGAAATAAGCATTAATACTGTGCTATCTAGAATAATAAAAAAAAATCAAAATTGGATAGTTATAACCTTGCATGTATTAAAAACCACAGTGTTACATTTGCAATGATGTTTCTACTGATGCCAAGATACAGTATTTTAATGCTATCAAGCTTAAGGAATGTGCAAAGTACATCCTCTTATCTCTCATTGCTAGCAAAAATGGCACTGTTCTAAGATCTCAGAAGGTGATTGCAGGATATCAAGTAGGCAAATTAAAAGGTGGGAGACAGGCTAGGTTGAAAAGTCTTCAGAGGTCCCTGCTGTCACTATGCAACTCCCAGATAAAGTTGAGAGAAATGAAATCCGGTGTTTTCTGTGGATATAAAGCCAAATTTCATCTGATGGCAAGTTTCTTTTATCAGGTGGCTTTAGCAGCTTTCAGACCTTGGTTCAAGGAGAACTGAAATAAACTGTAAATTATGCTGTAGCTATTATGGCCATTTATTCATATGGTAAAAAGGCAACATTATTCTGTCAGTAGATCACAGCATTCTAGAAGGGAGGGAGAAGACCTTGAAAAAGCAAATATATTTTCAGGAAGAATATTTCTCTCACTCTCCGTTATAATCAATAGGTTAATTAATGGCCTATTAAAAAAAGTAGAAGGATTCTATAATATTGATTGTTTTTGTAATTAAAACAAAGCAAATTCTAAATATCAACAATTTTAGTGGAAATGGCTTCATTAGCATGCGGCAGAGAACATACGCCTACATTGTTGATACCATTTTTCTTGTTTAATCCATGGCAGCTATGCAAACTGGCAGCACTTAACATGATTATGTCAAGATCTCACACAAGTTAGCTCACAGCCAAGGGCTGACATGTAGAGTCAATACGCCAGGGCTAATTATGTTGATGTCAAAAAGTTACCTTTCTTTGTGCATGATAAATGTTTCACATAGATTAAAGCATGTTTGTGTACTGTGAATTTTACCCAAAAGATTGCACCAAAAGGTCAGGAATCTTTGATGCAATTTAATTACAATATTGTTGATTATGCATGCCTTGTAATATGATACTCTGATCAAAGTCAAGTGTGGGATTCAAAAAAAAAGTATGTATTATGACTTTTAATCATCATTTCTACTCAATGATTATGCCTGGGAGGACTAGTACAGCCTGCATGTTAACCTTTGAAATGAATGCTTTGACTATATCCATTGTACTTCATTTTTAGTAGTTCACAAATTGAAGGCATTATCATATTCTTTTCTGTGAGATTTTGTGTGGTCCATAGCATGCACACGTAAGGAGGAAGAGAGCTCCCAGAGAGCCTCTCACAGACTCCAGGTTCAAACTTTCTACATGTTATTGTAGTAAAAAAAATGTCCAGGGCTTCCAGCTCTCTGTTCTGATTTCATAACTTCCCCTTAATGCTAATGGAAGGCACATTGCTTATTCCGCAGTACTTGAACTCCCCTTTTTTCTTCTCCTGCGCTACTTAATAATTTTAAAATGAGCACAGTTATTTGGTACTGCAAGTGTATGGCTTAGCTCCTGGGAGACGCATCGATACAAGTACACCAGAGGATAAACCCCTACCTTTGTCTGGTTTGCTTCAACCTTCCTCAAAATTGCACAGCTTTTTGGCTTACCTTCCCAGAGGGAGCACCTCTGGGCAAGATAATCCATAACCTTTCCATCCTCTTCTATTATCAGGATGGCTGCTAGTTTATGCAAATTATAATAGTAAGGAGATTTGATATGAAAATACATCGGATGTCCCACAAGTACCCTTCCGTTTTTTCTTGATCATATTTTCATTTTGTGAGGTGAGAATGCAGTTTCAGTAGGTTCATATAATGCAAAATTGCTGATTTGTCCCCTTTTTCTTGCTGTCTGCTCCTAGTGCAGGCACAGTACTGATTTCTTCTAGGAAAACTTCTGTCAGAGATTGGCAACGTACAAGCCGCCTGTATCTTGTGCTTGTAGTTTTTGTATACGTGGTGGAAAGGGATGCATATACTGTCAACTGGCGTGCACACCTTGAATTTGTGGAAGATAACTGGTATTCTGGAAACAGAGAAGGCTCTTTATCTGGTGTAAGTTTATCAAAATAGATTAATGAACTATTTTTTCTTTCCATGACTGAGAAACCAATTTTTTTATCCTGTTTTGATGGATAAGTGTGTTGTGGCACAGCTGAATTCTTTAATCCCTCTTTCCTTTCCTCTCCCTCCAAGTACATTTCTTCACTAATGACAGTTCACAGAAAAACTCTCCAGAGGGATATAAAATCTTGGCATCTGTATTTCTTTTTGGAAGCAAGTATTCTGAAGAGCTGTCCTTGTTGCCTAATGAACCAAAACCCCAAACCTTGGATTTCATTATGGTTATGATTCCTTAACCCACTAGAGTCTCTCATCAAAATGTGGTCTCATTAAGTGAAAGAGACACTGTGCACCACTCCATTAAAATGTGCTAAGCTAACTTGTTGTCTGACGTGAGATGAAATGAAATATAATTATTTCAGATCTGTTCCTAGTGGACTGTAACATACATCATAAGCTGGAAAAATATGTAAGATGGTTTAGTATTGGTTCTGGAAGCCCAAATCTGCATGCTTGCGTAAAGTATTGAAGCCAGAGAGGCATGGTCTTTTGGGTGAGGAAACTGAAAAGCCTGTGTCACAGTCCAGATTCATTCTGGTGATGACTTCTGTTGCTTTGAAAAACAAGGCTGCAGCTTGCATTGTGTCTGGTGTTTGCACATGTATCCAGGAGGTTAGGGGGCAAGGAACCTTTCTTCCCATACATGTCCCAGTTTACGGACATGAGTGCAGGCTCTAATTTCTTTCACATGAAGGGACTGTTCCTTGCAAGTGACGACCGGGAGATCTACAGAATGATTCTTGTGCTTTTGCAAACGTAAAGATCAGGTGAGCTGCAACATGCTTTGAGATAGTAAGCAATGTGTTTGCCCCAAGGAAACTGCGATAAAAGTTAAAGAGTGGGAAGGTGAAGAAAATACTTGCAATAGAGTGGCTGAGGTGCTTTGGGAATCTGTTATCGAGGGAAAATCCAATAAAGATCAGATTTACAAACAGAAAGTCAGGGCTTTGAGTATGCAATTAAGTACCTAATTTCAGTGCAGAATTTCTGTAACTGGGGCGTGTAAACTTAACTCATAAGTGGGTGTTCAGCTTGCTATCTAGATATAAACTATATGAACATATATGTGTAGTACCTGCATATGCAAAAACCCTCTCATTGTTCTGGACCCCTATTTCATGCAAAGCAAATAAGGCTTTGGATTTCTATAATGTGCTAAAACTTAAAATATTCCTCCATGATTGATATGAAAAATTGTCTGAAAAGAAATCTTGTCGATTACTTTGTGGATTTCTTGATGCAGTAATGATAAAAATTGAAAGGGCATAATAGGATGAGTTCTTTATACTCAACTGCTTTCCTGCCTCATCTGTGAAGGTGATATCTGAGCATTGCACACAATTATTAACATTTTCAATTGAAGTCCTCTGTAGTGGTGAATCAGTAAGTTGGTTCTATTGTCCTGTGTTATGTTGTGTTTACTGTCAGCATGGTGGGGAATATCACGAGAGCATATGAGAAGAAAATGAGAATTAGCGTGGCGTGTGGTATTAAACCATCTCATTTGGACTGCTGCTTATCAGAAGTCAGGAAAACATGCTGGACTTCTCTGACAAGAGTGTTCATGTTGACACAGGCATCCTATGGGTCACTGAATACTTGAATAATTCCTGAATATTTCAGCACATTTAGTTCCTCAAATGCCACTTTAAACATTGTGCACAAGGTTGATACAGCTGTGTAGTCAATTCTCTTTTTTCCTCACTCCAAGAATTAATTTGACTCTTCCTGTGACTGAGAACAGTACTCCTGTTGGGCTAAAACTCAAAGATTTGCAGGAAAAAGAGCAAACTGGAGAGAGAGTAATGATTTTTAGAAAGCTACAGGTGGTCTGAGTCCCAAATCCAAATGTGACATTGCTTACAATTACATAAATAGCGTTCCCATGCATTTATCTCAGCTATAACCAATAGTTAATAACAAATTATAGAGGCCCAATGTGATTTACACACAGAGGTTTCTATACAGGACTTTGTGTGAATAAAAACTACGGTTATTTCTTTTTCTATCCAAAGAAAGGAATCAATCGAATTCTTGTGGAGAATATAATTTTCTTCCATTTAGTTTTAAATAGCATTAGCACAGCAATCAGATTTTGAGGTGAAAGATAAATACTTCTGGACCTGGGTCTGAAAATGTACAAAACATTAGACAATAAAGAGAACAACCCCCTTGCCTTTGTATTTCAAAGGGCATTAGCATTTTGCTGTATAGGCGGATAGCTTCTCAAACTGTTTTGCCTCTGGAGTGACCTATCCCATTATTTTTAAACTGTGTTAAATGACCTCTGAATGTTTACCAAAAAGCAGAAAGATTTAAACATTAAGATTTTGTCATTATTTTAAAGACACTTTGATACCACAGTATAATAACAGTACTAATCGATGATTGCTTCTGGTGGTGCTGTACCTTCCACAGTTGAAATTTCAGAGATTATTGTAAATGTGTAACGGTATGGAGAAAACAGTCTAGCTCTGTCAGAAGGGGTATGTAATAGCAGTAATCCTTAAACTACATTTGAAAATACACAGGGAGACCAGTGTCCTGTAATTATAAAAGGCAGCAGTAATGATGTGACAAAGACAACCCCATGCGGTCACCTCCAGTGCTTAGAAAAAAAGGGAACCAAATAAATAAGGGCAACAATCCAATTCTCAGCGGTGGAGGAAACGTCTGCCCGTGTGTAGGTAGGCAGGGGAGGGGGCAGCAAGGGCAGGTGGAGACAGCACCGAGAGGATAGGTAAAAAAAGGGAGAGGATGGGGAAAAAAGGAGAGGACGGGAAGGTCTGGGCATGGGGGCTGGCTGCAGCGGCCTTACATGCTGCGCCGCTGTAACTTTCGGGCTCTGAATGCTGCATTGTAGGCTTCATTCGTCTCATTTTGTAGATGGAAGGAAGATTTCCTTTTTAATCAGGGCACGCCGCAGAAGCCAAGATGAGATCATGGCTTCTGGTTCATGATTTTTATTTTCTAACAGAGAAGGTTATCTTGTTTCTTTCTCATCCTAGGTCGGAGCATGTATACAGCACCTCACATGTCAAGTGGCTTTAATTATCCTTCTCCAAGACAGTGATTAGAAATAAAGGAAGTAGGGTTAAATCTTTGGGCTGCTACTTAGGTTCCCCTAGTCTTTCACTGGATAGATTCCTCTGACTGCAGTGAGAATTTCCCTGAGATTAAAAAAAAAAAGCAATAAGAGCCTTTGGTTATAGCTTTAATTACAGAACAGAGCTACAGGAGAAATCAACGTCACAGTCATCTAAATTTGCCATATTGGAGCATACTGTTCGTCTCGCTAAACCAGTGCCCTGCCTTTGTTAGCTGTGGAGATCTGAGGTGATCTTGCTGATTTTTTCACTGTTTCCTTACAGGTGGATCGCTACAGTTCCAAGTAACTGCAAGACGTGGCAGCAGCTGCTGCTGTTATTTATAAATGGGGCAGCCAGTTCGACTAGGACACACTGAGGTGCCTTTGAGTTAGTGAAATAAGAGGATTTAAAGGCGAAGCCCTAGATAGAGTGATGTATGAAGTACTCGCCCTGCCTGGTTGTGAATGGTTGCTTTAGGTTGATAGCTGTGCTATAATGCGTTCACAGTAATGCGTTACTGAAGGCAACACTGCGTACTTTGAAATGCCTGGGCAAACACTGTATAGCTGCACCCCTCACCAAGCAGACCTTAGGGCAATATCTCACCTGCTTCCCTCCCATTTTGGGGAAAGGATGAGCTTTTTTCTGTTTGTCGGGGGACAGCTTCTTCCCAGTGATGTGCTTGCTTTCATTTGGTCTCCCCTCCTTCCCTCTGGCTCTTTGCTTACTGGGAGACCTGGGTTTGCTGCCCTCACTCTTCCTCCTACAAGTGGGGTTAAATACCAGCAAGGCTCGTTCTCTTTATTGCCCGGCATACACAGAGCTGTATCGTATTGTCTCACTGGGACCCTTCCTCCAACTTTCAGGCTTTGTTATGGGCTTTTGCTGCCCTTTTCCTTTCCTGTCACTTGCAAGTAGATGTTTTTTCCTCTGTTTTTATGGTTTTGGATCTGAGGGGGAAAAAAAATCAATAAGACATTCAAATAAAAACACAGTGAAAAGGAAAGAAGGAACCACACACAGAGCCCAAGGATGTGTGCTCTTTTGGTTGTAATACACTTGAAAGGCCTTTATATTTCTGTGTAAGAGGGAATGATTGCTTTTGAAGGTATATTCAAGGATATTCACAAAAAATGCTTTGTGAATATCAGAGGATGAAGACTTACATTTATAGTAGTCAATGACAGAAAAAAACTTGACACAGAAACAACTTTTCAGCTTACATGAGTTACGAAAATGCAGTGTGGTATAAAAGCATACTGTCGCTGCCTGATTCAGGAGATAAGCACGGAGGAAGCAACTAGCCACATTGAAAAGGCAAACATTAGGATTAACGATTAGAGAAGACGACCATGCCATTTTGCTAGAATACCCAACAGGCTAGTTTGTTTGCACTTGGTAAAGCAAAAGCTTTTGCTGATATTGTCACATTGTTTTTAGCTGACATTTTGAAGTATGCATCTAAGACAAACATGTAGGGGAAATAACCTGTATTGAGATGACAGGAGATATGATTAGATCACGAGAAATCCAGATCCCTCAGCAGAGAGACGATATGCAGAACAGACTAAGACACAACTAGACAGGTTGTGAAGAGATTAAGGTTTGCGTGACACAAAGCTGTGAGCTGGTTGCACAGCATGATAGGGGCTTATAGAGCAGGCTTTCCTCCCTCCTTCCGGGAACTTTCAAATCACTCACCCTGAAAGGAGATGATCACTGAGAATTTAGGCAGGGTGCCTCCCATGCCTACGAGGTCGTGGCTGACAAGTGGCAGAGCAGAGCACTGATGTTGCAGCACACAATGGTAGAGTGAGACATGGTGGGCTGGAGAAAAGGAAGTTACAGTGGGATACATAAAAACCTCAAAGATTCAGGATATTCTATTTTGCCGGTAGAAACCGATCTAGCTTGTACACTCACTTACAGAGGGTTTGCCTCGGAGGCATGACAAAATGCGCTTGGTCCTCCGCCTTTGCACACAGAACATAGATGTTCTGCCGAGTTGCTGGGACTGTAGCATTCACCATGACCCAAGACACAAGGTACAACGTTGTTTGTTGTCAGTATTTCTTCATCATCCTGAATTTAAACATGACATCTAATATTTCCCTGCTTTGTTTCTTTCAATTATGCTACATGGACTGTTTATATAAGAGATTAAAAATAATCATTGATGCTCTGCAGAAAAAAAAAAAAAAGAGTTCAACAGTCTGTACATCTGTTTTGTATCCATGATGTAAAATTTGTGCAGAAGCAATTTGATAGAGACCTGGGATTTTTATTTACTTTTTTCTCAAGTGGTAGAGGTGTTTTCAACAAAAAAAAAGTCCTGAGTGGCTATCACTATTTAAATATTATTACTCAAATCCAAGAGAAAAGATATCTCTGCAAGAGATAAGACATTGCAGTTGAATTAAACATACTTCACATAGTGAGAACCAGTGGATTATTGGGTGATATATTTATAATCATAGCAATCTCCTCTCTGAAGTTATTAGGTCAAACTGCATTTTAAATTCAGGGTCTTTGGCTTTGTTTTGGTTGTCATGACTCTTCACTGCCATCTCCAGATGTCTCAATAATTGGAAATAGAGTAAGGATTTCACATCATTCCTACAGGGGACACAGATGAAAGGATCAAGGCTGAAGGGATAACACATGAAAAGAAGCAGAAGGAATTATTATTGCCAAGTCCAACAAGCATTCAGAGCAGGGTGTCAGAATGGATTGACTTCAATAAAAAAATTTGCCTTAGTAACAACTGAGTTAGATGTATGAGTAAGGACCTCAGGAACTGGACTATTGTTTGATATTTCCGCAATCACTTTGCATGTCAGTCAGCATTAGTGACTGTCTGGGAAGCTGACACTGTCTGAAATATTTTGGTTGTTAAGTATTGGCAATGGTCTGATCAGCCTTGTTTTGAAGGAGCATTTGGGGTGTAGATTACCGTCTTTATCCTTGGCTTGTTGACTGCTATGTTCTACTATTTCTCATACTTGTTGCAATCCATTTTGGATTCTGCTTTGAATATGAATACTTTGTGCTAGTGTTGCCTTCTCTAACAGCTCTTCAGCACACTCCATCCTCATTCATAACTTATTTAATGGTGAATGAAAAACATTCATAACATTTAATGATGAATAGAACACATCAGTAGTACTGGATGTAGCCAGTGAATATATTTTTTGTAGGTCTAACAGTGTGTTTGGGCTTCTACTGTAACTGATAGGGTCTGAAATTATTGAAAACTCACTCTTGAATACTATGAGTTTCTTAACCCAAGTTAATTCTTTATAAGCTGCACACCAGGAACAGGCAAGTTAGTAGGTGGCATGGAAAATTCTACTTTTTATTAGTGTCAATATATAAATATAGAGTCTCTATTCTAGTGCAACTGTGTTCTAATAAGTGACGATGCAAAAATATTACTTTCATAAACATGCTCCCACTCTGCATAAGCTATAGAGTTATTTATAATAATGACATCAAAAGAAGGAAATCTTTCCTAATGGCAAAAGGGAGTGCTTGAAATAGGACAAGTGATATATAATTCCCTGGCACTGGGGTTTCCCTAAGCTTGAATCAGGTTTGCCAAAGTGTTGGCAGCTTACTAAGTTTCTGAACCATGGCTGCGTATGATTTCAGTCCCTTTCTCTCCCCAGCACTGCAGGAACATTTCCTTACATCAAAGGCCACATAGGACCTTGGCTTCCCAACCTACTCTGGGTCAAGGGGTGGACCCAGGGTGCTGAGAGGTAACTGTGTCCTCCCACTACCAGTTTTTGCAGCAGCATTTGTTGACCTCTTCTGCCTGCCACATGGCTGTTCTGTGGAGACAGCATCCACCCTCACCTTTATCATTAGACATAAATAATTGAATAAGCCCCCTGGTTTGTAGGAGCTCTTCTGCCATCCCTCTGGCAAAGAGCTCTATCTGGAGAGAAGGGATATGACCAAAGCCCAGATAACAGCTAGGTGCTGCAACCGGCGCCTCAGTCTGGGGGCGGTGAGGAGTGCTACAGGAAGACCAGACCTTTCACTTCAGGTCCCCAGATCAAAGAACTGCAAAGGGAATTTAGCTGCACTTCTATTGTCATATCACAATTTTTCAGGGAGCTGACCATGATGGAGCACTTAAGATGCTGTCACGAAGCAGAGTAGTGTGAGTAAACCCCATATCAGTGCATTAGCTGTGGAAACGAGAGAGCTCTGCTGCCAAAGATTGTTGCTGTTGAACTTTGAAGAAGCAAACGGCAATATAGTGCCCAGCCACCTGGTAATTTAACTCTGAATCATAGTACATCTCTCAGCAGCTGATTCCTATTATTGGCAGGAATCAAGAAAAAATTAAAACACTGCCCGTTAGCAAGACACTCTGTTCAGTAGAGCTTCTTGTGAATCTAGGCATAAGCACCATTCCCTCCCTTGTAGCAGACTTAGTTACACAGGAAAAAAGGTAGACTTGGATAATTAGGCAGACCATACAATAAAGTGTTGCGTGTGCCTTCCTGTTCTTGTTTTCATGCCAAGTGGATCACTTCACAGCCTTGAAATGTCTTTTCAGAAGTTCCTTTCCTTTTCTGGGCATGATCACATTCTTGTTTTAATTGATACTATTTGAACTATAGACAGATGTTAATTAGGCAATGATACGAAACCTAAAGGAATTAGGTGCCCAAATACAAACCTATGTCATACAGAATGTCTCTCTTCTAGGTGGGCTTAATATATCACACCTCATGTTTCACCACCCCATTGAGGAATACTTTCTGGGCTATTGATAGATGAGGAAAGAAGAGAAGGACAGCTGGAGTATTGGACAATATGTCCAAGAAGACATTTTTCTGGGGAAAGGTTTAGGGAAAGAAGCATTCAGATTATATAGGCACTCAGACATGCGAGTAGCCAGCTTTGACACATAACAGTGAGGTACACATATGTAAATTGTAGTGTATTTTATATAGGAACTTTATTTCAAAAATAAGTCTGATTTATTTTTTAAGAATCAAGCACTTTAACAGGCTCCCCCACATCCTTCCTTTTGCAGTATAGACGTATTTTTTCTGCTGATGTTGCAACACTTGCACTTAATTTCTCAGCTCTTCAACACAGTTTGAAAAAGAGCTTGCAAAAAATCCCAGAAGAAACAGAGCAGCATGGACTCCCCTGTTTTTCCCCTTTCTCTGTCTCTATACTTATATCTGTCTCTTCCATTAACAGCTTTAAATGTTTTTTTCTGGAGGAGGTGATGGGACTTGAATGTTCTACACAAGACCTGGCTCAACTAAAAGGACTGCAGTGAAATAGGGACACCTATTGGGAGCCTCATGTCCTAGTCACGTTTTATATGTTGCATCCATACAGGTCAGAGCAGAAAAGCTGTTACCTTTTCAAATTGTGCTTTAAAGGTTCCTGTACTGGTTCAGACATTGTCAGATACCACTTTGGTTTAGCTCACACAGAAGGTAGATTCAGAAGGGCTGCAAGTTTGGATGTAATTCGTGGAGACACAATTTCAACAGATTTCAATAGCTTCTGGGTAGTTTGTGTCTTTACCATTTTTTTCTGCTTGTCTAGTCTGTTGACAAAAGCAGTCTGGATTCTGGCATGAGAAAAACATCCTCTCTTTGCCTTTGAAAGCTCAGACAAATTCTGAGGTGGGTGTTCTTGAGGAAAGCAGTATGAGAACTAAGAGGAAGCTTAGTGAGCAAATGGATTAGAATATGCTTTTCTAATTTTCTTGGCATTTCACAATACACCAGAATGAAAGGGGATGGACCTACATTTTCTTAGGCTTACTTTATGGAGATGCTTTAGCAAACAAAGGACACCAAAGCACCCAGCTTTCAGTATATTATCTCCCTCCCTTCTCTGATAACTCTGCTGCTGTTGTGAAAGTCACACACCTACATTTAAGATGTTATTCCGGTGTTACCTATTTTCTCACAGAAGATGAACTTTTCTTTCATTTTTGCAACCTGCCAACTGTAGCTTAGAGATTTTAAAATGGAAACAAAAGTGACTGTGTTTTCATTGATATTTATGCTGCAGGTTTGGGGGGCAGCAAAGAAGGTAGAAAAAATGTAGTGATAAAAAGGTATGCCTTTAATAGTCTTTTTTTTTTTTTATAGTACAGGATGTGTTCAGTAAATAGTATACGTGAAGATGTGACTTTTATTTTTTAAAATCTAAAATTTGGATAATTTGCTACACTTGTAGGTAGTGACTGAGACAAATGCTGTCTGGAGCAGCACCAAGTGAACTGGCATATTTACAGGATGGAGTTGTTCTGAGGACGCTTCTAGGAGGGGAGCTTTACATATACATACCACAGAAAATCATAATTCAGAACCCATGATTGCTGGTTAAATGTGATGAGATAGTAAAATGGGCAAAAAAAATAGAAAAACAGAAAGAGAATGTGACTGCCTGAAAGCATCGTTCCTTGCTAATGGCTTGCAGTTGCTGAGGAAAGGAGAGCACAAGAGCTTCCTACCCCAAGGGCCCTGAAAGCTGGGGCTGGAAGGAAAGGCAGGGCAGAGCCCAGGTACCATGCGAGCCCTGCTCTCTTCCCAAGCAAGCGGCCCTGGAGAAAGGATAGGGATGACGAGGCGTCCCCCAGTGAGCATCACAGGACACTGGGCATCTGGCCTCTTCAGTGCATCCACTGGGCTGGGCCACCCTCTGTGAGAAACTTGTCTGAAATGGCTGAAATGAGGTTGATCTCTCATTTTCCACATGCTCCAGTTCTACCTGGGAATTTACTTAGTTATTTTAGCTGCACGTCCAACAGAGAGGGAGGATACACTCTCACTACATGAACACAGGATTTAAGAAAGGGGCTGAACACCTCTCCCCTCCATAACTCTCTGGGCACTTTTCTTAACCCCACAATGCCTGCTTTATTTCACCAACCCGTTTGCCACAGACCTATTTGTTAGTGGGAAGAGACAGCTCTCTCTTGATCTACAGAAGCGTTCACTGCTGCTCTGATAAACAGATTGCATTTCAAATGAACTTGAAACATGAGAAGATGACAGTTTGGGAAATGTAAAATTGAAATATGAATGGGTTATATGCTACTGTATGTGTGGGGGAGGGAAACGTGATAACTGAGCAGTTTAAATAGCAGGGTTCCCCTCCGTTTCTTTTCTTCTTAGTGCTTGTGGTAAATTACGGGCTTAGTACTCAGACTCCAGTGCATATTTTACCACCTTGTTTCATAAGTCTGAATACAGCATTTAGTGGGAGGACAGCCTGTAATTATGCTGTAAGTTATCAAACAAACTGCAGATGTATAAATGTGAGGGTAGGCTTAACTACTTTGTTTTGAAAGGGAACTTTAATATTAAACAAATGTGTACTTATTGGAAATGGCAGTGTTGAAAGCCTGCATTGTGAGTCTGACTTAATAAACCTAATCTTTCCCTAAAGCTCTGTATATTATGGAGGAGTAATAAGATATCTTTACTAACATATATTTCCTTTCATCTTAGAAAAAGGTCCCCACTCCTAAAAGTAATTAATTGTCTGATTTAAAGCATCCCATGTACATGACCAGATTTTTAATATTACCTGTACAGATATGATTGGTTGCAATAATGAGGCATGTGCACACACAGTAGCTAGTTAGAACGTGTAAATTAAATGTTTGCATGCATTTAGAGAAAGGAGAAGTAATATTTTCTTGCATCTTTTTTTTAGAAATCCTCCTTGTAAGTAAGAATCAAGCTTTGACAAACAGACTTAGGTATGAACCAACTAAAAATTGCACCTGAACCTTGGGCAAATATTTGATATTTCTCATGACCTGTGCTTTGTATTTTTTCACTTTTTACTGCCTTGTCTTTTCCTTTTTTCATCTAGGACAGAGCAGAAATGGGGAATACCACATGAAATGCACAGTTTTTAAAATAGTTCTAATCCATCTTAAAGGATGATGTGCCCTGAACCTCAATTTTTAGTCCACTTTTGTAGACACAGTAGGTTTGTATCATTCATACGCACACCAGTTGAGCATGTGGATAATGGGCACTTCTGTGGGCCAATATGAACTACTCCCAAGCCTTTTCAAAGTTTTCCTGCTTTTTACTTGTGAATATGAATGGGGTGCTGACAGAGGTACTGTACAGGAAATGTGCTACGACGATAAAGGTTGTGTCAGTTGTCTCACAAAGTAGTTTAAGTGGACGAGAACGAACAGTTAGACAAAGTTGATCTCTTCTAATTACCCGAGTAATGCTAATAAAAAGTCCATACATTTAAAACTTTTTTGGTATGGACAAATATGCAGTTATTGTCAGCAGGGACAAACAGGAATCGGCATGAATTATCCTGTGTTGGTGATTTGGCTTTGAAACCCAGGCCATTACTGTTCCAGTGGATTTATTTATTGCTGGCTATGCATATTTAAGGAGCAAAGAAGCAGAAGATAGCTGAGAAGATAAGTTGTGAAGAAGCAGCGTATTGTTCACAGTGCTGAGGAACAGAAGAAAGGAATGAGAGAGGAAAGGAGGGCAGCAGGGAAATGGGAATCTTGTAATTCATATAGCTCTCAGTGGGGAGACTGTCTAGGGACCAGGGGTGGTGGCAGATGGACACAGGGAGTCCATTCACAACTTGTACTTGACGTATTTGCTTTCTGCTGCAGTTTGACCTTTTATCTGAATATGTCAAATCACCTGCTGTGGAACCAGCATCCAGAGCTCTCATGGTCCATAAGGCTATGGATATTTTTTGCTGGTTCAGTCACTTTATACATTATTTAATACATAAGGCATGCAAATTGTCATTACAGCCATCTGCAATTTTTTGCAAAGGTTAATGCTTTTAAAGGAATTTTATTTTTTTGATTAATCCATCCTACAGCAAATAACATGACTACAGTTTCTTGATGGAACATTTTCAATGCTGTTAAAGGGATGTGATAAAGTGCGCTCATATTTTCTTATTTTTCTGTTAGATAATAGAGATTTACAAAGAACACAGTTAAGTAGAGCACTAGTGCAGGACTGTATTCATTGTTTACAAAAGCAAAGAGTTAAGGACTTGCCACAACAACAACAAGTTCTAGGGAGGAATTGGTTGCATTGCTCAACACTTCAACTGAGAAGTAGCTCTATAAATTGGCCCTTTCTCAAGAGACCAAACAATTGCTCTCAGGAGATCAGCTGACTGCTGTATTCATGCTGAATTAAGCAAAAATGTATTTTAATAGACATACCTGATTGCTTTACTGATTAGACCAGGTTTCACCTTCAGTGCCTGCAGCTATGGGAGAAGACATCAGATTTGCCAACAACACCAAGAGAAATTTTCTATGGAGGTCTCAAACCTTCTCAAAAGCCTTCGAAAATTCCCTTTTCCAGTGTGTGAGAGTGACATCTCAGAGAACATGCTCAAAGGGATGGTATAATGCAGAGGAAAGAGCACCTGGGCCTGTGCTGTGGGAGTGTTAAAGACAGAGTGTGCAGCAAGGCCAGATGTAGCAGGAATCTCAGCATGTAGGATTTGATTGTGGTGTAATTTGTGACTCAGGTGCACACTATGAGTCTTTTAGGTCTCAGGCTGAATTTGAGGGGCTGAAAGGTTGGGAGATAATAACCGTATTTGTATTAATAAACCCATCTGGTGGGCTTTTGGTATAACAAAAGAACAAGACAGCAGAAATAGTTTCATTTGAAAAACTATGTCATGTTAATTATGCTTATTCAGTTAGGTCCCATGTAAGTTAATAGTAAAGTTCCAACAGTTATCTACAGGCTTTGTATTGAATCCTGGGGACCTGGTCCTGATCCTACGTGCTTTAGTGATCAAAAGTCATAAAAGTCATCTGATCAACAGTCACAGCTGGCATACGTGTTTTTAACCTACTCCAATTGCAAGATAATGGGATTTATATTAAAACTCGAAGGGAAGTCTAAGCTAAGTGTTGTTATGCTGGATTTGAGGTTGTCTTAAAGTGTGCACATTGAGTGTTATGATGATTCAGGTGATAGTTGCTAACTTTATAAAGCTTTTGTAGCCTCTAGGTCTTAGGTCTGCACCCTCCACTTCAGTAAGTTTTTGTAATTGACTCAAAGGTAGATTATCACACTTGCCTGGAGTCCTGTGTAAGAGTAAGTAGGTAAAGTCTGCTGCTTGGGAAAATGTGGTTGAAAACTGGAACATATGACTAAGCGTGTTACTGCTAAAAAGATCTGCTGTGCATTAATATTTGCATTTTGACATAAAGTAGAGACCTTAGCCCTAGAAACCTTTGTGTTAAGGGCTGTTCATGAACACAGTATGAGACAGATTTTGTTCTGAGTTATCTTGTGATCAGAACACCTGGTTTATTAGGAAAACTCTTCATTACTTTTAAAGAGAGGGCATAAAATCAGATATACTACAAATTTTCATGATAGAGAACATTTTAATAACTTCCCTCTTTAGCACATGGAAAGTGAAAACGTCCCTTGAAATAGCTTTCCTCTTATTTTAGTGGCAGCTGTGCAATAATTTGGAAGAAGTTAAAAGTACTACTGTATCCTTTGTTTCACTAATAGCATGCATTTATTGTGCTTTTATGTTTTTATTTATGAAGATTTGATGAAATGAGAAGCAGGACTAGAGAAAGTAGGAATTATTTTTTTGTGCAGAGTACAAATTGGGGACCAAAATGTATTGCAAGCATGAATCCATCAGTGACAATCTAATTGGATCAGGATGTCTCTGAATGCATGAGACTGGCGACAGCTGCTCCGTTAACATATATTTCTAACTGTGTAGATACTGAGACACAAAAAAGGTCATTTACAATCCATGAATCCCTCAATGGAGACGATGCAATTGCATTGATATTTTTAACCTCTTTCCCAGTAATCACGGAGATATTTCCCAGATGGCTAACTTTGGGTATGAAACTTCTAGTAGTAAAAGTCATCCGCATATGCCAACAATCTCTGTAAGTAATAGGCCAATAACATGCAGATGCAATCACAGCCACCAACAGAGACAAGCACCACTACTGCTAGCGTAATGAAGAAGAAAACTTGATGGACATATCAAATGTGTTCCTCAGAACAACACATATTCATTCCCGAGAGGAAGGGAAAAAGAGAGAAGGCTGGTTGAATGAAGAGTTTTGCAGAGCTATTTGTACTACAGCATTAAGAGGCATTATTTATTATTACTCTATGCCACAATATCTGCAAGTAGCAGGGAAGAGAGCTGTAAGCGTGAAAGTTCAATGGGGTCTGTGCTTCGTAGCATCAACCCCACTGTTGTTCTGAAAGAAGCAAGGAGAGCCGATATTGCAGAAATAATAATTGGAGAATCTGCCACTGTGGGCCAGGAGAGTCTAATTCCACCCAGAGGTCTGAAGGGCACAGTAGCCAGTGTATTGAAAACTGCTAGTGATGCACCAAATAGGCATTTTTTAAAGTCAAAAGTATATGGGGAAAGGAAAAAGTTGTCAGTCACTGTGATGACTCGGCAGCTGCCCAATAACCAGTAACTAGAAATGTGTGGGTCAGCATTTGAGAGAAGTTTGTGAAATGAAGTTTTATTGGCTCTTCAGAAAAATTCATCTTGCCAAAGTAGTTTTCTTATTTACTTCTCTTGAGAAACTCAGTACTTTGTCTGTATCAGATCCAAAAAAAATTGAACCCACAATCTTCCACAGCTGAATAGCAATGCCTTTGAAAACCATAGTGTCCCTTAGATACAGTCCTGCTCCTGTTATAACTGGTTGCTCTTAACAGCTTTCTAGTGAGAATGCTCTTCTTCCTTCTCAAACACACAATACGCTTCCACAGAGACAGAATACGTAGTCTACAGACCTCATTTTATATGAATTCCACATAAAATTCAATTGGAATTGATAGGAAATTTGGTCTTGGTTCTACCTCTCTAAAGTCACTGAAAGCTTTACTATCTTTTCAGTTCTTTCAGGTACCAGAGATCTTCAGATTTTAGTTCAAAGCAATTACACCCTCTGTACGTACAAAATCTGAAAGGAGCTTTTGGCAGCTTTATGAAAATCCACTAGAAGGAACCTAAAATTCCCCATAGTTTTTGCAATTATGCAATACGAATTTGCAAATTACAAAGTTCTTCTGGTTCAAAGGAATTTAGGTAAAGATCTGGGCAAGAAACTGGCAGAGATGGTAAATGTTGGAAGATTGCCCAGCCTACTGCGTTCTGTGTACATTCTATGTTCTTTCTTCTCCAAGACTGCATTAAGTTCTAAAGTTTGTAAACACTTCGCAATTAGTTATCATTTGAGCTCGGAGTGAACATATTTTTCTATTTATAAAATTTTCAATAGAGTACTGTCCCATGCTTATCTTTCCTTCATATCCTAGAATAATGAATTAAAAATGTAACCTTTACATTCTGAAAAATCCTCTGTAGGAGTTTGATATTGGTTGTGAGCCTGTTATGTCTGACCAATTAGGCAGATTTGGAAATTGGCATTCTGAATACATTTTTGCCCATACAACTTTGGTTCAGGATGACTTATGGAAAAAAAGCACAAAAAACTAGAGGTAAAATGTTTAAAAAAAATCAAAAGGAAATGAACAATTTTAGTATGTCTATCTGCATCCATCCAAATGGTTCTGTGAGACATGGGGCAAACCCAATTTCAACTTTTCCAAAATCTGAAGAGGGTCTTTGCAAAACCAGGGAGAATTGTCTACCATGTACTATTACTCAGACTGTGTGCGTCTTGAGTTTTGAATTTTCTGTGGGTATAGGAATGCCACAGCACTTCATACTTGATGAAATAAATACTAATCTTCTACCTGTTTCTGGTTTTCTCTGTCAACTTCTAGGTGATTTGTATGATTTTCACTGAGGTTTGCTTTTCTGACTCCTTTGGCTCTTATTAAAATTCCACCTTGTACACAACATTTTACATATCAACATGTACTGCAGGTCCCGTTCTGTAGAGTGCTTTCAAACCATACAAATCCCATATGATCCCCAGCACCATTCCTGAAGTCGTCAGCACCTTGTCATATTAGGCGCTTGTGGTCTGACAGGCAAGTTGTGTTTTAAAAGAAGAGAAAAGTGCCTCATAAAACCAAACACATTTGATCTTTTCAACTATTTTTAGTTTGTGTCAATCTTCTATGGCCCTGGGCAACATAGGCAAAATGCCAACCTTGGCAATCTTTTCAGACACTCTAATATGCCAAGTTCTGGCAGCAGCGCATTTTTATCAGAATTGTTTTCCAGCCTCAGTAAACTGCTTCAAATGCTGGTGTGCCTGTTATGGATATGACATCCGTGGAGACCACAATGATTGCAATCAAAAAGTAGTGGAGAAAATAGAAAGAGTTAGTGTCAGTTCTGATTCTCAGTATCCCCTTCATCATGACAATAAATTAATACGGCTCAGCTTCTGCTCTGTTAAGCCTTTTCCATGAGAACAAGGTATTAGAATCCCAGCGCTTTACATTCACAGTGAAATATTCTGTGGTTACAAATGTATTGGAAGTGTAGTATGAAATGCAAAAAAGTATGTCTGTGCAATGTCATGATAAGAATGTACATGCACAGAGGAGTCAAGGAATTCAAAGTGATGATTCTCACAGGGATTTTAACTTAGTCCCCTTTTACCTTGCAGAGAATTTTTAACACTTTGGCAGCTATTTTCAGGCCTATGTGCAGTGTGGATGTTGCATTTGCCACAGGAATCATAACTTTGAATTGCTTGACGTTTTGGTGAGTGTGAATTTCTTAACCTAATGTCACAAAAATATTCTTTTAAAGGGTGAGGGGTTTTTTTGTCTTTTTTTTTTTTTGAGAGTACTTTCCTTCCTTTAAAAATGTAAACATGTAAAAAAGCAAAAATAGTAAATTGTGATGTGTAGTATGATATTTCAAAGAAAATGGCATGGCGTTGGAGTTTTTTTAAGAACTAGTTGAATGTGTAGCCAGTAACCTAACCACATCTGTGTTTGCGTAACGGTGAGGTTTGATCAGAAGTGCTCAAAAGACACGGAAATTGTTTTGATTATGTTACACACATTTCAGTACTTCCCAGGATGCCAGGATGCATTTTCTATGTGTTAAGTACCTAACGCAGTACCCAGAGACTTCTTGTTGACTTCATAGAACTTGATCAGTACCCGAAGCTTCGACTTTGTAGTACCTTAAACATACATGTAGTCCTTTTACATTGGAGCATTAAATCAGGATTCTTATAAATATCATGTTCTACATATTCCCATAGATGTGGCCATGGCTTATGTTCTTGAATATGTTGTTTTTATGTGTGAATGCATTTGTTTCTTATCTGCTACTTCCAAACTCAGTCAAGTATGAAATCTTCCCCTTTGCCTATGTACAAACAGCATCTAAAGCTTGCCAAATAACTCTTTTTGGACTAACCAGTATGCAAAAGATGACAAGGACATTTTCTTTAAAGTACAAAAGGCAGTTTTTCATGAAAAATAGCCACATTTTGCTTTATCCATCATGAAAGGTGGTAAACCGTGGACTGAGCACAAAAATGAAAAAAACCAGCTCAGACGATATTTTTGCTTCAGAAAAACAAAAACGAAGCACTCAAAATAGGATTTGGCACAAAATTGCCTCTATGCTTATATTTGCTCTTCAGTTTACTATAAAAATATGACCTTTTCAATGTTTTCTCCTTGGGAGGAGGCTCTTATCTCCTGTTTCCTTTCCAAAGGAGATTAGCGCATTAGTACTAATGCATCCTTCCCCTAAAAGAAGCCAGCAGCAGGACCAAACATGATTTCTTCCTTCACTAATCAATATGGTGGTACCATGCTATCAGCTGAACTCAGAGAGAAACAAGTCTATTCTTTGGTCCCCAGAACAGTTGTCGCAATGAGGAAACTGAAAGACAAAAGTGGACTACAGAGCCCACACTAATATGCTGCAAGGCACAAATATCTAATTTCTCAAGTGAGCTTTGGCCACCAAATTTTTGGGAACTTTTTCTCTTGGGCTCGGTAAGCAATAAATAATGTTGTCTACTCTTAGTTCCAAGTATCAGTTGTTATTGGATACTCTTGTTTGTCAGGGGGCTTCAAGAGCAAGATGAATGGGCCATCCAGTGATATTCTACTTTAACGAGCTGACTTCTCTCTCCCTGAAGGAGAACCTCTTGATTCTATACAATCATGCAAAGTGAAAGAACAGTACATCTGGAGCAACAGAATACAGGGCAAAACCATGCAGGTTCCCCACCCCTTCCCCCAATGAAGCCAAAAAGAGATAGTGAAATATTAATGCACAGTGATATACCTCTACTAAAGCTGTTGAACATCACTAATAGGTGAGGCAGGTTGTTGTTCACATATGCTGTGGGAACGGAGGGATAGAAAATTGTCTTGGCTATTCTTTGCTGGTAATCTTTTGCAGATTCTCAGATGCATGGCAGGGGGCTTGGAACTAGATGATCTTTAAGGTTCCTTCCAACATAAACCATTCTATGATCCTATGTTGCTGACTGGTAGATGAGCTAATCTATGATAACGCAACAGTTACGGCAATGTAGTTGAAACTGTTATACTCACTGTATACTCACTGTCTGCCCTGGAAAATTAATACTTGAGTAAATTATTGAAAACAACTGAATGTCCTGTGCAAAGGTGTATTCTCTTGGTTTTGCTGTTAGAACTGGAATCATTTGGCATTTTTCAAATCTGCTTTTAAGATGCAGCTATGATTCTTGTAGTCATAATCCTTTGTCAGATATATCAACTTCAAAAATTCTGTTTGACCTTAAAGACAGAATTAGGGCTTGATTAATATTCTGTGTATACTTTTCTTTTCACATTTGCAAAATTAGGAATGTAAGAAAATCTTGAAAGAGGGTTTTCATAAGAAAATCTTGTAGCAAATAAAAACTGTCAGAAACTTCTCATTTATAAAATACCTTTGAAGTCAACTAATGGTGAACAGAAATAAAAGTAAGTTTCAGTTATTCCAATGTAAAGCATAAGAAAGCAGACTTTATGGAGAAGTTCTCCATAGTACTTCAGAGTGGGGACATGGGAGAACCTTCCCCTTACAGACCAGTAAATTCTAACACAGCTTCTGAATAGCTGCCATTTTATCTCTGAAGATGCTGTTCCTGCAGTACTTCTGCATGGTTGTTTAGAGCAGACAATCTTTCCTGCTCAGTTTGGCCATAGCTGACCTAATGTCTGTCCCTGCTAATCTACCTGAAGGTCTACACACTTCTTCGAGCCTGAAATCTCCAATTCCTGTTTTTTCCAAGTTGCACTGTTGACTCATAGCTCTGCAAAAGAAAGACAAACTAATATCTAGTTTTCATAATTAAATATATTCCACTTCCGAAAGTGAAGCATTTTTAGTTGCCAACATGCTGTAAATGTGGTGAGATGCAAGTGGTCCAAGCTGAGAAACAACTTTGCCTAGAAATTCCTCAGCTTGTGGTAATGTCATACTTCGGTGAATAAATTAAGATTAACTCTCAATGTGGCATTTGGGATAGGCTAAGGACATTAAACCTGTGTATCTCTACTGACAGTTACTACCACGGGTCACCTGCTCTTGCGAGCCTTACTAATTTTCTTCTATACTGAAACAGCTCTGTTTGTGATCTTTGAGTTATGGTGCAGTGCAAGTTGCTGCAGAGGGCAGATATAAGTGTGAATCACGAGATGTCCGGCCTGTGTCATACTGTGTCAAATTTAAAGGTAGCATCTGCCCATATAGAGAGTGACCAGACCTACAAATACCTAAACTAAGCATACAGTGATGCGTCCCCGGAACACATCTTCACACTCCAACAATTTGGAGCTCAAGGGCTGCCTCTGTCAGAGGATACAGAATGGTAGTTGTATGATACAGGGACAGAGCTAGGACAAGCGAGATGACTGAATCTTCCTGGTGGATGATGGAAACGATGACCAATTCACCAAAAGGTCTAACTCCAAAGCAAGTAATTTCTTCTGGAATGGGATTTAATATAATGAAAATCCTGAATTTCACATTGTTACAGTTGTTATATATGATAAAGATAAATAGACTAACAACAGCCCACACAGACAGCATATTTTAAAAAAAATCAAGCATTCAGTTAGTGAAAAAAAAGGCACAATCATTTTATGTTTAACCAATGAGTAAATTCAGTAAATGCAACACTCCAAAATTAATTGCTTATGTTTCTTTCTATTGGTTGTCTCTTTAACATATTAAGCTGACTCCCCTTTTGTATTCATGTTGATGACAGCACTACAGTTAGACTGTCATTCTGACAACACAATGCACAGTTAGCAGAAATCTGGAATATGGAAATATCAGCTGCTGGCTCTGCTAGGAAAAAACTCTCCTCTCTACTAAGTCCCAACTGTTGCAGACTGATTTGTAGACTAAAATAAACACCTTCACTGCGTAATACTCCATTTAAATACTAATCAAGGTCCATCTTTACCAAAATTCTCATATGGGGTGATGTTGGCAAGTGTTATAATGCATGCCTATAAAGTTTCTGGGAAATGAGGTTTTGAAAACCTTGTCACTTAAAAGGGACTTTACTGATGAGTACCTTTGAAGAATCAGCTTACACACCCCTGAAAAAAGAGCTGAACAAGGAGAGGCAAGGAAATATTTGGGAATAGAGAAAGCACAAAATGTTCTCTAGTTAATTTCAATATTCTACCTTTTAATTGCTAAGATAATTAAAGGAAGGGAAACATTTTCATGTTCTTTTGCAAGGAGAAGAAGAGTTTGTTTTGGAAGGTACTGATGTTTTGCATAAATGAGAAAATTCCAACACTGACGCTCTGAAAGCTTTCTTGACACTGGTTTGGTGGTGTTCAAGTGGGGATGTACGGGCATTCACTGATTTTGCATATTTTGTTTGACTTTCTCCCTCACTTAGTTCCAGCAATCTTTTCCGTAGTCAAGACTTGGGATTTTGCCATCTTCAATGAAATGTGCAAAGATCTTACTGCTTGCCACACCTGTGATCCTCATTTTACTTCAAGCCCTGCAATTTTACCTGGAAAACCTAAGTCCATAGCTGTGCAAAGAGGTTGAGTGGCTTACTGTGAGCCAGGGTGCTTGTCCTCCCATTGCAGAGGTGATGTATGGCCCACACGGACCTAATAGCTTCCCTGGCCAGAAAGAGCAATAGTCTCTTGCTTACAGAATACTCTTGATTGCTCTGAGTGTTTTTACTGCAGGCCATCTAAGTTTTACTATGAGGTGGCACTGACTGCTGAAACATCAACAAACCTTTATATGCAAACTGCTAACATGTTTTGCCAGAGCTATTCAGAGATGGAAACTCACTGATATTCCACAACCTGCAGGAGCACTCAACTTCTGCCTCTTCTTGGTCCTCATCCCTGGAAAGAAGAGCTGTTCTTGTCTGATGGAAGAACCCTTATTTGAAGCTTTCTGAAATTGTGAGACCCTTTTGGTCTCCCCTGCCCTTGTGTGATCTGGGCGTTTGGCAGCAGCTCAGTTCCTCAAGGTTGGGGAATGACAATCAATTCTAATCATTGGCTGATGTTGAAAATTTGCACTTGGTCCTGGAGGATCTGAGCTTCTGCCAGAAATTACAAGCGTTTAGTAGTCCCCTGGTTAGTGTAAACACTTGCAGCTACTAATTAACAGTAACTTTTCACTTGCCTGCTCTGGGGAGAACTGAACTGCTGCTAAATAACAGTGCTTCTTCTAAGGCAGTAGTGCTGTGTTCATCTTATGCTAGTCTATGACCAGCATGAAGAAAAGAGTGGTCCTGCCTTTCCCTACAGCCTTGCCTTCTTGTTGTGCTGGCATTAGTGAGCATGTGATTGTGGGATGGCTTGCACTGAAAACTAACCCTCCAAAAAGTAGTTTTCCTTTGGGTCAGTAAACTGATGTGACTCACTGTATGGCTCCATTTACTGTTAGAGCTGATGAAATGGAGGAAATTGCAATCTGAGGCCATAGGAAGGGGAATCATTCTTTTTGACAGCAGAGCAATCTTGGATTGGCTTAAACCATCCTGAAATGACCCATTCAGACTTTGTGATCCTCTCTGAATCGTTTCTTGACTTTCAAGGGACACACAACTCACAGTTTTAGAGCACAGTCAGGGAAGAGAAAGGAGCAGATGTGACACAATGAAAAGATACAATGCAAGAGTGGTTCATCAGGCATGGGTGGTTTAATGTCTCTTTGAGAATCACTTGTAGAATTAGTGTGAACCTGAGACTACTTTAACTTCTGCAAACTTTCTTCCAGCAACCTTTTGAATTAAGCTGGTGGATAAGTGAGGCACCTTCCTCACTCTTTCTAGCCACTCCCAGTAGTCCCATAGTTCTTGTGCTTGAATACATTCCTCTTTAAACAGAAAAATATCTTGTAGTATGTAATTACTATAAGGTTTGTTGCTGGTAAAAAGTAACTTCATTTATGGTCTATTTGTGGCAGGGCTGTGTGCTCAGAGCAGTTTGGCAGAGCAGACTAGCCTGTTCTAACAACAGCTTTTTTTTTCTAGAGGAATAATAATTCCATAATCATGGAATTTTGGCTTGGTGTTTTTTCAGTCATTGCTGGAAAGAGTGAAAGCGTCTTATCTCTTGCATTCCTGTACAATGGCTGACTTTGTATAGAACATCTGTCATTTGCTCAGTCTTTATTGCCATTCATATTGAAGGCAATGATGAATTGCTGTTTCAATGTCTTCATCAGATTGCGCAGATAATTTTCTTTGAGCAGTTACCCATTTATCCTCAAAGGACTATCCGGAGGGTTTAATTGATCTAATATAGCACAATGGCATGTGTCAATCTACTAGCCAGCCCTTTCTTAATATCTCACTCCTGTTCTTTTAATTTCACTTCAGAGAAACTCATAATGAATGAGTAATAACTACCATACCTCATCATTCTATAGACGTATTGATCGATTCACTGTGTCTATTAGGGCCTCAAGATCTTTCACAGAGTTAGGCAAGAAACATGCTTCTCTATTTTTTTTAAATAACTCTGCATTTACTAAGTAATTTAGGATAATTTTTGTGACTGTTGCTGCAGGCGTGTCTGGTTTCATGTCACCTCTCATGGCCATTGAATTTGTGCTAATATGGTTTTCAGACTTTTGCCTGTCACGTAGGCCTACTGTACGGCATATTTGTTGGATGCAGCTTATTTTATAGGCTTTTGCCTAACTTTTAACTGATGGGGATCACAGTAATTCTTCTGATAGAAGCTTTGATTCTGTTTCAAGAACTAATAGTGAAGTCAGTATTTCATCTTTTTTGTGTGTGAAATGAAGAAACATACATTCAATATCAGATCAGAATGAGGGTCTGGATGTCAATTAGGCTCAGTTAACAGGACCAATTTTGTGGTCTTCAGAAAGTCTGTATCTGCGCTAGGGGATTAGTCTTATGTCTAGTAGCCAGCTGAGAGAGTTAAAAAAGACACTAAGCTGAATTTTGCATATATGTTTATGCAGTACTCCCAAAACCACAGAGTGTATGCCTCTTCAGAGTAGCAGTATAAATAGCCTTTTTTTCCCCTCATGTATTCCCCAGACAGACTTCCCTCTAGTTGGCTTCTGTTATCTTCTTTGTAGGTTCTATCACATTTCCCCTTCACCTAACGTGGTCTCTGTACTTAGAGCTGCGGATGATATAGCTTAGTGTCCTTCCACATGAGATAAAGGCTTTTGTCTCCAGGTTATTCCCAGACGGATGGGGGAAATAGTGAACAGTAAATCAGCTTCAAAGTCTAATGAAACTATTAGACTTTTTGCCTAATCAAGTACTTTGCATTTTGACTCCACAGATGGCTAAATAGTCTGGATTTATAATTTTCTCTAATTTGGTCCAATTTTGTATCCTTAGAAATCACAACAGATTGCCCATTGCACATTTGTGTGGCCATTTCTCCAATCTTTGTACTCCTATGCTCTAGTGGAGATCTCGGTGAAGGTTCTCAATCCAGCTGTGCTTCTATCAGTGAAGATGGCCTGTAGCATTACTTTTCTTGGCAGCATTTTGAATTGTCTGTGGCTTTGCATTTAAATATGAAGAAGTTGTGTGCAGCATGTTAGAATTTATTTTTACCCTATCCTATAAAAACGGCTACAAAAAACCTGAAAAAGACAACCTTGACAATCATTACACTCAAATGTTCTTGGTTTAACAGAGTGACCTCTAATTCTTCACCCTCAATTTTGATTCAAGAAATAACTGTAGCTGGAATTTTTCATCTGCAAATAATTGCAGCTACATTTTACAGCACTTAGCCTGATTACAGTTCCCACAGAGCTATGGTGAAGTGTGAGTTGTGTGTCGCTCTGCTTCCATTATGGGGTCTGAGTTTATCCTGCATTTTTTCTGATCCAGCTGATTCTGAAGAATTACACTGCTCAGGCATGTTTTGATGAAATGGTGTGTCTTAAAAACGTACCAATTTATTGAAACCAAAATTTTGCACAACAGTGTAAACATTTCAGTAAGCCTAACTGAGAAGATTTCTTTCCTCTAGGGTTGAACCACCGATTAAAAACAGTGAGATAGATGGAGAGTGAGCTGAAACCCAAGGGAGCTACTGTCTCATAGTGCATTAATGTGGGGAGTGTATGAAAAGGAACTGAAAATGATTCTTCACCATATTGGGGGCTGATTGCTTTACTTCTCAATATATCAGCTCTTCTGGATGCTCTATGACCACTCGTTTTCTTTTGTAACCTTCCCAGCAGAGGAATCACCTCCCATATTTTGGAAAATCACGTGTTCCAAAAATGATGGGCCTGAAAGAAGCAAGCTACTCTTTTCCATCTTCTGCACTTTTCATCTATTTTAAAAATTAAAAACCTGGATAATAATAATAGGGAAAACACCAGTGAAATGTGCAGACATATTGGCAAGCTGAGAAGGAACCGGGAGGAAAATCCAAAGAGGATCCTGGCCATGGTTCCACGCATGTTTTAAAGCATCTTTCCTCTGCTGCTCAGTTTATGTAATTTAAGAACTCAGGGTTATAAAGATGACATGAGAGTCATCTAGAGTCTTGAATTAAGCAAGCTGAATTAGATTTACAGAAGCTGATTTCTGTTGCTGTAAACCTCTTTTCTCTCTGAGCAGTCAATATGCTGCTACATCAGCAGTCTGCAAAAACAGGGACAGCAGTTACAGTTTGTAGTACCTTCCCTCTACAGCTGAAAACTGTAGGACTAATAGTAAGCTTTGGGTTGTTTCTGAAAGAACAATACGAAGTGTTTAATGGTTAGAGTGTTTGCTGGGGCACCATGTTCTTCTGCTTTTTTGTAAATTCAAGTAATAATAGGTTCTTGATAAGGTTATGAATTCTAAGCTACTACAGTTTTAATATGACACTAACAACTCTGATTAGTTGAGCATTGAACTGGAGGTGGTTTGTTAGAAAACAACAGGCTGCATTTTGGGTCCTGCGGTCTGCCTGGAGGTTGTGGAATTGTGTTTATTTTTCTTAGTATTTTTTGTGTTTGTAGGTGATGCTTTTTTTGCTACACATGTTTATGTCTCACATGACCTTTCAGAAGTGAGGAAGGAGAGCTTTTGCTATTAAAAATTTAGTAAGAACCTCCTTCACACTTGGCTGTGTTCGCTCTTCAGTTAAATTCACTACTGTGACACCCTTACTTAAAGTGGCTTTCTTGGCTGAAGACGATAGATTGAGACATTACCCTCCATTCAGCTTGTTTTTACGGACTGGAGAATGAAACCATGGTGTCACAACTTTTCCAAAATAATAACCTCTGAAAATAAATGTGATGCAGATGATACACTCCAGGCATACAATTGTGCAGGAAATGCTTAGTATGAAAGTTCCCAAAGATCTTTTCATCCTCATAAAACAATCTTTATCTCTTGCCTTCCTTTCCTAGTCAATCCAACCGAGGCAACGAGTATCCACAAGGTCTTTGGTGGTTGGTTTGTTATATCTGATAGAGTTCTTTTACGCCGACTGGATTTCCTGTTGAAATTACTCAGTGCAGTGCTTTTTCTTGACATTTTTTTTTCTTTTTGAACTGATGGTCACATACATACTGTCTTTGAAGTAGTCACCACTGAAACCTAGCATTTGCCACCAAGTACCATCTGAATTTTACAAAACCGTCTTAACCATCTGTGATGTAACAAGTGATAATGCATAAGTGAGGATTTTGTTTAGAATGATCTCTTGTATGGCAGGCGCAATGGGAATGCACATATTGCTGTGGATGATGCAGCCTGCTCCGTCAGGCTTGTGACTGATGAGCTCTCTAAGCTCAGGGAATTTCTGATATCAGAATATTTTTAGCCATTTTTATCTTCAAAGGGACTTGAGTCTTCAGAAAACAAGAGAAACTTTTATGGTCTGAGGTCTGGGCAGTCATTTCTGGTATTTGGATGCTAGGACACTTCTGATGCTTTGTTGTATATGAGAGCAAATATTGATATTTTATAAGGATAGCTCTATGAATACACTAAATGTCCTGCAGGGTATTATGCTAGTACCCTACATTACCTTGCACCTAAGACTCTTTACAGGTGTTGATTGCAAAGTAAAAAAAATCTGTTAGGATCTGGATTTGAGACTACCAGATCTTAACATACACTAATGCACACAGTAGCGTTAGCTTTTCATGCATGCGTATCTTGCAGTGGTGAATATTGACTGCACTCCCCAGCTCTACACTCCATGGTGTTTGGGTGTCAGTGCTTGAACTACTTTTATTCTGTCTGACCTGTTTTGTTAATAATTACTGTGTCTATTAACACTGTTTTGTGCAATTCCTTGGGATGTGTGGAAACATAAGAGCTACACAAATGTATACAAGTGTAGTATGGTGTCACTGCTTATGTGTCGATTTTGGCACAACAGCATGCCAGTTGGGGAAAGGCAAAGGCTAATATTCAACAGATGGCAGTCCTAAACCCTGTAATAATGGCTGCAGTTATTTTCATTGCTGTCATTTGATGACACATTCAATAGTTGGAAAAGACTTGAACCGGGTAATCACAGCAAATATACTCCAAAGGACCAGATGCACTTCAAACTATCAAAATGGTGATGGATGTTCAGGCTGAGTGCCACTTCTGTCCATATTCCAGGTATATTTACTGCTGAGGACAGAGCCACATTGCTGTCATACATAGGGCTGGCATTTTTCCCTTCTGGAGTAACCAGGAACAAAACATAAAAATTGGCATCTGTTGTAATAGGGAAATTATTCTATATTGCTGATATGTCTGTGTACTGTTATCACGTATATAGTGACAGATATTAGTTTGCAAATTTTTCAACATGAAGATCAAAACATTAAAAACCAGAAAAGGTTTGTTGTGAAAGCCTAAAGAATTTTAAAAATAGATCATAAGCTTCTCTGAATGGTCCTGATAAAAATCATACCAGTTTAGGGGCAAAAAGCATCAGACGATTGTATCTCAAAGTTTTACAAAGTTAAAGGTATTTTTGTCCTTCTAGCTTAAGAAGCCACTGAACTGTTTGTTATTATCCTTATAGAGGACTTCCATTTCATAATTTGAAGATTTAATGATTTAGATTTTTATGATTTTTCTTTCTCAAATTTGAAGGATAAAATTATGATAATCTGTGCTCTGGCAAAAAAAGACATTGGCTTTTAGAAAATTAATTAGATCATATTTGAATATTCATAATATTACTTTGCATCTGTGTAAAAATAGTTCTTGTTAGTTGCCTGGAGATTTAGGAGTGATCTACTATGACCCAATTAAAAAAAAAGTCCAACAAAGCAGGCCTTCATGTTTATTTTATTTTTTCTAAAAAAAGAAAAAGAAAGTAAAATCACATTGCTTTATTTAACAATTCTGTTCAAGCCTCCAAACACTACAACAAAGCGGGAATGTTTCACAGCTGCCATCAGTGATCTAACACTTAATATTAAGACAGCTCCTACTGTGATACGTTTTAAACTGTTTCTTCCCTCTGATGGGCTAACAACATAATAGGGATCAGGAAAACAGTTCTGAACATGGCATTGCTAAAATCTCTGCAAAAAATTCTAAGTTAAGCCTTCTTTCTGACCCTACCTTCTGTAATTGCTGCAAAGCAGATTGAGAGAACCTGCAGAAAAAATCTTGTTAAAACAGACTGCTGTTTTATCAGCTGATGTTGAGCTACTTATATGAGGTCCTTGGTGCAACTTCTGTTGTATTCATGGCTTCTACGAAGTGGAGCATTAAAAAAGCCATAAACAAGGGCGGAAATCCATAAATCAACCTGAATGGGAAATTGAAATTATAACAAGACTTTACAAATCTCCTAATAAAATGAGAGAGGTTGGTGTGGTAGTTTTGTTTTTGGTTGTTTTTTTTTTTTTTTAACTCCACAGCCTTGAAAGGTATATGGAGCACATGCATCTGGAAAGGATTTTCTTATTTTTGCAAGCAGGTTGTGTGTGCATACTTGCTTTGCGATATCAAGGCCACTGATATCTATAGGAAATCTCTCCCCAGTGTTTTCGGTGCACCTTGGATCAGCCTCCTTTAATTTTAAGCCCTCTGCAGAATGAGGCTGGTCATCATCTGAGACCAGCCTTTCCAATTGATTTAGAGCCAATCAGGAAAGATTATATTGCAGCCAAAGGTATAGGATCAGGACTCAGGAATTTAGGATTTGTTTCTGTGATGTACCATGTACACTGGGGAAAGTAATTTTGCTCTAGATTAGAATTTTAAGTACCTGCATCAGTAGCTCTGAGATGCTGCACATTGGAAGCAGAGACCGGCTTTGCACAGTCCATGTCCAACATCCTGCCTGCTCCAAGGGTGGAGAGGGAAGTTTTTTGCTGATGGGAAAATTAGGATACCTGTTGCAGAACAGAGGTACAAAGATCCAAGTAGCCCAGGTCTGAAAGGGTATTAGAGAGTGGGATTTACCTGCTTATTTGAAGCAGTTTGCTCGACGTTATGAGTTGAGGAAGAGCAGTTTACTCTTCCTTTAAAACAGTGTGGAACTATACATTCCAAGTTTCAATCTTAATAAATCTGCATGCAGTTCTGACACTTTTACCCAGTCTGGATGGTCCCAGTGATGATGCTCTGATTCTGCACTCAATGACGGAGTGTCAGGTCTGTACTGAACACAAGTCAGACTTGAGTCATGTGTGTCTCCATCCTCCAGCTGTGCAATAGGATAAATGATGCTCCCTTAATTATAAAATATCCTGAAGACAAAAAAATGATTGCAAACAACTTGACTACTAAGGCTCTGTGGTCCGTATTAAATAAACAGCCAGACAGCCAACCTGACACAGAGTAGCACAGACACAAAAACACCAGCCAGCCATTCAAACAAGCCCTCGTCCCAGTCATCCGAATAGGTCTGAGCCTCAGAAGTGTTGTGGGCAAAGGTTATGTACAGATTTCATCTGAACTCTTTTTTTTTCTGGACTTAATGAGTACCTTTGAGCATTGCAGTCAAGAAAGCATTCCATCTTGTGACAGCTTTTGTACAAATGAGAAAAAAGGACATTTTAAGCAAACTTCATGCTCAAATGGGGGGGTGGGTTTTTTTGTTTGTTTAATACTCATCTAATTTTGCATAACTTTAGAAACACCATTTTATATTGTACAGGTCCAATACAAATTAAAAATTGTTATTAGGCTATTAAGAATATATCTACTGCTATCGGTTATTGCCTCTGTTAAACTGAACATTTTTCTACTGCTTGGAAAGATCCATAAGAACTCTGAATCTATAAAAACTTCAATAATATTTAATAATATTGTCATGGAAAACCTGCTGACCTTTGGTCCTAGTTTTTAATAGATTGACATAATTGCAGATTCACTTACTGTAGCAGGCACAAAATTAAAAGCACAAGTAATTGTCATGCTGATACCGGAAACCCGTGGCTGAAAGTGCAAACCTGTCTCTATCTTTTTAATTTGTATTGTTGAATAGGATAAAAATCAGATTTATCAGCAGAGGGAGTGTGTGGGAACCATGCTAAACTGATCCAGGGGAATCAGCTTAGAATCTCAAACGTAATTTAGAAGCTCCAAGTCCTGTTTTGATGCTTGCAGACGCACTGCAATCAACAGGAGTTCAGGAGATTGGAGCACTGTTGTGGAACTGGTTAATTTGATGCAATTTGATTCTGAGCTTACTTCAAAAGCTGGTCAGCTGAAAACAAACTAATACTGAGGCTGTGCATAAGAACATTATCTTCCTAAGGCAAGATTAAAGTGTAGAAATCTGGGCTGTCAGACATCTTATGAAGCCAAAGAAAGTGTTGCATGAGCAGTACTATGGCCCTTTTATTTTGTAGTGGTGTTGCTTGGACTTGTTTACCAAGAACAATCCTGTCCCACCGTTCTGCCCATAGCCCTGGACGCTGAAAGACCTTCACTGGCCTGTCTCTCCACTCTCCATGTCCATTTTCTTTCTTTCTCTATTTCCTTTTTTCTCCCTTTAATCTTCTTCATGTGAACTTCAGTGGTGACAAAAATTTGTGACTGAACCAGATGCTTCTTCCAGTGGCTGGATGGGGTTTCAGCACATTTATGGTGTTTCACCTCCATATAAACCTTGGAAGTGAATGAGGTCTCCAGGTCTGTCTGTATGTAACCTGTCTCTGGAGGTATCATGAGTTGCGTTGATGGAGTTCCTGATTCTATATGTTTTTAGTTTTAGAAGTACCCTTCAAATGAGACTGAGGGCCACATTGTACTAGGAGCTGTGTACCTAAAGACTAAGAGACAGTACCTGCCACACTGAGCTTGAAGTCTAGGTAGCATAAGGCCAAAAGGGGAAAGCCAGTGGTACAGTACAAATCAGAGTAGCCAAATTGGAATTAGTTTCCTAATCCCTGAAATTCAGTCCACTGCTACACACTACCTTGCACACCAAGAATACTCTTATATGGGATAAATGGATGTAGTTTTAGGGACTATCAGTTGCTGAAACGATCAGTAAAGCCACATATCACCTGTGGTTATTGCCCGCGTGCTCACTCTCACCACAGTATATGCCAAGCAATGTGAGTTTTTTAGTCCTCTGTCGTTAGATTAGTATCCAGTTATCGTCCCTGAGACTAATGATACCTGTGGAACAGGGTTAATGAAGAACTACTTCAATTATTTTATCAATAGCTTTTTCTTTTTAGCATCCTCTGAAGGATAATCTGGTTTACCATCTGGGACTATTATAGAGCTGTCTATAAAAGATGGATAACATTTTAAAATCCCAACTAGAATTGCCATCAGCCTTTGTTACACTAAGGCCATTTCCTTAAACCTTTACCTGAAGTGAATTTTTAATTATGAAAGTCAGCCAAAATTTTCATCCCAATTACAGCAGGCATACCAAAAGCTTAATATCAGCAGCTGATATTGCTGCATATAGATAGAACGGGATTTCAGTTCTCCACAAAATAAATCAATAATGAAAGAACTTATTTATAGCATTTCCTTTTCAGTCACATTGCATGGCATTATACTTGTAGAGCTGAAAATTTAGATTGGTTTCTGTGTTTCTGTATTGATGCATCCTGTGTTTGACATATGTAGACAAAAGATAAAGCTTTTTTACTTGTTCACTTAGCCTATTGTTTCTACTGGAAGGGAGAATTTCTACTTTTTAGCCATCTGTGTGTGATGAGTATTACTGAAATTCATGGGAACTTTTCCAGTGATAACTAGAGCAAGCCCTTCCTAACTAGCTGAAGTAACTGTCTCTGGGCAGGCAAACCTCTCATGTAGGGTGCCAAACTTCTGAAATTTCTGGCTCTTTCTTGAGAGTGGACAGTGAGGTCTCATTTAAATCTTGAAAATAAGTCCTTGAATATCTGAATTTAAACTCTCATACTGACGCATGTGAAATAAGCGACTACTATTAAAAATGTACATTTGCCTACCAAAAGTGTAGTTAAACTATATGGTACACTACTAAAAGACAGATTAGGTAGAAATGGATTACATAGAATTACTGGAGTGTAATCACAAAGTTAAGAAATAGAAAAATGTTATTGTCAATATATCATTGTCATATTAGGTGGTTAGATAGTCATATCCTGCACAGTTCAGCTCTTTTATTAATGACTTAAAAGTGGAATGTCGACTCTGTATGTACATAATGTCATTATAAATAGAAAATACCTCTCTGCATCTTTATATTGTACAGAATCTGAACCTGCTCAATACTTGTTTAGTTCACCCTATTTAGAGAGTTTAGAGTTGTCCCACAAGGAAGCAAACAATTTGCATAAAGCGATAGGAAAGAAATAAGAACAAATTATTTCTCTGAATAGATAGATTTTAAATCCATTGTTTGAAAAGCTCTTTTATCATCAGCAGAGTGATAGATTATTTCTTTAAGGGAAAATGGCAGTAATTAGTTATAATACCTGAGAGAACTCAATAAATATTTGCTAAATTAAGATTATTTATTATTTGTATTCTAGGAGTGTCTATAAGACTCCCGTGAGATCAGAGCCCCATTGTTCTAGGAACTGTATAAGAACAGCTGCTACCCTAAACGGCATACAGTTCAAAATAGATGGCAGGGAAGACAGGAAGGGAAACAGAATCGCAAAGAAGCAAAATTAATTGCCTGAGGGCACAAAGTTAGCAGCAGAGCTAAGACTGTGATCAGGTAGGTCTCTTCAAAGCCACCTTGGAGCTTTATCTATTGGAGCAGGTACCTCCCATTCTTATCCTGTCCCCTTTGACTTCCAGCCCATCTCACAGTGCAACAACCAGCCTCTGATACCCGCCATCAAGGCTGTACTCAGCTCCTCATCTTGTGGATACCTCAAGCCAAGTCTTTTACAGAACATTTCTGTTTTCTGAGTATAATGTCAGGGTAATCTTCATTTCCTTTGAGATGGTTCCTCTATCTGCACCCACAGCTCATCCATTATACTTAGATAGGACAGCAAGTTTGCTTTAGATTTCTTGATATTTCTCACTTCTCGTCACAGTTTATACCTTCTGTCTTCTGCCAAGTTTACTACTGTATCTTGCTGGCACCCTATTCTTCTTTTGTCACTTTTTTGTCTTCTTCACCTTATGAGCAGAAAAGAACATGGAAATCCAGCAAGTTAATATACCCAAGAAGGAGGCAAATAAATGTGGACATCCATGTCCTGGATAGTGTCCTACACATTCTGTTTCTTATGTACGTCCCAAATTTAAAAAGAATTTCACAAATTACTGCTCCAGGCAGCTGAACCAATGAAGTGGTTTGGGGCAAAGGCAAGTGGTGCAGAAAGCCTGCGCGGGGAGCTCAAGTGACCTACCCAGGCAAGAACAGTGCTCTGCATAGAGTCTCTTCATCTTGTGTAAATGTCACTTAGGAGGCAGTGAAACAGGGTGGAGGGAGAAGAGTTCTGGGGACAGTGGCCCTATCATAACATGAATTTTCTGCATTTCCTCCACCATTTCCTCTTAGCTTATACATCTATGTGAAATTTATCTTTACTTCAGTTATTGCTGTGACGATTGGCCTTCCCTTCTGCATAGGCTGCAATTCTAAATCCTAAGACCCTTTGGTTCAGGTACCACCTTTGTTCAGCAAAAGTCTCCAGAGACCCAAGGTAGGCTGTGTTAGTTGGGAATTCTTTTTGGGAGTACCCACTGACCAAGATCTTCTCTAATCTAGATGGCAATTAAAACAGCCTCTTGCCCTGTGTCATAAAAGATTATTCTTTCTCTTCATCTTGCCTTTAAGAATAGTTCTGTGTGAGTTCCTTCCTTACTTAAAGCTATGCACTGATCGAGTTATGCAGATGATACCTCATGCTGGCCTTTTCTGTGCTGCTTCTTCAGGGTGAGTTAAAAAGCTAAGTGATGGTAGCATTAACCCCAAGGTTTGAGGGTTTTGTTTATGTTACAGTGGTGCACTGGCTCTGTACAAAACCAAGTAGTAGCACAGGTATTCCTAGAGGCTGAAATAATTAAAAATGGTTTCTGTGATGAATATTCCCTACAGCTGCCCTGTTGGAAAGCCTGGCTAGGAAAGGCATTCAGCAGAAGCTTCTAGGGTTTACTCCAATTTCATCTTAGCACCGTGGTTCACCTTTACCTGTAATATAGAATCATAGAATAGTTTGGGTTGGAGGGGACCTTAAATATCATCTAGTTCCAACCCCCTGCCATGGGCAGGGACAACTCCCACTAGACCAGGCTGCTCAAAGCCCCATCCAGCCTGGTCTTGAACACTTCCAGGGATGGGGCATCCACAGGTTCCCTGGGCAACCTGTTCCAGTGCCTCACCACCCCTACAGTAAAGAATTTCTTCCTGATATCCAATCTAAATCTGCCCTCTTCCAGTTTTTTGTGTTCCACGCTAGAGTTTGATCTTGATATCATCTATAGAAAAGCTTTTGTGAGTTCATAAGATAGATACATTGGCAGCTATATGTTCAGATTTTTGCTAACAGGTCAGCCTACTGTTTTTTTGGCCTTAAGTGTGTGATACTGTTTCTACCAGGGAAACTGTGTAGTTACAAGTTGAAGTGTACATTGCTGTCTGGTGCCACAAACTGATAGGAATCTGTTTACAATTGATTTACAATTGAGGCAGCATCCAGGAGATTATAAAATTAATTTCTCCAGCTGAAATAATGACATAAGCTGGCACTGAATGGATTTCCAAGATAAATTTCTCCTTTTCAGAGATCAAATTCTCAAGAAGAATCATAGTTTCTAATTTGGCAAAACCCCAAAACTGTTGAATTGTTATGTATTAAATCTAAAGACCCATAAGTGTCCTCTGTTCCTGACCCAAAACATCTTATAACTGGTCCTGAGAGGACCAGGTCTGTGGTTGAATCCCTAGAGCAGTGCAGAGCTGCTGCAATTCTCTATGGGAATGGAAATACAGTCTGTCATACTTAATCGCAAGATCAAGATTCAAATTAGGATAACCAGCATTTGAACAGACAAGAAGCACCAGAAACAGGGTTGGAAAGTCTTATAAGCTCATAGGTATTTGTGATGATTTTCAAAATGTTTATGCTTCAACTGAAACTCACGGCCCAGGTAGCTTTAGTTAGATGAAGTGCATCAGCAGGACAGCGTGGGATAAATGGAGCTTGTTGTCCAGGTGGTTGCCCTGAGACAGATTCATGTATCTAAATTTAGTTGCATAGAGTCATTTTTGTTGCCTTAGGTTATCTGATATCTTGGATAACTTAGAGTATCAAAAATGACACTAGATGGCTATGTTTAAGCATATAATGTATCTGTTTTTGACAATTTTGCAGTGTTTCAGATGGATTTGGCAAGCTTCAGTTAGCTCCATATATTACTGGTTACACGGTTCCTGAGTGAGCATGCATTTGTATATGTGAGTGGTCCATTTGCAAATTCTATGAGAGAAGAGTATTTCGGGGGAAGGGCAACAACCAGACATACAAGTTATCCCATCTTCTGTGTTTTGGTTTGTATTTCCTTCCATGAAGTCTTGAACAAATGACTTTGAACTAAAAAGACAAAGGCTTTTTTATGTGCTTAAAGATATGGTTAAATACGGTGGGATTATCAGACGTGTAGGTGCTCATTTTCCTTTGCTTTCTGAATACACATCTTCTTCACACCTTAGTGCACAGATACTTTTGAAAATTTAAAAAATTCTGGGAAGCTAGAATCTACTTTAAATGCCTCAATAGCTTGACAAACATGGGCCTGCCTTCCCGGCAGTAAAAAACAGGTAAAAACACTTTGTATGTCTCAGAGGTATTATGAAATGAAATCCACTAAAGATTTTAGGTTCTTTACAATGTGCAGCAGGGACATCCATGTTAGTATGGTAGAGTATAGTTGCAATCAGTACTATATAACTATCCGTATGACCTTATCACACAGTTATATTTGACATGTAACAAATTCAACCTCTATATCTGATTTAGAAATAGAAAGGAGCTGTGCCCTGATACAATACTGCAGAGTGAAATGCTAAATTTTATATAGTTAACTTGAATGGGTTCTATTCTAGGATTTGAAAAGGCATTAGAAATGATTAAGAATTGGGCCTTCAGCATTTTGCAGTTTCTCTTTCTTGGGATTCATGCAAGCATTTCTCTCATTTTCTTAAAGGAAGAGATTAAATTGAGCAATGGCCGATTTGAATGCTTTGAAGCCCCAAGCTCTGAACCTCACTGTCCAAACCCCAAACCACTTCAGAGTGAAAACTCAGATGAAATTTGTGAGGGGTGTGGTGGAACCCAATAATATGTGAGTTTTCCATTATTTTAGTGAAAATCTAATAGGACCAGATTGTAAACACTGCTTTCCAGGGAATATGGAAATGATCTTTTTTTTTTTTTTTTTTAACTCCAATGTCCTCCATGGCAGCCATAGCCATAAATTACACCCTGTGCTCAAAGGAGTCCAGGCACTGCTGCCTTGACATGTTAAACCAGACCAAGAAGAGAGAACAGTGTGCTGTGTCATTCTTTTGTCAGTCAGAAGAGTCTTGCAAAAAGTTTGGAACTGGGAAGGAGGTTTCACCTGAAGTTCAGCTGACACTTTGATGACAAGCTAAATCAAACTTAAAGTTTGGAGCTTTTCCAAAGTAGGTTAGCCTTTCTCAAATACTCAGTCTCCCTAAATGCAGAGCCTGTTATGTGTAGTTACCAAACCAATGAAGTTATTTCTTCTTGGGCATGTTTGTGTGACATCAGGTGCAATATTGCTTCAGAAACAATATTGTTTGCATTATGCTTATTTAATTTGCTTTGCATATGCATAGGTGTGTATACACTGTTATGCAAGTATTCATGAGATATCTTCTGTTTCTGTTTCTCTGGGGAAGTCATATCTCCAGGTGGTACGATCGTATGATGTAGAGATGTGAGTACAAAATAAGTATAAACAAAGAATAAAGAAGTCAACTAAGAGACAGTCAGAATCTAAATGTGAAGAATATAAGAGGATCTCAAAAATCGAACTCTGACAAGTGGTTCTCTTCATAATTCAGCTACAGTTGTCCTTTGGCACAACTAGAGTTATTACCCAAGCACAAATACTTGACAATATAGTGAAATTACATAGTGATGACATAGAAACAATTGAAGGTGGTGAACATGTAAGGATTCTACCTGTATTGTAGTGTCAGTGAGTGTGGTTTTTTTTTTTAATTCAAGTGCTCAGTGATGTCAGATGCTGTGAAAACTAGGTAGTCTTTCCTAAAATTCAGATTCAACCAATAGTACAGTGATGGTGTTATTTGTTTAGGTGATCTAACAATATATCTGCATAATTGTGTTTGTTTATAGATTTGAATTGTACCTTTGAATTTCTAGGCTTTGGGTAGAGGGAAACTTTCACTCTTTAAATCAAAACATAACAAATCCTTGGATGGACAGAGGGTTTTTATTTAAAGCATTGGATTCCTTCTGTCTTAGCATCATCACTGTAATCTGCCAGTTAGAACAAGTACCCCGTAAGTGACACACCTTTTTTTATTCAGGAATAGGTCATTTAAACAGAGTTTCTTGTTTTAACTGAGTTGATCCTCTCAAGAAATATACTTAATTTTTGATCATAAATGGCACTGTTCTTTTTCAGATGCTGATCTTACTGGTACACAATTGTGTTCTGATCTTTTCTTTTTTTTTCCCCTCTTGGCTCAACAAAGACTGGATGTGTTAAACTTCATGGCATTCTGTAAGTTGATCTATACATTCAGTATTTGTTTTAAGAAAGGACTAGAAGGAGCTGAGTTCTATTCTGTTATTTCAAAAGACGTCTCAATTCTTTCCTTAGCTGCAATATTCAGTTGTAATTTTCATAACACAGTAGCCAGACATTAAGGTAGGGAAAAATAGCAAATAAATAAAAGAACCAGCATAGAGATTTTTCAGTTATGACACTGTATTCAGGAAACGTTTGTAAAGATCATTATATAGCCCTAGATAAATGACACTATCTTCAGCTAATTTTTCTTGGTTAAATAGCTATTGATGATCTGTAAAAGGAGAGCAGGGGCAAACTTTGCCTCTTGAAGAAAATCTTGTAATAATGAAATGCTACATGATAGCCCTGATTTCTACATGTGATCTTTTTCAAGGTCAATGACCTATTTACCCTTCTTTTTGCTCAGAGATGTCAATTTGTAGCTTTCTTCCTATTAGAAGTTGTTTATTAAAAAGGAACAAGAATAGGAGATTGTCTGTAGCAAGATATGCTAATCTCCAATAAGAGTATCAGGTGCCTCTTCCGCTGATTTTGAAATAACAATATGACTTGTCAAATCAAAACTAGTAACAAAAGAACTCAATCTAACTGGATCTAACAACTGCCTAGAGCATTAATTACTAGATAAAGAAGAGGGGCATGAAATGGTCATTGAAAGCAAAAGGGAAGGCAAAAATGATTCAGGTAAGTAACTTTAATTAAATCAAAACAGAATAAAGACAAATTACAGTTGCATCATGCATATGAATATTAAAATCAGCCATCAGCAAAATTTTAATGTAATGAAGTACAGTATCAAGTCAATCTGACAATAATTCAGAAACATACCTCAAACAAGGTATGACTCCAAGGGCAGGCCATAAATAACAACCATAACAAAGTAAGCTCTAGCTCAATGAATAAACACAACTCACTACTGAGTTTGTACTCAGCCTGACTCAGTATTGAAATTATACTCATGAAACTATCAATTTCAATGAAGGCCAGCTGTTATAACTGGAATATCACTGTGATGAATCAAGCTCAGATTCTCATTTCTCCTCTTTCATCACCTTGACATTAAAGATTCTTAGCAGCCCTTGCCGTATTTTTCTTTCTCCTCCTTGGTCAGCATTTTATGTGGTTATGCAATAGTAGTATAAGAATGGTTTTCCAAGAGATTTGTGACTGGAGTGTCTTCCCAGAGTTCTGACTGAATGCTTTGCTATTGAATTTGCTTGAGACCTGATTTTTTTTTTTCTACCCTATGTTCTTCATAAACTTCTACAGGTTCCTACCAGACCTTTCCACACATAGTTTTGCCTTATATATTTGCCAGCAATAATCCCTTATTGCTGGAAAATTCCATAGGAATTTCCCCTGCTATAGTCTACTTTTCAATCATATAACACACAATTGTACTGCCCTAATAATTTTATTAGGCAGCTCTTTCACTGCGGTACAAACACCATGTTGGAAAATGCTATCACACAGTTCTTAAAATCTATTTAAAATATGTATGCTGATCATACTACAATTTTTCTTTGTCACTGAAGCATTGAAAATGTCTGATACATACAGATGAGATTTATGAAATGTTATATATGCCTGGAAACATTTGCATTCTCCTATTGTTTGTTGCCTGTAAGGGCAAAATCTATATAAAAGTCTTAAAGCTAGGTTTCCATGAATCATAATAAGTAGAGAAAGCAGACTGTCTCTTCACATTTTGTCCTCCTTTTTGAAATTAGAAATATGCCTGCTTTCTTCAGTTTCTTTAGCGTTTTCACAGACCTCCATATCAAACAAATTATTGGTTGAGGTCTCTAAGATTATAGCTTCTTGTTTTTAACATTTCAGCAGCAGCACTGTAGACACCTGGTGCTTGTTATTCCTAAGAGTTCTGATTGCCTCTTGAATCTCTTCAAAATTTGGCTCAGCTGCCTGGAAAGTGGCCATTTGTTGTTAGCCTTTTCATTCTCTTTATGGAGCTTGTCTAAGTAGTCCTACCATATTTCTGTGGTTGCATTCCTTGTAATAAAATTATTTCCATTTTTATCTTTTATCAGACTTTCTCATTATTGATATTCTTTCCTTCACACATTGATACTCTGGTAAAATTCTTGCACAGTCTCAGCCTCTCTAAACTCAATCATCAGAAGCAAATGCTCTACATACTGTAATCCTCTGAATGGGCCCAGTCTTGCCTGAGGAGCAAATGTACAATTTGCCAGTGCTCTCTGTCACACCATAGCAAGTATCTCCTCCAAAGGAACCATTGAATAATAATATATTTCACCTATCACATCAAATGCCCGTATGGAAACTGGGGAGGAGTGTTGGTTGATATTTTTTTTTTAATTAATAGTTCACTTTTGTATGCACAATTTGGATTATCTAAAGACTATGTCTTATATATGTACTCATATATTTTGTATTTTCTCTACTATGTCAATTTTTTTTTTACATTTCTCTTCGAGATAGTCATATGAGTTACAGTTGCCTCCCTTTAGGTATTTGATGCCAAGAGACAAAGATTTCTGTCTTGACTTAGTAAGTGCATGATCAGTGTAGCCAATAGTAACCCCATCTGTGCTGTTCATGGATGTTTGTGAGTAGTTGTAGCAGATCAAGTTAATCTAGTTTCACTGTCATGAAACACTTACATTCTTTCCATTTTTTTACTTCTTCATTTCCTGTGCTAAAACTGTAGAAATTGTAAGACATCCTAGAGGTGTTATGATATTCAGAAGATTTGTCATCTAATAATTATTTTTCTTCAGTGAAAGTAGATATTTTGGTGCATTTGGTTTGCATGGCAAGGTTCTGGTAGCGGGGGGGCTATAGAAGTGTCTTCTGTGAGAAGGTGCTAGAAGCTTCTCCTACGTCCAATAGAGCCAATGCCAGCTGGCTCCAAGATGGACCCACTGCTGGCCAAGGCTGAGCCCCTCAGTGACAGCGGTAGTGCCTTTGTAATAACATATTTAAGAAGAGGGAAAAAAAAAAATCAACTGGGCAATTGCAGCAGGAGAGAGGAGTGAGAATATGTAAGAGCAACAACTCTGCAGACACCAAGGTCAGTGAAGAAGGAGGGGGAGGAGGTGCTCTAGACGCCAGAGGAGAGATTCCCCTGCAGCCCATGGTGAAGAACATGGTGAGGCAGGCTGTTCCCCTCCAGCCCATAGATATTAACAGTGGAGCAGATATTTACCTGCAGTCTGTTGAGGACCCCACACCAGAATAAGTTGATGCCCTAAGGAGTTTGTGACCCTGTGGAGAGCCTGTGCTGGAGCAGGCTCCTGGCAGGACCTGTGACCCCGTAGAGAGAAGAGCCCACGGTGGAGCAGGTTTGCTGGCAGGACTTGTGACCTCGTGGGGGACCCACACTGGAGCAGTCTGTTCCTGAAGGACTGCACCCTATGGAAGGACTCATGTTGGAGAATTTTGTGGAAACTGTCTCCCATGGGAGGGACCCTATGCTGGAGCAGGGCGAGAATATGAGGAATCCTCTCCCTGAGGAGGAAGGAGCAGCAGAAACAACGTGTGATGAACTGATCACAACCCCCATTCTCTGTCCCCCTGTGCCGCTCAGGGGGAGGAGGTAGAGAAATTGGGAGTGAAGTTGAGCCCAGGAAGAAGGGAGGGATGGGGAGAAGGCGTTTTAAGATTTAGTTTTTATTTCTCATTAGCCTACTCTGATTGCATTGGTAATAAATTAAATTAATTTTCCCCAAGTCAAGTCTGTTTTGCCCATGACGGTAAATGCCAAGTGATCTCCCAGTCCCATGGACCCACGAGCATTTCCTCCTATTTTCTCTCCACTGTCCAGCTGAGGAGGGGAGTGATAGAGGGGCTTTGGTGGGCACCTGGTGTCCATCCAGGGTCAACCCATCACATTTGGTGAAGTCACTACTGAGCTATCTCGTTTTAATTGCATGTTTTTCCACTAATGGTTTCAAAGGTATTTCTGTTGGTAACATATTTTACTGTTCCCATTTCATGTCTTGTAGTCTGTCTTCCATTGTGAAGGTAGATTCTTCTGTACTTCTCTGTATTTTATCTCTGAGAAGGCTGTGATGTGTGCACAACTCTGCTTTGGTTGTGCTATAAGAGTTTGTGGAACTTTTGGCCTATGTTAGATCAGATGTTCCACATTTCTAATTCCTAGTCTTTTCCAAAGCTGATGGCTTTTATTCATATTATTATCTGTGTTTTTTTCTGAAGTTTTTTGGGATGTCTCCTTAAAATTGTGCTCTGCTGTAGATCAAAGAGGCCATTACTAAATTTCTGTTTCCCATATAAGTTCTTTTAAGCTGTAGATCAAATCATTCCTAATCTTCTGTAAAAGTATGTAGCTCTTGGAGTATTTAGCTATGAACAGATCTTCTGATCTGCTAAGCATGCTCAAGGCTCTTCTGTGAACTGAGTACAGTTTATCAACATTTCTTTTGAAATGTAGACAGCAGATTGGGGAAATATGTTCTGGCAGTGCTTAGGCCATTGCCAAATATACAAGGTAAAATTACTACACTTTCCTTGAAATTTCCTTTTCCTTGAAAATTCCTAAAGATGCCATGGTGGTGGGATTTTTCACCTGATTCGTTCTCCTCTCTACCCAGTGGTTCCAGGCACTGTAGTACATGGTGTGATATAAGATTCTGGCAATCCTTTGTTCATAAAATTTGTATTTTTACTTGGCTTTAGAAAATCTCTTCAGTTGCTTTTGCCTAATTTATTAAACTATCCCAGTGGATTTGTATTGTCTAGTTATCTGTAGGTTTGCTACCTATTACTTCCTTCAAAATCTAAGTAATCAAAAGCCTTTATGGGTGATGATTTATGTTACCTTGCAGGTCAGTGACAGGTGTTTGTGAACAATGTGGGGCCACAATACCTGCAAATTGAATATATCAGGTTTAGCATAAATATCTTGTCTTGGGCCATTTCTCTAAGTGGTTACATTTCTTCTTCTCTTCATCCTTTATTTCTACTGCAGCAGAGCTCAGAATAAAACCCTCAAAGGTAATGAACATTTATTTTAAGTTAGGGCTACATCAGGGAGTTTGACATTTTATACCTATTTTACTTTTCCTCAACTAAATGAGCACTGGTAATGCATATATTTTGCGTACTGGAACAGGTCATGTCCCTTTCTGTCACAGTCCACCTTGTTTTGTGATTGTGCACCCTTGGATGCATAATGGAGATACGGCTACTTGTGCATAAAGAAACATAGCTTAAATGAACTGTAAAGTTTGTGCTTTATTGGACAGCACTTTTTGAACTTTTTTCCCCTGAGTGAATTATTCAAAAGATCTTCGTAAATGGTGCATAACTTTAAATTGGGTCCATAGACTGTAGATCAGGTAATTGATTCTCCTCCTTAACTTCATTTGTTACATGATCACATTATTGCTTTTCCTTTTTTGATGAAGGGTTTTTGGGTCTTTTTTGTGTTCATATTATTACACAAATAACCTAAAACAAGGTCTAATATCTTAATCTGTTGTTACTTTACATTCCTTCAGCTCACTTAAGTTACCCTTCATGCTGTCTTGCAAGGTCATTTCTTGCTAAATCAGAACACAATTTCAGGTGAAGATGTCTGCTTGAATTTGGAGGGAGATTGAAATTGATATTGATATGAGACACATTGAAAGCATTATTAGGAAAGTGATCAAAACCCACTGAAGAAAATCAGAAAAAGTTAGAGGAAATTCTGGAAGATTAGGTTTTGTTGTTGTGGGGTTTTTTTCTTCTTTTTTTTTTTCTTTCTTTTCTTTTATTTTTTTCTTTCTTTCTTTTCCCCAAGGGTATTTAAGTTTCTTCTTAAAGTGGCTCAACATTTTAAGACAGAACTGTTTGCTTCGGGTAGCTTTCTGAAACCATATAGGCTAAGTCAAAAAGTTCGCTAGCAAGATTTGTGTGAAGAGAAGTCCTTACACTGTGAGTTGTCAAAGCTGAGCTTCTGCTTTGTTTGTAACACAGGAACCTTTTCATATACATTGCATGGAGTGAAAGTCCATTCTTTTATAACATGTATCCATCAGATTTGCATAGCTGCTAGTAAGGCACTAGCAGGTGTTGACTATAGGAGCCAGAGTTTTCTGATAGGCTGCATTATTCATTATTATTTTTCCAATATGTTTCTGATGTGAAAGCTGTAAAGAGTCGAATTTCTCTTGAGATAATAATTTACAATTAAACGGAGACTGGTTGATAAGGCTTGACACAACGTTGTCAACATGAAATCAAAGGGGGGACAGTACATTTGCATTTGCTGTCTTTATAGAGTGCGATTACGCTAACAGCATGGAGCTGCCTCACTCCCCTAGGAGCACAAAGAAACTCCACACTTGCAATTCTGAAACGTGTCTTGAAGAGGTGAAGATTACACCTGCTCCATGTTGTCTCCAAACTGCTTCTGTGCTGGAATACCCTCTGGCTCTGCCTACTGCTTGAGCTGCAGTTCCAGGCTTACCTCCCATGGATGTGCTATGGGATTAATGAACTCCTAAATCTCTCTGACTGCTTAAATTCTCATAATTAAACCATTTTCCCATAACTCAGATTGATTAAAAGGATAGGATGCAGTTTATTCTTTCGTGAACATAACTAATATATTTTGTCAGCTTGCATTATTAGTTGTCTTTGTTTACAAAATGGAAACACAGAGGAGAAATTTAGGGCTGGCCAAGTTTTCCCCACGTCCTATATCACTTGAGTAACAAAGTCTGTGACTTAGTGTGGTTTTGTCTGTATAGAACATATAGATGTAAAAACTGACGGCTCACATGCAAAAGTGAGTAATTGCTGTATGATTTATTGATGTCTGTGTATAATTTGATAGATGTATACATTTATACATTTTTCTCACAGGTGTATGTCTTGTTAGAGAGGTACTAAAGTTCCTCTCCAGGTGATAAACAATTATCGGCTGAACATATTAGTGAATTGTACTTCTGTATAAAGTAATTTCTACATCCCTGGTAGCATCCTCAGTGATAGTGTGTCAGACTGCAGAAAGAACTACTCTTCTTGTAAACTGGGGTTGTTTGCAATGCATGACAGTTAGATTAATCTGGTAAAAAGGACAAAAAGAGATAAAGTGTCAGAGGGAAAATACAGTGGCTAAGGTGATATTATATATGTAGAGGACTTAAAAGCCAAACTAGGAACATTAGCCCTCAGTGTCACTCCGAGATCCATGTAGAGGAGGTTCATTCATAGGAAGGGCTCCTTTCAGTGAAGGTGCACAGCTGCTTTGGGTATGTGTATTATGGAGGATTACAAATAACTTTAAGACTTGAGCATGGAAATAATGCTGAGCTGAGAGGTGGTAAAATGTGTGATGAGAAAAATATTTGCCTTTCATTCTGTTCTCCATCATCAGTGAGAAAAAAAATTTCTTCCCCTTCCTAAAGGAAAACACTTCCCTTTCCATGGGAAGTGCCAGAGTAGGAGTGTGTAACTTCAAAAGCAGCAGGACTTGGACTGTACCCAGCAAGCAGTTGCACTCAGGGAAGGAAGAAAGGAAACTGCCAATCCACAGGAAAAACCTCATTTTTTCCTTGAAGAGAATCCTATTTGTTCCGTCCTAAGGGGCAGGAAGAGGATAGCAAGAAAAGGAGGCTGAACTTCTCTGTCCTCTATGGAAAAATATATGCTGAAACGTGAGCTTTTCCCTCTTACCCATAGTTCACTCTTTCAAATATTTTTTATGAATAGAGGATGAATTGGTCCCTCACTTGTGTGTTCCCTTCTGAAAAGGGAGAGAGTACTTTGAGATTATATTATAGTGCTTTCTATAATTACTTGCTAGAAACTAACACAAAAGGGAAGTGTGAACATGTTTTCAGGAGCTAGCAAAGTATAATGAGAAGGAAAAGCCTTTTCTTCTGCTTATTATTTATATTATCAGCACCAAAGAGCTCTAAGTCATAAACCAGGACCACATGGGGAGGCTGTGATTCAAATAAAAGATAAGAGACAACACATGGATCCAGACAGCTAAAGGAGCACAAGGAAACAATGAGGCAATGTTGGTCAGTATGAGAGAAAGCGTCTCAGTGCATTATTAGTTTAAACATTTTCTCATGTTTTTTTGTAGGCATCACAGCAAGAGAGTTTTAATGAGGGATTTGAGCGAAGATAATGAGGTTGTGTGGCAGATGCTTGGAAAAGAATCACAGAGGAGCTTGTTTAAAAATATCTGACAAATGGGTGATGGAAGCCAACAGTGTGGTCTAACTGGGGACAGAGCCCACTGGAGATGATAGGTAGGACAAAAATGAGAAGGAATTTGAAGATGAAGGCAAATAGCTTATATCTAATTCTTTAGAAAATCATGAACAGGCATTGGTCAAAGAGGCTGACACTTTTGTTCCATTGGATTCTATGTGAGGGGATCACCAGAGGAACAGATGTTATGAAGGTGGAGATTTGGGGTGAACATGCCAGACTGGACAAGACCTTTGTCTGAGTGGGTGAATATGAATGGGCGTTCATTAAAGATGCTATGTACAAACACGTACAGAATTTAGACTGAAGCGTATCGCATAGGACATTGACTTGTTTACAGAGGAGGTTATGTGATCTCAATTTCTAGAGGCATGCGAGACAAATTTTTATAGGTAGAAGGGAAGCACTGGCTGGTATCTAGAGGAAGTTCTGTCAGTGGTGCAGTCTGTCCCTCTTTGCTAATGTGGAAAACTAAGAATCTTTTATCTGAATGGGCGCAATAAAAGAAGTTAAAAAAGAATACCCATGCATACAAATGCATGCGCTTGCATACAAAAATACAGTGTGAGTAGCCATAGTGACAGAAGCTCACTTCTGTCCATTTTTGTTGGACAGATACTTATGCCATCCCATTAAATTTTTCAAGAGCTTTAGCTGGTTACTTTTAATTTTAAATAATTCTCACCATTAAAAGTTCTGTTGCAAGACTGTCTATATCAAAATGTTTGCAAAAAAAGCTTAGGTTCCCTAAAAATCAGGGGTTCAATACAGTTGATCAAGGCAATTACTACATGCCACACTTGAGACCAGATTTATAGGAGATTTGGAAAAAACTAGTGCACACAATAGGTTTCTTTTTTAGCTTTCATAGAAGAAGGTGGCAAATGTGTGCTCTTTGTTGGAAGCCTAAGTCTATAGAAAGAGCCAACATAGGAGAAGACATGCTGAGCTGTTTTGTGAAGTAATTTTAAAGCATTTTGCATGAGAAGTCCATAAAGGGAGCAGGAATGAGAAACTAGCATAATTAATGGACAGAAATTCTAGACATTAAATTAATGATTTGCCTTAACATTCACAAGAGAGTGGGTGACAGATGCTAGAAATGGATGTAAATTTCCTACGAGAGGAAGAAGAAATACTGAGGGAAATCAAGACCATACCTGAACAGATGATCAGGATATTAGAATGTCTAAAGACTAACAAAGCTCCAGGGGCAGATGGAGTCTGTCCTGGAGATAAGAAACACAAGAACCTGAGCAGGTATAGGCAAAATCATATTATAATAGAGGGAGGAGGTTGATGGACTTAAAAGCGGTGACTAGAAACCGGGATACAGGAAATTACTGATATTTAAGCATCACTTCTGCTCTTGGGGATAGTAACAGCTCAACATTCACTTTCAGAAAGGTATTATTTGTTTACAGGCAGAACTCATTCAGGAAAGGAAGACATTTAATTATTTTAAATAGTGGTCTACCTCAATTAGATTAAAAGTTAACTAGAGAGAAGGAGACAGAGAAGTAAGTGCTGATGATTTTAAGAAGCTTTATTTAGAGCACGTTCTAAAACACAGACCAGACATTTGAAAGCTTTTCTAGTCAGCCAACATGTCTTTGCATGTAGATGCCCCTGCATCTTTGCAGTGCTGGTGATTCCTTGCAATATGTTCTGAGGGTTCGGTGGCACCAAGAAGGCTCTGTGCCCATCAGACCCACAGTACAGTTGGTGCCAGTTGGGGTTAAATATTGGCCAGTGTCAAGTGCAGCAACTACCGAAAAGTTCAGCTTATTTGGATAAGGGAAGATGATTAGTTTCAGGAGGTGAAAGAATCCTGGCAAACACAAACGAAAGCAAATTACTTCAGCCATTTTGCGAGGATCTGCATAATGATAATTTTCATTTACTAGAGCAACACAAAGAAGGAGACACATAGGTGAGTAAAATGATGAGAAGTAATGATTTGCAGCTGTGAAGAATTTGGCATTATAATACAAGTAAGCAAAATAATTCACACTTGCCTGGGATAGCTCAGGAAGATGGTTCAACGAACTGGTTTGTACACAGCAGGTAGAAAAATTTAAGAGAACTGTAGGAAGAACAAGAGAAAAAATATATAAATGACTAATCTCCCATAGTCACATGCAAATCAACATTAATCAGGAGGATGATCTAGATGAAAGAATGATAGGCATATAACTAATTTTTCTATGTAATGTGTAATAGCAGCAAGCAAAGCAAGCAACATCAAGGATACATAAATACAGTTATTGAATATAAATTATTTTAGCATGCTATAAAAAATCATGACATCTGTGATGCAAAGGTCTCCATTGTCTTTGCCATTTTAAATCTTCTATTAATATCTTGATACATAAAGATTGTCCATATAAAAATACATGGGCTAATAATTCTTCAAAGGAATACATGGATCTGTGTTTATTGTAGACGCAGCATTTATTTCTAAAATGAAAATAAAAACATATATTTGCTATCACTCAGGACAACAATCAGTCAAAAAAATTGGTGACAAACAACATGCCATTTATTCCATGCTTATTTGCCATCGACCTGCTCTATTTAAATATAAAACTGGTTATTATAATCTAGAAACCGTGGTATGACTGTGAGTACATCCCCTGAGTTTTTCTTGTCTAGTGGAAATGTCAAGATTGTATTTTTTGCCTCTGTTTTTCTAGTACAAAACCTCTCTACAAGACCTACAGTTCTTAGCAGTGCTAATTAATGACTTAAGTCCAAAGTCTATTGAAGTTAATGGAAAGACTTCATTGTCTTTTTGATCAATCCATCTGTCTTCTGGCATTTTGGACTTGTGGCTTTTCCATTAGTAAGAAACGATTTCAATTGTTTCGTCTTTACAGAACAAGGGAGATTTACTTTTAATCAGACCTCACCAGTGAAGAATTTGTTTCTCAGAAGACACAAACCCGGTTTGCAGAGTCAAAAAACATTTGAGGAGTCTGGGGGAGGTGGAGGAAAGACCTTGCTACATGCCTCAGAGAATTTGTGAGACAGCAAGCTGAAAGACCTTGCTTCATTTTCTGTTTCATGGTTCTGGAATTTGAAGGACTAAACTGGGAGGCTATAGACTTTCCCAGGGAGGACTGATCATATATCACAAAACCTGAAAGCTACAGAGTCAGTGGGAACCACTGGAGAGATTACTTCATATTGTTTCTCAGTGATGAATAACAGGCTGGGAATGCTGTGGTGGGTTGCTGGTGCGAGTGCAAAAAGTCTCCCCATTCATGAAGAAGCACATTCTTCCCAGGGAAAAAGCTGATAAAAGTCTGCTACCTTGCCACCCCTTAATGTTTCTGGTGTAAACATTTCTGCTTCTGCTACTAAATAGTTGCAGTAGCTTCCTAGAATAAGCAATAGATTCCAGCAATAATATAGATTCCAGCAATAACATTGCACATAATAGTTAAGGTATGAAGCAGAAAGAACATAGTTAATTTGCAGATGTGAATTTGAGCTTTCATGTCCATCAGACAGGAAAATCTGGTTTTTAGTGAAGAATGAGAACATTTTAAATGGAAGCCACTGATGGAAATACATATGGAATGCGAAAAAGTGCTTGTACGGTCAATTTTCTATCTAGTTGAACCTTCTTATTTCTTCTTGTCAGCTTTACTGGGACTTTCTATTAATTTCCTTACTCCTTTTCCTTGTACATTTCTCTGACTGTAAATTTTCTCATGGTTTCTTGTTTTTACAGACGTATTCTATTTTTTGTTGTGCAAGAAATTGGCACCTCTTTAATGACTTGATATAGAGGTTACCATACAAATGACAAAAGTGTGTAACATTTTCATTGTGATATTACATTTCTAATTCTTTCTCTAGTCGGTGTTACTGAATGGGTCTCTCCTCATAGAAAGAGCTATTCAGGACAACATTTAAACACTAAATGTAGTCTATGATTTTAAGATAGCTTCAGGATCTGTACCTTAAGCTGCATCCCTGATGGCCAGCTAGTGTTATTTTAGGATGTAGGAAGCTTATTGCAGTAGAAGTTAAGGTGTAATCTTGGATATTCTGTAATAAAAATCTATGATCTTGCTTTTTTCCTGTGATAACTTTTTGTTTTTCTTTCTGCACAAATGACTTTGGCCCACGACCCACCTTGAGTTTACTCCATGCTAAGGACAGGCATGTGGGCTCTTACTATAGAACAGCTGACATACAGTATCTGAATCCTTTATGACTACTTGTTTAAGTATCAGTGTGAGCACAGTAGATACACAGCTCGGAGTGCACCTCGCATATGACCACATTTTGTTGCAAGTTAGATATTTGTACCAAGATGTGCCATAGTGTCTTCAGCTGGTACTTTGGTCTTAGCAGATGGCAGGACTGAGCCCTGGATAACTGGCTTTGCTACCTTGACACTAGCTTCTTTCGCGTTTTTCAGAAAAGGCTATTCTTGGAGGTTAAAGAGGATATTTTTAAACGTTGTTGTCCAGCAGCAGTAGATTTCAGAACGGAGTGGGCTGAGAATTTCTTGGCAAAGCTGTTCTTTATGAAGACTAGAGGATATTCAGGGGGAGGTTTAGGTTAGATGGGAGGGAGGGAGGTTTAGGTTTTCAGGGGCAGGGGAGGTTTAGATTAGCTATTAAGAAGAATTACTTTACTGAAAGAGTGGTCTGGCACTGGAACAGCCTGCCCAGGGAGGTGGTTGAGTCACCATCCCCAGAGGTATTTAAGAAACGTGTAGATTTGGCACTTCAGGGCATGCTCTAGTGACAGAGATTGTAGGGGTTTTTTGGTGTGTGTGTATGGTTGGACTCGATGATCTCAAAGGTCCTTTCCAACCATGAAGATTCTATGATTCCATGATTCACAGAAATTGGCTTGGTGAGTTTGAGATTAAAAACTTAAACACATTTGTTTAGTTCAGAAGGAGCTTCTTTATTGCAAACAAATGAAAGAGGAAAACTTTTGGGTGCAGGGGCAGGTGATGGTGATAATCCCATCTGCATTTACACAGTTGGTTATTTTTCGTTCTTCCAGTACAAATCTACTTAAATCTTGGCCATAAACCTTGGCTGCATTTTAATATTGGCTGTGTACTTGTGATCTTTCTCTACTGATGCTTAAAAAGGGCATTGACTCTTCCTTTTATTTGATTTCTGTCTGCAGTTATAAAATTAATCTCCCAGCCTCATGCTGCAATGAGCTGTGTCAGTGGAAGAGAGATAAGTTTCATTTTTTTTGCCTTAAAACTTCTTCCAAAGTTACAAGGAGTTTAGCACATTTACTTTCTCTTTTCAATTTTAACAAAGCCCTTGTCTTTTTTCTGCGTTTCTATTTTATCCATGTCATTTTGGTTCTTTTGTTTTATACTTCACATTTTTTCCACACTCTTTTTTTTCTTCCCTTCAAGCCTAGTTTATAGTCTCTGACAGGATTCTTTCTATGCTATCTGCCAAAACATCTGTTCCTTTTCTGAATAAAAAGCTTGATTCTCCAGAAAGTGTCACACGGGTCCACACCAACTATAAACCTTCATTTCTCTCTGCAACTTTGCCAGTGATGGACCAGTTCTGGGAAGCTTTGTATTCTTGTCTGTCTTGTCTCATTTTTCATTATGCCCAATTCAGGTAGTTTATTGGGGGGGAAAAAAAGTATCATTTGGATTTCAGTGTACATGTTTCCTTTCAAAATATGCTATTAATTATTTGTACTTTCTATTTTTAATCTTGCAATTATTTCCTGAATTTCTGATCAAAGCAGGTATTTATTAGCTTAAAATTGATTCCACTTAAACAGATTCTTTTGCCTGTTCTTTTCTGCTAGGACCACATTTGCATTAATACCCTCACCAAAAATGCAACGTAACTGTCCTTGATTCTCCTTGGATTGATTTTTGGTGATGCTACAGTTTTGCAGTCAAAATGGCATTCAGAGCAATTTTGGGTTCCCCTGAGGAAGTTGTGTAACTTTCAGTACTTTGGTTTTGCCATTTATAATTTTTAATGATTCAAATAATTCTTAGGTAGTAGACAGACTTGATTCTATTGTAAAGTTCTTTGACATCTTTAAGGAAAAGTGCTGTATTTGAACAGGATGTTATTTTTATATTGTGTTCACACAGAATAAAAAAATTCACGGCAATAAATATTTATCATGTTACATTTTATAATTGTACTAGCAATGAATCATTTAAATATTTCTCCCAAATATGGAAAGAAATATTTATTGTTTTCTGTGTTGCAAAGTAAAGGGAAAAACTGGTTTCCATATGTGTTCGTCTGTATATAATTTCCTGTTCATATGTTGCTGAGATCATTATCTTTTGACTATATTAATAACTAAGAAGAAGAGGATTTGATGGTGAATGAGCCTTGGTGTGGTAAATAATATGAGAGAACAAGGGATAGAAACTTCCCCCTGGATTAACTGTAGCTGTTTCACTATTTCAGTCCCCTGAAGTTTTAATTCATTTTCACAGAAATGAATGAGGAATTGTTTTGTTTTATTTTTATTTTTAATCTGCCAGAAGTTTCTTCATCTTCTTCCCAGGAAAACTATATATTTCCATTGTAACAGTTACTTAGGGGTTTCCAGTGTCAATCTGGTATGGGGATGGGGAAACCTGCATTCTGCTCCATTGTTCCCTCTCTCTGCTAGACACAAAGAGACCTTCTCCAGGTGGCAGAGATTTGATAAATGCTGGGAAGCTGTGTAAAGAGAATCACTAAGGAAATTGAATGCAACCCTTCTCCATGCCTCGATTCCCCCTAGAACAGGTGGCCTGGCATACTGGCCACAAGTTCCTGTTGACTGAGTACATCCAATACCTCAGTCCCCTTGTGCAGGGGATTTGTTTGTGGAAGCTGGCAAGTTGCCTTCCTGGAGGAGCTGCAGCAATAGGAGGCGGGCTGGGAATGGTTCAAAAGTCCTGTGTCTTTTCATGGCTCTTGCTGTGTTTTGCTGGTTCTTTGAAGTGCTTAAGAGGGACTGGTGTGTGATTTGTTGTATGAAAGTTTGAAAATTCCTAGTCAAGGAAATATTTGCAACACAACACAAAACACACTTTCTCAGTCAGCTTTCTGTGGGGACTTGTGTGTGTCTCTTGCTAAGATCTTAGGGCAAGACTTGTGAGAAAGTTTTTTTCCTTTCTTGGCTTAAATTGCCCAAAATATTAATTTAAAAAGTAATTTTTGTTACCTATGTAGGCCTGCCCCAGTATGACCAGGACATCAGGAAAGGGAAAATGTTCTCAGTTCTGACAGACGTTAATTACTGATTCCAATAAGTTGATATTGACTGGGCTCTTCAGCAACCATGTGGAGCAGATTAGAACTTCCATCATGCCAGTGTAGTTCTGGAGTAACTCCACTAAAGTGCAGTCAACTTATACTATACATTGTTTTTATTTGTATGCTAGAAAACCAGTGCTCTCTTTTTGTCCCTTGAGGTGCAACGAAGTGACAGGTAGCCCATCAAACTTGGAGGTACCTTTCAATGTGTCCTTTTGTGTGAACTACCTAGTGCTTGCCAAAGTCATTGTGCAACTGGATGCATGAAGCCTGAACTCAGTTCATACAGGAAATTACTCACACCAGTGAACACATACAACTACCATGATTTGTATTTACTTTGGAAGGTTTACATTTTTCAATGGATAGAAATGAAGAAAATTAGGGCTCTGCCAATACTGTGCAACAAATACAGTGCAGTCCTCTGAGCTAGAGCTGCACAAGCTATCTCCTGAACCAGAAAGCATAGAGCTGCAACATCTAAGCACAATGCCCAAGTTAATAAGTCCTGCTAAGAGGTGGGTCTAATTAATTTCTGCCCAGCATCATGTCCAGACAGTTTGTCTGCTTTGAGGGACCTTGCTAGTATTTCTGTCAGAGATATTAATCAGAACAATCTCAGGGCAGTAGGCTCTGCATTCCAGTTTGCAATGACGATGTGCTCTAAATATTGCAAAAAAGTAAACATAACACATATAGAGAAGTTTTCAATGGGTAGGTTTAAAGCAGAAATGTGGTTCTAGGCTTAGTTACAAATACGATCTTAAATCTTGTAAAAAAGCAATATATATTGACATAGACAAGTAAGAAGCATGAACCTAGGTGACACACTGAAACATTATTAGGCACTGGCATTTACAGGAAAATTAATATCGGTTTAATGACATTTTAATCTGGTAGACAGTGTGCAGGTAGAACCTCATGTTCTTCCAGTTTTAAGTTTTGCAATAGGACCTGACTGCATGGTAGAACATATTGCCTCTGTGTTTCTTCTCTCTCAGTAAATGTTTGTCTGAAACATAATTGAATGTAAATTTGAGAATAACCAAGGAAAATGATTAGATCTGGAGATAAGGAACTTAGAATAAGATAATCATATTCAGAAAAAAAAACTCAAAGAAAATGCTCTTCATGCTGTAGCTTGAAATTTGAGGAGGGGAAAACCTTTTGTTCATCTCTTTGCTGTATGATCCTTTTTACAATGAAATTCAACACAAAGTGAATCTCAGCTGGTATGGAATTATATTACCATCTGGGGGAAGATTTTGAAACAAGCCAAAACTAACAGATTTTCACGAAGCCCCTTAAGAATTCTAATTGCCAGGAGTTGGGCATATCTTAGGAGCAAACTGACAGTGCAGTAGCATGAGTCTGCAAGATCTTCCTGGCTGCAAGATCTTCTTGGCTGGAGATGCTTTTTGATTCATGTAAAATCACCTAGAGCTTAGCAGATACTTTGAATGTTTCTAGTTTGACAGTTTCATATATACTTTATCTTGAAACTATGGCCAAAGCTGTAATTAACTGTCAAGTTTGAGCATATTCTTGATGATGTTGTTGGTTAAAACCGATGTTGAACAGACAGGGTCAAGCTGCATGCAGCAGGGGCTCTATACTGTGCTTCAGAGTCCCTCAGTAGGGATTAGTTGCTAGTTCAAATCCAGGAAAGGTCAAGAGTGATTAACACTCTTTTGTTCCATTGGTTAGCAGGAAACAGATGTAAAATGAAGTGATGATCAAAATCCAATTCCTAGTAGATATTTTACATCATAACCACCAAACTCCTTATGATCCCTTGCTGGCAATCTGATTAGAATGGGCAGTAATTGAGCAGGCGCAGAGACTGCCGCGCAGCCCTTACTGCCATTCCCTCTAACAAAAAGTACCACCATTTTCAGACTGAAGGGCAAACTGGAAAACTGCAGTCTCTGTCTTTTTGTGTTCTGTTGATATGTTTGGAAATCTTTCATCCTGAGTGATATCAAATCATATTTCGGACCGCAAATATAGCTGAAGATCATTTTAAGTGCTCTGAATGCCGAAGAACCTGCAATTTAAAACTATCAGTTTTTTTTATAATTTTAAATACATGTGGTCGATCCTCAGCAGGATTAATCTGACATAGATCTGCTGAAAAATTCGTTAAGTGGTAGTCAATGAAGCTGGCAAAGGGTCTGGTTCTGCATTACTCGGAGTACATGATCATACTTGAAAATGCACGAATAGTTTTAGAGAAAGTATATTGTAGCTAAATTGTATGCATTATGCATACAACCCCTGCCCTTCTTCTACTTCTTAGGCACCGAACAGGTTAGAGTTACGGTTAGGTGAGAGTCTGAATGTTAGGGGCTTAGAAAGAGGAGTTAAGGTTTTGGGTTGGGGCTTAGGCTTCAGGAACTTAGTTAGGGTTACTACTGTGATATAGCAAAACTGTGAATTCCAAAGCTTGATGTTCTCATACTGTCCTGCAACTGGTCAGTGATAGAATGTCTTTCCTGTAAACATGATGTCTTTTAGACCAAATCTGTGTATATGCTGTTCTCCATGGAAAAACTGTTCTAAAATTACCAGAAAATCTATTCTATTAATTCATCCAGGATATTACTGGATTCCACTAGATGAAAATGCTTCTCTATTTTAGCAACAAAATACATAAGATGAATGCACAAAATTTTTCAGAAGGTGGATGAAATGTTTAAAGGGTCTTGTAACAAGTACCAACTGGAATTTTCTTGATGCCTACAGACCTTTGTCTTACTGATCTATACAGCAAACTAAGAAAGAAAACACTTAGAGAAGCTAATAGTGTGAATAAGGTGAGTTAGATGTTGCTGATTTTCAGTAAGTTTATAAAAATTGTATCATTAGAATTTCATTAAGTAAATTTAAAACAATGGAAAATATTCTTGTTGTTCACTAGGTAGCTGAGGGACTAGCCAGAGCTGCTGTTGACTGAAAGCTGAAGGATAAAGGAAGAATTGAGGAATTCACATTTTGGAAGACAGATTATATTTGTATGATTACTTTCACCATGTTTTTATCAGAGAAACAAGTCAAACATTTCTCACTACCAAGGACAGGTGTCCCTGCTCCTGGACAAAATTGTGACCTCTTCATGCTCTGCAAGTGGTTTTTAGGCTTCTTGATGGACTTGGTGAGTCCTATTCGAGTCAACCTTTTTTGGGACATCCTGGATATGACATTGGAAAGAGAAGTCCAGAGATTTGTACTGACTCTTAGCTCTGCAACTAAGTTAGGACATCACCAATATTTCTTCTTTTAGCTTTGCCTTTCCCAAATCTGTTTCAATGAGAAAGCTCTCTAGGGCAGTGGCTATATATGTTTACTTTCTACTACACCCTATCCGTGACCACAGGGTGGTCTGATCATTGCGGTAATAGTAATAATAAATAACACTAACTGTGGGTTTTGAAAGGATGTCTATTCTGCAAATGCATTTCAAAGAAACACAAGCAAAAGTGTCGTTTACTCCCTGAAAAATGGAACTGCTAAGCATTTATATTTAAATTAAATGCTCTTATGAGTTCATTGAATATTATTTAGCAAGTATATTATAGCGAAGGCATGTTACCTATTGCCTTAGAATGAGGATTTTATTGCTTTTTCATAGTTATCTTTTGTATCAGCATTTGGCAGGTAACAAATGAAATTTGCTTGCTAAGGTTAAATTGTTTTGTGCTGCTGCTCAGCCACACAGATATAGAGGATGAGACAATGGAAAAAAGCTATTTGCTTTTTTGGGCAGACATAGGAATATATTAATATATGGTGATCTTGACCTGTCTTTGAAGAAATGTTTATTCTCTGGAAAGGAAAGAACTTAATTCCTGTCTGAATCACTCAATTGAAATCCTGTTCATGCAGGAGGCTGTACGAATGGAATTGCAGATAGAATTGGCCCAAATAATTCAGTGCAGTCAAGGTGGTGATGCTCAGAACAGTCTGAGGTCAAAGCAGAATGGACTCTGCAAGTATCAGTCAAAAAAGATGAAGGCTCTCTGGAACTTGTTATGAAAAGTTCGTGGTTCTCCGTCCATTTTCAGTACCACTGCATCTCCTGACTTGTGCATATTTGGGAGCAATAATGCCTGATTCTTCCTGAAACCCGATTTTGTTGTACTTCAAGAATATGAAAATATGCTGTTGGGTAAATACTAAAACCCAAACTGGTAAGGATTCCAGCCTAATTTTTTGGAGTCCAGAGTTGGTTTTTTTTTGTTTTTAAATTTCAAAAAACTTCTGGAAACCACGCTTTGCAGGTTTTCCTTTGGTCTAAGTCCATTTTGATAGGCCAATTGAATTTTTTCACATACCTGAGGAGTCCTTGTGATACAAGGTCAGAATAATAAATTTTATGTTTTTATTCTTTATGTAGGAAAAGTAATATAATGCCATCACTACTTTATTACTCTGCAGTCATTCTGTTACTATGCGACTTAAAATATTTCAGCCATCAGCATTTGGAGAAAGTTCATAGGTGTAGGGCACTCCATTATAGTTTGCTTTTAAAGACTACATTTCTTCTAGTCACCCTGCCTAGAAATGCAGTTATGGATCAAGGCACTGGAACTAGTTCTGAGGTGAGCTGAAGAGATGGTAAACTGAGAATGCAGTGTATTTGCACTAGTATAACAAGTGGTCTAGGGCTCCGATATTTCTGTTTATAAGTTGAGTTAATATTTCTTGCTAACTAGAAATGTTTGGACCTTTTCTGAAGACTGGCAAAGTCTCTGAAGGGTTTGTGAAACCGGTACTCAAATTTTGGTCAAAAAAAGAAAAGCCTTTCTGTAATTTGAAGGTGCTCAGCAGAAGTCAGCAGGCATAAAATAATCCCAAGGATGTCAGTTTACCAGACCTTGAACTATCTTGTATTCAACTTGCTTCAGTACATCTTAATATGAATTTAAAACAATGTATCAGAACTACTGTATGTTACAGGAGAGGACTTGTAGTCCTCCACAGACAAGCTCACAGCACTGCTCATCATCCTACAAATCGGTGTGCTGAAGCAACGTTCACGTATTTTCTTCGTAAGTTTTTTGTTTCAGTGTGAAAAACTTAGCAATGAATAACCTCCTTCCACTTACGTGTCAGTGCCCAAAGGACTCTTAACTCATCTCATTTTAAATTAATGACCTTAGTGATAGCACTAGCAATTGGACCATGGCTCTCATGAGCCAGATATTTGCATATGGAATTTTATTAATCCTTCTGGCTATTAATTTTCACTTTTAATTAGGTGTGATACTCTTGCAGGAGGAAAATACAAGACTACTATCAGGCACAGACAAAGTTGATTTTCTATTGGATATTCTATTCTGTTTTGTTTGTCTGTGATAAGTTCCCTCACTATGTCTGTTTGGATCTATTCATAAAGGTACCATAGACCTAAAACCTGGTCTGTGCAAGTTCGGGGATAACCACTACAAGGAAGTACCCTACTGAATGAACATCACTAGTTTACAAGAGAGAGAGAAATTGGTGTGCAGTATCCCCTTCCAGTATTCTGTAACTATATTCCTCTTAATGGCACAATTGGTCTCTGGACCTATGTCCAGAGTCATGGAAAGACCAGCTGTGTAAGCAACCAGGGGTAGTACTTTTTCTGAGGCTACTTGGTCTCCCCACATCCCAATTGAGCAAATGTACACTGATGGTAGAGTCCTGTTCAGATTTGGATTGAGAATAAATTTTGCCTGGATCTTGTAAACATGTAACATGTGGTGTCACCTAGTTTCCAATAGGACATTCTGTATTTCTTTGATATCTTTGCATTAGGGAGCATTACAACATGTTTGTGTACATCATAGCCAGGAAAACAAAGTGCAGGACTTGGCTTGCCCAGCAGAGCTGGTGCCCACATGCTGCTTACTGCTGAGCAGTCCCCTCTAAGAATTAGCAGACCTTGACAAAGCCACCAAGAAAATTGAGTACCCTTGCAGTAGAACAGCTGTTTAATGTTCCCCTTCCTTACCAGAAGAACATTAAAGAAACACACCTCTTTCCTCAGAGATGGATTTTAACAGACTTTGATATCCATTGACCAAATGAATGAATGATCAATGCCTATTAAACAAACACAGTTAGAAAGGGAATATATCGCGGCTTCTGGCTGAAATTCAAAGAGAAGAAAACTTTCTTCTTTGTGATCACAGAAGACTTCCGAGAAGTCAGTAGGTATATCTGGCAAGGGCATAAGGTGAAGATGAAGGCATAAAAGTTAGCAGGGATATGCCAAATTCGTGTTGAACCTTGGAAAGGCTCATCTGTGCTTTTAAAATGCCTTTCCTGAAGTATTTTGCTGTTTGTAATAAATGAATAACTCATAGTGAACGGCAGGCAATTTTAATGAAACAAATCTACACCTTTGCAATATAATTTCTTATACTCGTGCAAGCCCTTTTTTGCATTTCCCAAGCATCTCATACAGATATACAATTTCTTTGTGTGGAAATGTACACACTTCCAACATCAGTGGGAGTTAAATCTCCTCAAAAGACATCTTGATTCAAATTCAGCTTTCTAGAATGCATCCACAAATATCTATGTGGAAAGTGACTCAGCTGTATCAACATTCTACTGCTTCTCTTTGGAAAAATATGGTATCAGATATATGAGCAACAAATTATTTGGGTAAAATGTGGGAGTATTTTAAATTTATTAAACTTTTACATTACCAGTGGATGACTGGAAACTGTATGTAGAAAATGAGTAATACTAATAGAGCATGTTAAGAGTGCACAGTGGCTTTGTCCATTATATAGTACTGGGATATCACACATTATGCTCTTTTTCACCTTCTTCAGAAGATATGTCTACCCATATGAAAATGGGCATTTTCTTCAGTGTGTTATATATAAAGCAAACTACAGTGCAAATTTTGATTAAAATGTTGCTCTGTGGCCTTTCATATAAAATCTAATTTTATTTAATATTACTTTCTACATGTATGCAGAAAATGGCAAGCCAATATTAATAAAAGAAGGCTTATAGGAATGTGGAACAAGAACAATAGATCCTTGACAAAATTTATTTACCTAGCTAGACTTTCATTTCAGAGTTAGCAGCACTCTGTGATACTGGCATAATACAGGGGTCTTAAAACTCTGTTAGACATTTTTAACCCACTTTAATTTATTCCATGAAAGTTTAATCCCCTGCTGAACGGAGATGGGGTGAATTTTCAAAAGTCATAATCCACTGAAGTAAAAAATCTTTAATGACAACATAGGCAGCAGGCTTCAAGAGTTTAGTTTAAATTCTTTCTAGAAATATAAAACGTAGGGCAAGAGTTAATAGGATATTTCATACAGTTATATTTCAATCCTTTTCCAAATCTTTATAAATTCACTTGCATCTCCACCATTAGAAATATTTGGGCTGAATTCCTGCTCTTCTAAGGCAAAAAGCAGAAAGCTGTAAAATTGTAATGTGAAGATTTTCACAGCGTATTGTAACTCATTTGGTCCTTCAGTTCACAGACTATTATGTGGGATAGTATAATGTTTTCTAAATTGGAAGAGAAATGATGTTTTACAAACTGAACACCTTCCATTCTGCTTTAACCAGGCAAGAAAATGAAAACAAGATACATATTACCACACTATGTTCATCCTTCTGCTCCTCTAGGATTTTTACAATTGACTTTAGTGGTGGGTCAGGATTTGGACCATAAATTAAGCCGAGAGAGTCCATACATATCCTATGTACTCCAAACCCACAGTTTTATGCTGCCCCTTGACTACCACCTTTGGAGCTGCCTAGTTCTGGAAGTACCTGTAACTCAGACAACACCTCCTTTTTTTGACCTGGAAACTTCCCTAGTGCCAGCCATAAACTTTTACACCTTTGTCTGGCCTGAGCATCCAGGCACCAAGCTTCTGCCTGAACCCCACAGGAAAAATGATGCTGCTGCCTTGCTAGATTTTGTTGTGGCTTGCTGGACAAGAATTTGGGTGGCATCAAATGAAGCTAGGAGGTGACTTGTTCGAAACAAACAGGGGGAGAAGGTTCCTCAGGCAGTCTGAAATTAAGAGGTGGAACTACTGGTTGCAGGGTGTTTCAGATGCTGGAATTTTCAGAGAGAAACAGGCAAGTTGTAAGTGATATTTGTTGAAAGTTATTAAATTCATAGCCACAAATCTAGCTTAAGAAGTCCTTGATCTGAAAAGGCTTGAAGGTGAGAAAGATTTTCTGGTAGAAGTAGTATATTCTTTCCCTGATGTTGGATTCTTTGACAAAAAACAACTTTTAGCCATTGTTGGATACTTGGTACAAGACTAGATGGATTTTTGGTTTGACTTGCTAATGTTCTCAAGCTCTTAAATTAAATAGACAATGGCAATCACTTCCTTTTTCTCTAAGAGCTACATCTTTGAAGGAAAAACAATGAGATACCTTCTTTGAAAGACTAGTGACAGCAGTTCCTATCTTCACCCCTGCTTTCCAGAAAAAGGGTGGAACATTTCTTAGGCTTGGCTTTTCATTTCTTCATGCCATGGATCTGTGATTTTGGTTCCTGGTTCAAAGTTCGCAGTCTTCTCCAGGCACTTAGCCTGGATGTTTAATTCTGAGTCTGATTTCCACTCTGGACGTTTGTGAAAGGAAAAAGAAAGTTATGGGTTCTTACAAGGAGCTGTACTGCCACAGCTGAGAGGGCAGCACTGTCAGAGTGAAGCAAAGCAAAAAAGGAGAAAGAAAAATATCAGCTGGGGCACTGCTACCAGAAGAAATGTCTCCATAATTACAATCTAAGTCTGATTGATTTTGAGTGCCTATCTGTCTTTAGATGACTAAAGAAAACTAGTTTTTCAGATTCTAAGTACCTGTGAAAATTACCCTCTCAGATTAAATCAAACCCAAAAGATAACAGAATAGTGCAAATCTACACTGTTTCGGAAAGGAAACCTCCAGATAGGAAATTTCCTATATCTAATAGGAGGAGTAGTACTAGCAAGTCTGCACACCTTGCTGTATGAGTAACACAGCACTAGCTTGAGTGTGCTTCCAGATTTATAGGGAGCAGTGGACTTGAACATGACTAGAGCATTTCAGAAAGCATTTAGATAGAGCAATCATTGCCCTGCTTCCAGCCTGCAGCCTTTGTGTTCTCTCCATGGTGTTCTTTCCAGGGCAAACTCTGCACCACAGGTCAGATTTTTCTCGCTTATCCTTAGGCATCTAGATGAAAAGCATTTATTCAGTCCTTGAAGGTTCATCAATATCTCATGGAGACAGAGGAGGTAGCTCATTCTGTTTCTCTCTCTCTCTCTCTCTTGATTATGGAACAAGCCTAGATGAATATTTTAGACCAAAGCCCTGAATTTCAGGTGAATGAGGTGATCAGTGAGGTGATTCCCACCCTAGATCATGGACTGGACTGGCACAGAACATGTTCTGACTCTTTCCTGACATGTGGTGGCACGCCGCCTCTTTCATCAGTCTGTTACTATTCATGGGACTTAGGGCAGTGTCACAGCTTAGCCCACCATCAACACGAATGCAAGAGAGAGGAAATGAGACTCAAGCAAAATTTGACATGGTAATTCTTAAGCATTCTCACTGGAAACCAACCACTGAAGGTGCTTTATCACCTTTGCATTTCCTGAAAATTATTTGAGACTTGCTAATTTTCGATTCATTTATAACAGGCAATTTACGTGGTGTAGAAGAACACTGTAAAGCTGTAACCTGTGCTAGTTATTTTTCTTTTGCAGAACATCCCACTGAAATATCTTAGTATTTTATGATCAACAACTGTTAAGGATTATAATGTCTCTAAACAAAGCGCTGTCTCTACTGTTTTATTAGTTCCCTCATCTTTCTGTGGGTACTACAGAAAAATGTAAGGAATAAATTTGCTAATTAGTCTTAGATTCTTCGTCAGATCTGAAACAGATATCAACCTATAGGCACTCTAATTTCAATGATGTTAAATTTCACTAAATTTATATCAGCTGTCATCAGCTGAATTTATATCAGCTTCTGGTCTTGCCTAACTTCAGTTATGTGAATGATGAAAAAAGCTCAGGTAGACACATTTCCTTTCTAACAGGGGCCATTCGGAACAAGCATGATAGCTCATAGATTAAAACAAGAAAAATACAGAATTTAAAGCTGAACTGAGCACAGCTGGTAGTATTAAGCTGATATTATAAATCCCAAGGTAGATCTACACAAAAATTGCAGTAACAGTGTATATTAAGTTCAATTTCTGAACTTACAGATAGTAAAAAATTTTACCTTCTATCTGGTTTTTGTGTCACAAAAAATTCTGGTTTTTTATGCTTAAGTGAATGATCCCAAGTGATGACTTAGCAAAATATTGTTGAAAACTTCAGATGCTTCTTTTTCTATGGTCATTAATGGAAGGAGATCACCATAAAAATTCTGCAGGGCTCTGTGCAAGGGCCTCTACTGTTCAATATATTTGCAAATAACCTGGGAAAGGTTCATGAGAAAATTTGTTGGTGATGAAATACTTCAGAGTAGAAAAGATAAGGGCCAATAGTGAGGAACAGCAAAAATATCTTATCGGAATCAGTAAACAGGCAGTAAATTAAGGAATGAAATTCTGTAGTAGTAAATGTAATGTGAAACGCATGATGAAAAAATAAAGCCCAACTTCATATAAAAATGAGGTTGAGATTTTAGGGTTATAACAGCAGTTCCATGCAAGCATCAGTTTAGTACTCAGTGATCAAAACCAAATAAAATATTCTGAATTAGTAGAGAAAAAAGAGTGAACAACTAATAGGAGGCCACTTGCCACCATACAAGACCATGATTCTGCCACATCTTGAATACCGTGTGCCATTCTGGTCTCCTCATCTTAAAGACAGAACTGGGAGTGTAAATGAGGAGGCTTCAGAGAAGGACAAAAAGGAAATTCAAAAGTGTAGGTACAGAATGGCTTCCAGACAAGGGATTATACATGTGACCCAGGACGCTGGTCCTCAAGGCTGGAAAAGTGATCAATATTTGTTTACTACTGTGGATAGATATGTCTGAGGCATGTACTGGTGGGCTAGAAGTAGGCTTCTTTATATAGCTAGAAATCATCAAATTTTCCACTCACTGATATTTGTAGAAAAAATGTGTAAAGAGTAGCAGCAAAGAAAAGTGAGGAGGAGCATTGGGAAATTTGGATAGGGACTGAATTTTCCATTTGGAGAAAGAAGAGCTCCAAAGAAGGTGGCAGGAACCAGGTTCAAAACAAGCAGTAAGAGGGAATAGCGCTGTGGAACTTATTGCTGAAGGATGTTAAAAGTTTACAAAGGGTCAGAGTGGACAAATGCACAGAAGGGCAGTCTACTGAGAGTTACTGAAATAGAAAACATATACAGAAACAATATCAATCATAGGAAACTAGAAATATTTGGCAGCTGGGAAGAAGTTAGGGGACTGTCATATGCTTGCCATGTTCTTGCTCCTCTCCAGGCGTCTCTTAGAGCTGCTATTTGAGACAGGATGTTTTTCTAAATGAGTCTTTTGATTGATCCTGCGTAGCCACTTTTGTGTTCTCATTTGACACAGTAGATCAGGATTTACTGTTCCATTTGTCAGATTCATCTGAGTTTGCATTTTCTGATCGACCAACCCCCATCCTTATTCTTTTCATGTCATGTAGCAAAATGGCGTGTAAGCTAAAACCAGAGAGGTCTGTTTCTGTGAAATATTAATGTGTGTGGTTTTCTGTGTTTGTCCTCCCTTTCCAAAGTGTCAGTTTGCAACAGGTACAAGTCCTTCACTGTGTTTTACTCCCTCCTGTTATAGTTGTATCTCCATTAAATTTCATTCTCAGTTTCTTTGTTCATGGTCAAATTTCTGTAGAATATTGGCTTTGACTTGTCTGGAAATTATTCACTGAATAAAATATTTCCATGCCACTAGTAACTTTGTCCAGTGTGTAGACAGGTATAGGAAGAAAAATTAATCAAAGTAGAATAGTAAACTAGGTCCAGATTTTCCTCCATCCATTGCATAATCAGGATTAATATGAGTAAAATGGATCCAGCTAAAATTTTCTGAGTGATGTCCTGCCTTGACAATGGTCCAGCTTATAGTTATGTCTTCTACCCATGCTGTATCTAGTGATATCTGACCGTGGAAAGAAAATTCTGAAATCTTTTGTATAGAGCATATGCAAACACAGTGCTGCCAAATTCTTACAGTGCTATGCCTGCAAAAATGATCTTGGTTTTGATTAGTTATTTACCTGGAGAGAGAGATTTCTACCTTGAGTATTACATTGTTTGTTTGCATTTTCATTTGCCCTCAAGTAGTCATACATTCAGAGGAATAAATACATAATTTCTAAACCAATACTGTAATTATAACTAATGAACTGTAATAGAGCTAGAATAAAAGGAAAAGACTGAGGAATCAAGAGGCATTCTATACCTCTTTGAATGACTATGTTTTTAAATCTCAAATTGATCAGTCTTAAATTAATGTTAATATACCTATGGCTGATTTTACACTAAGAAGGCCTAAATAACCACTTGAGGCCTTCATGGCTTCCCGAGATCCCTTTCTAGCTTTGTTTGTTTTCTCTGCTACAAATTTTCACGTTTGACCTGACAAAGCATTCAGGGCTCAGTGTCTTCAAAGAGGACTCCAAAATTTCTGACACGAATAAACTGCTTATCCTTTAGGAAGTCCTAAATGAACTACACATATTCATTAAAATACATTTAATGATGTTAAACATCACCATAAAAAATTCTTCACCCTCAAAAAGGAGGATACAGAATGAATGGGGCATTCAGTTTTAATGGAGTAAAAACTGAGTTACAGATCGATTCCGGTGTCTTTTTTAATGGCACTTTGCGATATTGTGCCCAGTGAAACCACTGTCTTTGCTCCTTCCTAGAAGCAAAAGAAGAAATGGAATAACAATTTGTCATTTTTCATTGGAAAAGAGTTACCAGGCAGTCAGCTCCTTGTACCTTTTTGATATCAGTAAACTTTACTAGGTAGTGGAAATTCGTACTTTCCATTAAAAGTACAGGACCGGAATAAAAAGGTCAGTCTGCTGTGCTTACTGAGTGCTTTTCCAATGGCATTTGTAGCACTGGATAAACATTTCTAAATCTTTTTGCTCCTTACTATTGTTCTATACGGACTCTGCTGACATCATAATCATTCAAAAACACTTCTAGCTATGCAGTAAATCCCCCTCCTCCACCCTTTTCCAACACTGATGTATCGCACTGTAGTGGTGGTGTGGGTTAACCCCTGTGGGCAGCTAAGCACCATACAGGTGCTTGCTCACTTCTCCCCCTTCCCCAGTGCCACAGAGGAAGAGGATAGGAAGAATAAAAGCAAGAAAACTTGGGGGTCAAGCGACTTGAAAAAAGTGAAGGATACGCGGAAGAAGAGAGAAGAAAACAAAACAAAACAAGTCATGCGAAGGCAACACTCACCACCTCCCATGGGTAGACCGATGCCCAGACAGTTCCTGGAGCAAAAAATGGCTAACCCTCCCTAAGCCACCCTCTTTTCCTTTTAATTGCTAAGTGTGATGTTATATGGTATGGAATATCTCTTTGGTTAGTTCAGGTTATCTGCTCAGCTGTGTTACCTCCCAACCTATTGTGCACCCCCCCAATCTATTCACTTGAGGGGCCGAGAGAGAAACAGGGAAGGCCTTGATGCTGTGCACTGTTCAGCAAGAGCTAGAACATCAGCGTGTTACCAGGGTTTGGGTCAAAAATCTCAACCACAGCACCATGTGAGCTGCTCTGAAGAAAATTAACTCTATCCTAGCCAGTCCCAGTACAAGTGGGCTGAACTTTTCAATGTTTCGTCTAGGAGCGGTACTTGGCTGTGGAAAAGAAGGCGAGTCTGGTTATAGTGGACTAATTGATAAGTTAGAGCGTGGAAGGTTCTGAATTATATGCAAATATACTCAAGAAATAGGACAAAAAAGCCACCATAGAATTTGGGCTGCTGAGTGTTTTATCTCTCCATTAGCCATTTAAAATTCGCTCTTTTTTCATGCATCGCTAAAATAGGTCTATGTTTCAGTAAGCTAGTTTTCACAGTACTAAGTGCAAAATCTCATGGATTTGCATGATCTTTCCTGAATTATTGCAGCCTTGTGGTTGGAAAGAAGAGAGATGGAAGAAAAGCGTGGATTAGTTCATGTGAAAATAACTGCTGCATTTGCAGAAATTTTATTACACAGCAATGCTCTGTACTATTGGGTGTGCGAGTCTCTGAGGATACATATAGCTACTTTCTATAGCACATAGTATACTAACAGTATATGAAAAAGCAGTTGGCTGGAAAATGTTAGTGAAGAACAATGAATTCTAAAGCTTTTTTTATCAACCCTTGTGGGCTGTTTTTTCTAGTGCTTACACAGACGCTAGACTAGGGAGGGCAGCTTCAGGCCTTTAATCATGAATGCAGCCAGTTACCCACACTGCAAATCACACACAGAGGTCTTTGGGCTAACTGCACGACCAGAAGTCTTTCACGTATTACAAAACCGATGGCAGTAACAATCAATTGTATTTGTTAGATCAGGTATGAAGCAGTATAGCATGCATGGAATCTGGATCATCCATTTCCATGAAATATACTGCCTTTCGAAAAACCGCATGTATTGGATCAGTCAGCAAGTATTTCAGAAAATACCTACTTCCTTTCCTTGGTGTTCAGTTTTATACATCTGAAGAAAAGAGACCTTCCCTTTAAAAGGATTTTATACTGTTACATCTTATTACATGTAACTTGTAGTGTAATCCTATGAAATGTAAATCATTGGATGCAGAAAGGAAAACAAAGGAAAAACAAGCTGTGAGCAAAGAAAAATATAGTGCTAAGCAATCTGTATCCTACCTACAGATTGCAGGTATACTAGCTCTGCTAGCTAACTGCTTAGATTCATATCAGGTTGACAGATTCATGCTAGACAGGCACATTTTTCCTTTTAACCACATTTCTCTTCTTATTTTGCACTCCTTCCCCATACGCCACAGCGAAATTATATTCTGCGTCTCTTTCGCTCTCCCCGTGACATCTTCATTGCTGCTTCATTAACCAGTGCACCATCAGTGCATTTCATTACAGCTTCTCTCCTGGCTCACTGTGTTGATGCTAAGATGCAGCTACAAACTGGCTATNCAGGACCGGAATAAAAAGGTCAGTCTGCTGTGCTTACTGAGTGCTTTTCCAATGGCATTTGTAGCACTGGATAAACATTTCTAAATCTTTTTGCTCCTTACTATTGTTCTATACGGACTCTGCTGACATCATAATCATTCAAAAACACTTCTAGCTATGCAGTAAATCCCCCTCCTCCACCCTTTTCCAACACTGATGTATCGCACTGTAGTGGTGGTGTGGGTTAACCCCTGTGGGCAGCTAAGCACCATACAGGTGCTTGCTCACTTCTCCCCCTTCCCCAGTGCCACAGAGGAAGAGGATAGGAAGAATAAAAGCAAGAAAACTTGGGGGTCAAGCGACTTGAAAAAAGTGAAGGATACGCGGAAGAAGAGAGAAGAAAACAAAACAAAACAAGTCATGCGAAGGCAACACTCACCAACTCCCATGGGTAGACCGATGCCCAGACAGTTCCTGGAGCAAAAAATGGCTAACCCTCCCTAAGCCACCCTCTTTTCCTTTTAATTGCTAAGTGTGATGTTATATGGTATGGAATATCTCTTTGGTTAGTTCAGGTTATCTGCTCAGCTGTGTTACCTCCCAACCTATTGTGCACCCCCCCAATCTATTCACTTGAGGGGCCGAGAGAGAAACAGGGAAGGCCNACAGTTCCTGGAGCAAAAAATGGCTAACCCTCCCTAAGCCACCCTCTTTTCCTTTTAATTGCTAAGTGTGATGTTATATGGTATGGAATATCTCTTTGGTTAGTTCAGGTTATCTGCTCAGCTGTGTTACCTCCCAACCTATTGTGCACCCCCCCAATCTATTCACTTGAGGGGCCGAGAGAGAAACAGGGAAGGCCTTGATGCTGTGCACTGTTCAGCAAGAGCTAGAACATCAGCGTGTTACCAGGGTTTGGGTCAAAAATCTCAACCACAGCACCATGTGAGCTGCTCTGAAGAAAATTAACTCTATCCTAGCCAGTCCCAGTACAAGTGGGCTGAACTTTTCAATGTTTCGTCTAGGAGCGGCACTTGGCTGTGGAAAAGAAGGCGAGTCTGGTTATAGTGAACTAATTGATAAGTTAGAGCGTGGAAGTTTCTGAATTATATGCAAATATACTCAAGAAAGAGGACAAAAAAGCCACCATAGAATTTGGGCTGCTGAGTGTTTTATCTCTCCATTAGCCATTTAAAATTCGCTCTTTTTTCATGCATCGCTAAAATAGGTCTATGTTTCAGTAAGCTAGTTTTCACAGTACTAAGTGCAAAATCTCATGGATTTGCATGATCTTTCCTGAATTATTGCAGCCTTGTGGTTGGAAAGAAGAGAGATGGAAGAAAAGCGTGGATTAGTTCATGTGAAAATAACTGCTGCATTTGCAGAAATTTTATTACACAGCAATGCTCTGTACTATTGGGTGTGCGAGTCTCTGAGGATACATATAGCTACTTTCTATAGCACATAGTATACTAACAGTATATGAAAAAGCAGTTGGCTGGAAAATGTTAGTGAAGAACAATGAATTCTAAAGCTTTTTTTATCAACCCTTGTGGGCTGTTTTTTCTAGTGCTTACACAGACGCTAGACTAGGGAGGGCAGCTTCAGGCCTTTAATCATGAATGCAGCCAGTTACCCACACTGCAAATCACACACAGAGGTCTTTGGGCTAACTGCACGACCAGAAGTCTTTCACGTATTACAAAACCGATGGCAGTAACAATCAATTGTATTTGTTAGATCAGGTATGAAGCAGTATAGCATGCATGGAATCTGGATCATCCATTTCCATGAAATATACTGCCTTTCGAAAAACCGCATGTATTGGATCAGTCAGCAAGTATTTCAGAAAATACCTACTTCCTTTCCTTGGTGTTCAGTTTTATACATCTGAAGAAAAGAGACCTTCCCTTTAAAAGGATTTTATACTGTTACATCTTATTACATGTAACTTGTAGTGTAATCCTATGAAATGTAAATCATTGGATGCAGAAAGGAAAACAAAGGAAAAACAAGCTGTGAGCAAAGAAAAATATAGTGCTAAGCAATCTGTATCCTACCTACAGATTGCAGGTATACTAGCTCTGCTAGCTAACTGCTTAGATTCATATCAGGTTGACAGATTCATGCTAGACAGGCACATTTTTCCTTTTAACCACATTTCTCTTCTTATTTTGCACTCCTTCCCCATACGCCACAGCGAAATTATATTCTGCGTCTCTTTCGCTCTCCCCGTGACATCTTCATTGCTGCTTCATTAACCAGTGCACCATCAGTGCATTTCATTACAGCTTCTCTCCTGGCTCACTGTGTTGATGCTAAGATGCAGCTACAAACTGGCTATCAAAATGCTAGTCTGTGTTTTAATCCTTCCTTCCATTCAAAAGAGGAGGAAGTAATCTCTTTGGCACAATCCTAAACAAAACCCATATTTTATCTATTACACTTAATGGCCCACCAACCTGAAATGCACTGGGGAGGCATAGTGTGGGATGTGACAGATTTATTTACCTATTTGTTTACTGTAAAAGGCTGGGGGCATACCTCCTATGTGATCAGTGTATTAAGACAATTTAGACTGATTTTATGTACGTGCCTTCAACTGACCTTGAAAAAGTACTGAAGTTAATGAAAGCATGCCTCAATTTCATGATTGTTAGGAAATGAAAAGGCCATGCTGTGATAGATATCCTCCGTGACATATAATTCCAGTTGTACCGGTAGGGAGGGGCCGTGATTTAAATACTAGCTGGTTTCCAATGGGTTTCCTGGGTTGGGAATACACTCAATTCATTTTTAAGTGAAGAGACAGATATAACTGCAAGTATGATAGGAGCAAGTAAATCAGTGCCAGAGCACAGAGAAGTAAAACAGGCATATTCAGCATCTCCTATGTAGCCATGAAAAGGGAAATAAGATGCTTGTTGGCCTCTTCAGAGCAGTCTGAATGTTACAAAATGTGGCAGTGTGTCTGGTGCGAATATTTAGGGTGAATGGGACTAAGGGTCTTGTCAGTCCCTTCCCCTCCACCGGCTGCCCCCTGCCAATTCCAGCCCTCTCTGCTATGCTCCGTCAGAGCTCTCTACCAGTGCTGCATGTTAGACAGCTGCGAGGCTGCATCTGTTCTCTGTTTTCCACACAATTAAGGCAAAGAGAAAAAAAATATAAATAAAACAAATTGCTCTGACACTAAATTCCGTGAAAATCTTTGTCTGAAGTTTATGATTTTGTAGGAACTTGGTGCAAGATTTTGTCCTTTTTAAAAATGTGATTTTGCAGGATTTTTTTATTACTCCTTTTAAATTGGTGGCCCCATTTTTTTTGTAAATACACAAATGACTTTCTGTCTTGCACAGATCACTTTTTGGCTTGGGGAGGAAGGTGTGAAAAAAGAAGTGAAGTGAAGAAGGAGAAATGCATGTCATACTAGATACAGACAAGGCAAATCAGTAGCTAATCTGTAAGGGACTGTAAGAAAAGACTGTGACTCTTGCATTAATTGAGGTACAGCACACAGTATGTACAGCTGTCAGCGCAAAACTCATTAAAATTTTCATTATTCTATTATTTATATTGTAGTTGTGACTGAAGGTCCCAGTCAAGAGCACAGACCAATATGTACTCATAAAAGGAGTAGGGAAATGATATTACTATTATTATATTTATAATGACAGGGACTCTGAGCATGGTCAGGCTGGCACCACCAAGACAGCACCCTGACAGTGGGCTCCAGCAGCAGCAAAAATAAATGAACGAGACTGATTGTGGAAGACACAGTCACTTTGCAGAGAGAACATTCAAGCAAGAGTATTTCACTCTGAGATAAGAAATGACCAGTGAAAGCCACATACAGACAGAGGGATGACGTTGGCTGTGTACCTTCCTTTTTGCAGTAGTTCATTACATGCTCATCATTTACAAGCATCATAACAGAAGTAGTTTTCAGGCTGAAGAATAAAGTGAACAGCTGGGATTAAATCTGAATGGCAAAGGAGAATTAAGTAATAACTACTGGGAAAGAAGAGGAAAATAGTTGTTTCTGTTTTGTTTTACTGAGTACAAATGTACAACTTAATTTCTCAAAACTTATATTTCCATATGATTTTGAAATAGGATAATTTTGGTCTCAGGTGGGAATGACGGGTTTTGTACTACATATCTCAATATATCCTTTCTTTCTTCTTCCCTTCTTTCTTTTTCAGGTTACCTGTGCAAATTTAACAAATGGAGGAAAAACAGAACTTCTAAAATCAGGAAACTCCAAATCCACACTAAAGCACATATGGACAGAAAGTAGCAAAGACTTGTCCATCAGCCGACTGCTGTCACAGACTTTTCGTGGAAAGGAAAATGATACAGATTTGGACCTGCGATACGATGCCCCAGAAACTTATTCTGAGCAAGATCTCTGGGACTGGCTGAGGAACTCCACAGACCTGCAAGAGCCTCGGCCCAGAGCAAAGAGACGGCCCATTGTCAAGACTGGGAAATTTAAGAAAATGTTTGGCTGGGGCGATTTTCATTCCAACATCAAGACTGTGAAGCTAAATCTGTTAATAACAGGGAAAATCGTTGACCATGGCAATGGGACGTTTAGCGTTTACTTCAGGCATAACTCCACTGGTCAAGGGAATGTATCTGTGAGCCTAGTGCCCCCTACAAAAATAGTGGAATTTGACTTGGCACAACAGACGGTGATTGATGCCAAAGATTCAAAGTCCTTTAACTGTCGAATCGAGTACGAAAAGGTTGACAAGGCTACCAAGAACACACTCTGCAACTATGACCCTTCAAAAACCTGTTATCAGGAGCAGACCCAGAGCCACGTGTCATGGCTCTGCTCCAAGCCCTTTAAAGTAATCTGTATTTACATTTCCTTTTATAGTACAGATTATAAACTAGTACAGAAGGTGTGTCCTGATTACAACTACCACAGTGACACACCCTACTTCCCATCAGGGTGAGGACCAACACGTCTCTGAGACTGAAGCCTGGGGAATAAAAGAGGTCGTATGACAGGGCTGTAACCTCAAGGAGGAAGGCCACATCTATTGCCTGGAATGTGTCTACCTGCTGCTGCTGCTGTCAAATGGCTGCAAATATGTTAGTGGAAAACAATCTAATGTAATTTTTGCCCAGTCAGCTCCATGTATCAATCTAGTTGTAAATCACTATGGATTTGAAATAAAACCATACACATACACAGAGACACACACTCTTTTCAGCTCACATCTATTGAGATTCCTGTTAAGGGAGCTTTCATTGTCTGATATCTAAGGTTTCAGGATAACCTATCGTCAAGCAAAATGGATTAACTAGACAGAGAATGGTTTCTAACACAGACTGTTATGGAAATCTCTTTGAAAGTCCTTTGAATACATGCCAATCGATAATCCCCACTCATGCATTCTACTGCTTGGAGTAGCTGTACTGGTAAATAATACTGTAGGAGTAAATACTTGTTGAAACGGGAAAAACGTGTGTCTAGAGTTCCGTATTCCTTATTATATGAACACAGCAAAGCATCGTGACTTTTTTTCCAGCATATAGTAGGCACATTCGAGGTGGTGTTAGGTGGCTCTTTTTCCGTGGAACGAGCCTGTTACTAGTAAAGATGGGCAAACATTTGGAATTTACATGTGGGCAGACATTCTGGTTTCATGTTTCTCTGACTCTTTAAGCTCTGATTCTTTAAACCTGATTGAGTTTAGGCCAGCTAAGCTACTAAAAAACTCTCCAACTGATCTCTAAGAAGGACAATGCCTGGCGGAGAACATGTAAGTTATAAGTGGCTGTCTTATCTTTATTACAAAATATTGTAACAAATTCAATATCCTAGTCTTCATTTGTATGAATGGTTTGTATTGTACATAATTTAACCGGTGTTATTTGAGCTGCTTATTAATATTAACTTGTAATTGTCTCTCTGCTTGTTATTGGTTAAAAACAATCCAGGAAATGAGGAATCCATTTTATCAATGTAGCTGTAAACTCCATTAAAAGACAGAACTATGTACAAAGCATTTATTCAGCTAAAGTATTGTTGAGAGCTATACATATACAACATTACAGTCTGTCTGTATTTAGATATTTTATTTCCAGAGAAAAAAAATGAACTGTACATAAAAATAAAAAATCTTAAAGTTGAGTTTCAATATGTACTGTGTAGATAGTAGTTTAAATGGTTTTGACAAGTGGATAACACTCCAAGTCTGACACGGTTTTCAGTCTTGTCTCTTTGCATATGTACATATATATACATATATTTATAAATCTCTGTGTGTGCATGTTTGTGCGTGTATATTTACGTGTGTGTGTGTGTGTGTGCAAATACATATAGACATATATGTAGAATATATAAAAATTTCTTGGGCCCTATTCCTAGCAAGCAGAATTCATTACTGAAGGGTCTTGCTAACTTGAAGGGACGCCGCCACTCGGACAAGAAACTACAGGAGCAGGGCTTTCTTTAAAATGATTCATTATCATTTAGAAGTGGGGAAACATGGAGCCACTCTCTGTGTACACGGGCCTGCCTTTGCCTTAATTCTAGCCTCCTCTGAGGCACTGATCTCTCTTTATGGAATGAAGAGATCCCTTTTTATGGTACGAGGGAATTTTCTTCCTATAAACAAAAGCTCATAGCTTTTATATTTTTTTTTTTTGTGTATAGTGGCACACTTCACCCACAACTTCAAGATAACCAGCAACTATAACAAGTCCATGCCTAAAAGAAGGCTGCCCAAAGAAGAGCTCAGTATTTCATCTCATATCTTTCAGAATTATCATTCCTGGCAATGCTTCCCCCCTTCCCCCCTCACCCCCAGTTTCTGTGGTCTCGTGTTAAAGCTGTAAATGCAGATATGGTTCAGCTTCCAAATATGCACAGCATCATGAACGGCTTCTCCAAAGTCCCAGTAAACACTCCACTAATGCTTCAAGAAATTAGAAGTTTGAAACAACTTCCAGTTGTGGACCTCTCTTGCTGAAATGTGCAGAATCCAAATGAGAATGAAACAAAGCCAATGGATAGCTTTATTGATCAGTAAATATTTTCCCATTGATGTATGAGTAGGAGAGGAGACTTCCGTATTATTATTACTTTGGCTCCTTTGAACAGATATGCTCGTGGGAATTTCTTCATTTTATATGACATTTCCAAGGACAACCTCGTGACCCTGGACCCTGCGTAGATTTGGAGAAAGAAATGGTCCAAGCCATACAGTCCAGATTCTGATCTCATTCAGGAATATGCTGAGATAAAATTATTTTTTTTCTTTGACAGGAATTGTGATTATACTGGTAGTGTTTCCTCATTTGTGCTCTATGGAAAATAACTGTTCTGAATATAAACCATAAAGTAATTTGTGCTATGACCAAGAATAAAATCTTGGCTCTGTTAAACTTAATGGGAATTCTGCTATTGAGTTCAATACAAATTTCCATTTAATAGTAGGTAGAATTCCAGTGTTAAATATGATTAGATATATTAGCAATCTGTATTATGAGTGAGCATTACACACTTTGCATTCTCATTTATCTTTCTGAAAAATGGATGTTAAATGCTATTACCGTTACAGTTTCGTTATTTCCTTTCATTTTTAAAACTTCCCATAAATATATGAAACATATACATTCTGTTCATATATTATATACTTATCAACTTTTCAAGTAACATCAATACAAAAAGGAATTATTCATCATGCAATGTTTTGATCCTTTTAATTGTGGTAGTTAGTACTTTGCCTCTGTCACAGTCAGTCATATTATTTTTTCGTCTTAAGCCATTGAAGAACATGCTATTCTTCATAAACGTTCTTGAGTTTGAACTTGGAAGAGTTCTTTTGGTGATCTGGTTGTGAAACAGTGATCTAATATCAAAATATATAACGTGTTACTTAGGTGCGAGTTCATTGCATTTCATTTAATCTCTTGGGGAAATATTTTGTGTTTGCTAACTTTGTTAAAAAATGTTTTTGGCTCTGCCATTTGAAAAAGGAATGTAATGAACATGAGCATGTGAATTCAGTTAAACAACGTATGAATGGGTATCTGGGTCTTGCACATGAACAACGCCTTAACAGAGTGCGAGGCCAGGCAAATGTTGCCTCATTATAATTCACTAATGCTAGACGTAATAAAGATGTATATCTCTAAAGGTATTTTTTTAGGATTAAAGAAGGTTGAGTTATTTATTTGTAAGAAATGAAGAGACTGGTTTTGTTCGCCTTTTTTTTTTAAAATTTAAACATTTAAAGCATGCTTTGTGTCTTACATTCTCTACATAGAAAAGTCACAAATAGGGATATGTTAATGAAACCAATTATTCCTGGTGCAAAACTGCACGGATCATGCACCTGAGCAGAGATCAATGTATTAAACTTGCCTTGGGTGGATCAGTGATAGAACTTAAGTATCAGCTTCTGTGCTTTTGAAAAGAGGAATCCAGGATATAGGAAACAGGTGGCTTTACATCACAAAAATCACTGATCAAAGTTCTAAACGGTGATGGAAAGCTGGAAGACTTTCACTTGTTAGTTTTATCAAAAGACTTCAACATGGGACAGAAAATATAATTTCTTCCCGCCTTATGAAGTCACTCGTAAAGTTTTAGCCCTTTCTCTCCTTGTCCCAGGTTTGCGTGGGTAGTAAGCAAACTAATAAATTAATCTTTACAAACCCCTGGTCTTTCAAAGTTTGCCTTACTTAAAAAATACGATGTCAGAAATTGTTGAAATTTACTGTACTTATTTACAATGAACTAAGAAACATTCAAACTTCATTTATAGGAGAGCAGAATGGAAGTCTTGTAGTGTTCTGGTGCATATTAGCCTAGAGATTTAAGTAATACTACTCAAAGGATTTAGTCAGAGAGCAGTTTTACTGTGATTAAATCATTACATACATATGCATTCTCTGAGTCCTATAATGTAACTTGGAATCCTGAAGGAATACCATAAACTACTCTGAAAATGATGTGTTAGAGAGTTGTGGAGAAAAACAGGGATTACAAAATATCTGCTACTTTTGCAGCAAAATCAATCTAAAGCTTAGGCATTTGATCTAAAGAATTATTCTTCACCAGAAGACAATGAACTGCATTCTTGGCATTGTATTGGTCCTTCATGTCCTTCTGTGGAAGAGATGGTCAAATTATATCCAACTGCACCTAGAAATAGAAAAGAATCTTGTTTCTGGTGATCTGTACCTAACTGTGTATCTAACAGTGCCAGAGACCTCAAATGGCTGCATCAAAGATCTGTTCTAGGAGCCACATGATACAGAAATGTATACAATACCTATCCGGAAATAGTTTTGATGCCAAGAATTCCGAATTTTTCAAACCAGTGTACTGCAGAGTTCTTGTACATTATGTATTTATAAATTGCAGGCATATTGTGTATAAAATCAGATTTTTTTAAAAAAATATGCACAGTTCACAAAAAATTTCCAGTACTGAGATATATATCAATGAAATACAAACATTCCTGACCCTTTGCAAAACTTTTGATTCCACTGTATCAGTCTGGAATCCATGAGAAGTAAACCAGCTTGTTCATTTTGTGCATGAATTAAAAGATTGAAACCTTGATTGTCATTTATGCTGAAGTTCTTTGATGATTTACCCTGTTACGGCTTTAATGTATGAGTATGAATACTGTTTCCAAAATCATTTTGACAGTGGAAGCACATACTATTGCCTAATAAACAGTCTTTATCTTTTTTCCTTTTTCCTTTTATTTTTTTAAGAATAGGTAATATCTAATTGAAATTATGCTAAAATCCACAGATTAATTAATTTTCTAGATAAATTTGAGAAAGTCACTATCTGTGGATAAGGTTAACACTTTTTGCTGTTTTTGAAAGGAGAACGTAGTGGTTTTTTCGTTGGTACTTTAGATCAGGAGCAAACCAATGACTCACGTGAACATTAATTCTAAGAGGGTTATAGTCGCATTGTCAATGATAGCATTTGAGAAGGTGGAGCATGTATGAGATTTATTCCTAGTTCAAAGTATACCTCAACCATGTAGCAAGTGGAGATATTGCTATGAGGAAAGGCTTTAGTGGTCTGTGAAATGAACTTCTGCCTATTGTTAACAGGAAATTAGAGGGACCAAAAAAATTTTATAAAGTTGGAACAGTTCATACACATCAATGAAGATGTGGAATTTAGCCACTTCACAAAGTAAATCAGATACTTTCTCCAGTGTATTATGGAAGAACTATTGAGTTCCTGGGAAAAGCCCAGTGTACTTACAGAACTGTTCATCATAGAAAATAAGTAAAACCAGATTTGGCAGAGGCATAAATAACATGAAACCTTCATTCCTCATCTAGGTCACGGTGAACCTAAAATGAGATGCAAAAGCCTACTTAGGAGCAGGTAACTTGAGCAAAATGAAGTCACTTATGGAATGTGAATAAAAAGTTGCATTAATTCCTACAGTATTCAATAGCTATAGTTGTGGTGAAAATTATTATGTCATATTTGTGAAGCATCTTTGAATTCCTCGGAGGAAGTAGAATTTTGATTAGCCATAGAGCAGGGAGTTCTTGAGAATAAAGCTAGATTTTTTTGCAAGGAAGTTTCAACAATTGCAGCATACTCCCTCCAGTGGCAAATACTCTGGACTCCATTCTGCTGGTTACATTTAGAACCGAGAACCATTATTGCTGATAGTGAACAAAACAGAAATAATAGTTTGAGTGGCAGGGATCGTGGTGATCTTGAATTCATGACAGTTTTATTTAGTTGGGAGCTTTTGTGTTTGTTTCTGTTTCTGCTTCTGTTTTTGTTTAAGTCTAGAGGGATAGGAAAAGCATTTACCCAGCAATCATTCATTTTAATCATCCGAGTATGAAGTTCGCTCATAAACTGTATGAAATGGACTGATATATAAGCATGTGAAATTAAGCAGACTAGTCTTTATTTTGGCAATAGGTCATACCCAGTTAATAATGTGGTCAGTCAGTAGCAACACAGCTCGTGTGCCAATGAGACTTTAACAAGGTGAGTCCCAAATAACTCTTCCATGAGTTAAGAACAATTAATGAAAACTTTTAGCTGATGAGGTTCAGTAAGTTAGCTGTAGCCCTTTGGAAAAGAGGAGTAATAATGTCTATTGGATATTTGATGCAAACTTTGGACTGTTTTTTTCTTAAGAACTCACCAGTATTTTCCAGTACCGTCCTGTATTACGGGATGATAATATCTCTGCGTATCAGAGACTTATTGACCACCATTTCTTTAATCAAAACTATTACCATGAGAAACGTTTTATTAAGTAATCTCTCCCTTTTCCAATAAAGTATTTTCTCAACCTTTTTCTACCATTGTTCTACAAGTGTTGAGCAAGTTTCTACCTTTTTTCCCTGCAGACTATACTGTTACTGAATTTAGACTCCTGAAGGAAGGTTCTTCCTCATATTGAGGTAAAAGCATCCCTTCCATTTATTCATGGGAATCTCACAAATTTTGTCCATTTAGATAATTTTGCTAATTGCACAAGTATTACTTGTAAAGTTGCCTCTCATTAACCACTCCAGAAGAACTGCGTTGGTCTTTTCAGAAGAGCTCCCATTTCCTCAGTCTTTATTACAGTTGAACACAACAAATGAATGCAATATTTTAGCTGAAATCCCAATGATAAAGGGTCTCATCACCTTTCTCTAGCGAATTTTCTCCATGTTCATAGTTACAATGCTCTCTTTCAGGTCTCAAACTACAAAAAACTTGCTTCTATTGAGCTCTCCACTATTATTTCTAGTTCAAAAGGCAAGCCTTAATTATACTGTTTTCCAGTGTTTTTTCTCATTTACGATTTGAGTTTTGAAGTAGCAGTCTTCAGATGTCTTAGTAGCTGCGTTCCTACATCACCTGCGAACTTTGTTAGCAAACTACTTAGACCTACTTCTAGATTTCTACTGTGATGTCTATATAAGAAATAGTTTATTGTTCTTTTCTGTTTCTTTTCTGGTGTGCCTTCTTCCTTGTTTGATGTGTTTTTTCTTACTCTACTTTTTGTTTGAAGTCATTTTGCCTGTTTCAGATCACATGTGAGCAGTGCTCCACATTAATGTGTTTTACACATAGGAGAGAATGAGACATATCATTTCATATTTTGCTTAATTTGAGCTAATGAAATGATTGCATTAACTCATTTAGAAATAATAAGTAACACGAGGCAGTGGTACTTATAATTAATCCTCAGGTAAAGATTTAAGAATGTCGTAAAAAAATAAGTAGGTACTCTATTCATAGGGCTGGGAACCTATATAAAGAAAGTTGTTGTCTGTGTCTAAATATCACGGAAAGGCAAAGTGATTTGCTTGGAGGCAGAAAAAATCAATAATAGAATTTCACAGTATTTCTAGTAAATTCACACTATTTCCATTCAGTTTCCTGTTATTCCTTGTGTGTTTCCTGGTAGTGGGCTAATATACTGTTGCATTTGCCAACCTGTAGGCTTATTCTCTTCCTTCCACTTGCTCTCATTCTCCCCTAGATAGGTCTCTCGCTCCTAGAACTGGCATGTCTTGATGCTAGAAATGAAATAATAAACCATTTCTGCTTGCTCCCTCCCATTGTTGACCTGCTCTTGTACCCCCCAGGTTGGTATACTTCAACGCTTCCAAAATGCTAGTATAGAAAATCCCTATTACAAATGAAGCAATTCTTTCCTTCCAAACCTCCTTGGACTGAAAAAATAAACAGGAGGTTCTTTTATAGCATTCTTTTTCATCTTTGAAGGCTGTTACCCGACTCAGCCATCAGCCATAGTTTTTCTAGACTAAGCCGTCTCCATTCCTACAGAACGTTTGAATGCATTCCTGTGACTGCTTTAGGACTTGCCTACCCTTCCAAGTGTGGAACCCCAAAGAAAACAGACTGTTCTGGCTGATCTTACCAACAGTGAGCAAAGCAGAATATGAATAATTCTCTTCTTTTTCTTTCTATATACTACTAACAGTGTTGTATGTAATACCAATATCATAGTTATTTTTCATCATTTGTCACAGACTATGCTGGTTATGCTGACTACAACTTGCTTGTGCAGTAATGCTGTCTAACCTGTAGTTCCACATTTTCTATTTGTGCATTTGATTTTTTTTCTGCCTAAGGGAGTATTTACACTGATAAATTGCAGTAAGATAGGGTACGAATTTACAGCACACTAGCTTCGCTATGCCAGTTTCCCCTGTGGATACTTGTAGATGGCACTAATGCCGACTCTGTGCAACATGTGGAGTAGACGACACCACGCAGAGCTACACTTACTGCTTAGCAAGAGTGTCAGCATGAAAAGTTAGTACGCAGCAGCAAGTGTACTGTAAATTCATGCTTTAGTTTGCTTTACTAACCTGCTTGTGCAGACAAGCCCCCAGTGGAGTTCTCTGCACTTGTCTCTATTGAATTTCCTGTTATTGATTTCAGACCATTCCTCCCATTTATCAAGATGATTTTGGTATTCAATAATGCATCCCTCTCCTCCCCTTTTCCCTTTCAAAGTTACAACATCAGCCCTTCGTAGTCTTTAATGATATTGTAAATCATTGCAAGATGGCACAGGTCGGGTCTTAACGTTGCCAGAATAACCAAGATGGCATTTTTACAGTTACAGTTTTTAGACTACAATCACTCAAGTTCAAAGAAAAGATTATTTGGGACTAAACAGAAAACTCATCAGATTATTCACCAAAAGAGATAACTTTCATGTGTTGAGGGAATGAGATACTTTCATCATTTATCTGCTTTTGGGAGGAAGGAAGGTTATAAACTTTAAACCTTAAGTAGATTTTTGTGTGTAAAATTAAGGCAGAAAAATGTTTCTCTTGGAACTAGAGACTGTTATTAAAGGCCTAATTCCTTCTTGTACTAATGAGTGAAATAATTCCCCAGAGGAGAATATCTGTAGCCTCTTTGGGATTTATGCTCACAGTTCCTAATGGACTAGAAGTAGCCCTTACCCCTGGCCTGTTACTATGTATGCATTATAAATATAATCTTTGTCTGGATTAGAGGTTCCAGTCTGGGGGAATGGCTTTTGTATAACTCTGAGACAAGTTTCTACATTTTGATGGGTACCACACACCTAAGAGAAGCTATGCAAGGTTGTATTATATCTTAATGCTACCTTTTCCTAAAAAAAAGACTTTAACCTTTATGAATACTATTTGATTTTGATCATCATTAAATTTTGGTCATTTGGTTTTAACCTGGATTTGATCCTTCTTTGTAAAATTTTAATTGCAAATATTTGGAATACAAAATTCACCTACAGCTACCCTTTACACTTTTTTACTATTAGCTGTCAGCTCTCTGTTTACCTCTGGTTCTAACGTGGCTGTTATAATGCGTGGAGTATCTTCATGCGAAAATGAAGGTTCAGGTCTATTTGGTTACTTGCAGGCAGAGGCAGACTTGGCCAGTGCTCTGATCAGAATGGACATGAAGAGGTAGACATATAGTTGCATTAACACACTGTCCTGTGCTAATAAACCTCTGTGACAAGTTTAAAAGTGAGAACATCACTGAGGTGATAGAGTTGCACAGCTTTTGGGCTGGAGGGACGTAAAATCACAGGATAGCCGAAGTCGATTGGAGCATGTCTGTAAAAAAACCCCACAAACTAATTTGTGGAGCCTGGACTAGAACTTAGGAAGAGATTTCTTTTAACACCAGTCTGCAGATTGCTGGTAAAAGTTTTCTCTTTATTCTTCTGGCCTGTTGTCTCCAGCCACTCAGTCTTATCTTCTTCTCTGAATCAGATCTCATGGTAACTGCAGCGTAAGTTGAATCAGCCCTCAGTTCGTTCTTTCCTTCAAAGAACTGAGCAAAGATTTTCTTTTAAAAATATATAGGGTTCATCTTCACCATTCCTATGAGAACTGTCTGGTTACAACACTTGCCTAGAAAGTGGAAGATGTGAATTCAGTTCTCTATTCTGTCAACTTCCCCACTGCAGCTGAATTTTCTGAGGCTACAATTCCTATCCTCTTCTGTTCTATGTGCTCTGAAAAAGTCTACCAGATCAAATGCCTCCAAGGATTCAGGAAGAGAAATGTCTCAGGTTTAGGTATATGTTAGGTATTCAACTGTTCATTGTGGTCAGTACTTAAGCAGAGTAGGAGCTTTCAAGTATTCTGGAGTTTTATTGTTAAAAATCATGAGAAGTGAAGATTTTGCCTCCTTGCCTGATAGACAACAGCTGAACAAGGGCAATTCTGGCCTGAAGTCTTTTGGGGAAGGGGGTCTGGCTATTCAATGTGACTATATGGCCAGTCAACAGTTAAGCAAGAATTTTGTGAAACTTTGGGTTCAGTGTCATAAGAACAAGCTTGATGGGCTTCAAGGTGCATTTGTCCTTCTGTGAACCTAACCTCTACAGCTTAATTAAACAGAGGAAAGACCATTTATATTGCAATGGAGGGCAGTGTCTCTATTTACTTGTTCACTGATCAGTCAATATACTCAGAGTTTATTTGCAACGTTGTTCACTATTAGAACAAAAATACCAATTATTCTCAGTTGCCTCACAGCCTGATTAGCATAAATTGGCTCATTTCCTGCAGACATTCTGTCAGAGGTGGGTTATTCCATTCTTCAATTATCTATATTTCTGTTGTTATTAGTCCTGCTAACCATCAGTGCAAGTAAGGGCAGAGCGGAACCTCTCCTTTCCAAGGACTATGATGATGGGAGGAGACAACGACCACTGAGCAGCTCTTCCGTGTGGCACCGCATCAGCTCTTGCATCCGTATAGTCCCTTCTCACTCACACTACTTCCTGCTGTTCGAGGAAGGAAGACAGATCTGCCTCCTTTTCCTACCCATGGCCGTTTCTGCATGTCCTGTTTGAAGATCCCCACACTTCCCTCTGTCCCCTTCACCACTACTCTAGAGAATTATGTAAGGGCCTTTATTGCACATATTCCACTTGAAGAAAAGCCATTCTGCTGAGAGATGACAACGTTTCTTCATCTACAATTACAGATCATTGTTTTGAATTTTCTGAAAAGAGCTATTGAAGAGCATCATTACTGCCAATCTTTTCTTTGTAAGTTTGAACTATCAAATGCCCTTAGTGTATTGAAAAAATCATGTACGGACAATCTGAATCACAAAGAGTAGTTTGGAAGGTCTGTGGACTGGAAATAAATTGCTGGTTATAAGAGATTTGACTGTAAACTCTGTCTGTCTGCCAATCATTTGATGTAACCTAACTGGACATCATCTGCAAATGGGTATGATGTGTTTGATTTAAGAGTTGATATTTTCTTTTGTACGTATTTTCAACTACGGAATGAGATATCATGCTCTAGCATTTCACTGGTCAGGCGAGTCATATTGCATCATTTTTACAGAAGTCATACTTACAAGGTCAAATTTACACTCTGAGGGATTCAAGTCTTCTAAGTATTCATATTGGGTCAGTTTTTGGTCTGTATATCCTGTCATTCTTTGCTTAAATAAAAACACTGGCATGCTTTGAAGTACTCAGTTTTGGAGCAGTTTCAAATGCATGTCTGACTATTCATGTGATGATACCTAACTTCAAGCCCACTGAAATCTGTGACAAGATTCACATTGGAGTCACTGGATTTTCTGTCAGGATTTTAGTAAATACTACCACAAGCTAAAGATGTCACAGGCTACATAAAGGTGTAAGTGTCTCATAGACTAACATTACTGAATCTTCTCACTGAGATGGACAAGACAGCTGAATCAGTCTTTCCTTCTGTTTTTGAGAGGCAAGATCTAGTCAGTGGATATATTACTTCGTGGCTTGTCTTCCTCACCTTCAAAACTAAACACCTCTTCATCCCACTCCCAGGGAACATAAACAGTGTGATCTTGATACTGCAACAAGAACAGTCCTACAAAAGGTCCTGTCTCCCTTCAGACCATTGCAAGAAAAGGAATGGAACTATTGCTTTTTGACATTTGTCAGGTGGTTACTAATTTATTGCTTACTATTACTTACAATTTACGTGATGGGATCTGTGATCTCAGACATTGTGAAACCAAAAAAAGAGACAGTCCCTGTCCCAAAAACTAGCTAAACTGAGATGGGAGCTTGAAAGTGTGTATTACGGATCATAAAAAGGAAGGTTAGGGAGGAAGAGGAGGAAAAGGAGATATGGAGGTACTGCCTCGTATCTCAAAACTATCTAAACACTGCTGCACCCTATTGCTAGGAAAAAAATGTATATCTGATATGTATGCTCTGAACTGGTCTCATCAAGCACCTGATACCTTGTGGGCTTGTAAAATGAAAGCCTTAAGGACAAGCATAGAAGTATACAGTATAGCAACACTCAAGAGAAGAGCAACAGAATAATTGTGAAAAAGAAATACAGCATGAGAGCAAGACGGAAAAATACATAATAAAAGCTGCCATCCTATTCCAGTAGCCTCCGGGGAGTTTTCTGTACTATGCTCCGTTGTATGGTGTAGATAGACCCTTAGTTTTAAGCCTCTCTTGGTTTCCACATCTGTTTTCTGTTCCCCTTCACCTGACGGGTCTTCCTGTCCCAAGAGGAAGAAACATCTGTGTGTGTCATATTTTTTTTTTTCTGTGTAACTTAATTACTAAATGACCTGATCTCATCCTGACTGGAAGCTGAATTTAGTTTTGCTGCATTAAGGGACCCTGCAAAACACTACTGCCCATATTGCAGATTCAGCCTGATTCTCTACCACAGTTCACGTCAGTCTTCTGAAATCCTTTTCTAAGATGCTTAACCATATCTTTGCACCTAGCTAACATGTGGTTAGTTCTTGCCACCAAAGACCCCTAAAGGCCAGCTCAGGGTTAGATATTCACTCTGTTGAGCACAACATTACCTCAGAAATTGCCTAAATAGTCAGAGGCTGCCACTTGCACGCTACCCTTCCAATGCTCTGAGCTGGTCAGACTGGCTCATACCAATAAATCCATTTGAGAAGCTAGGATTGTTAGCAGGGACACAGTCACATACAGACCTACCTAAATGGCTCTAAAGTCTCAGCTAGCTTTGATGACTCTGGCTTGGAGCATGTGTGGAGCTGGTGCCTAACAGTCACTGCCTGCCCATGGAGACAGGCCATAAATCTTAAAAAGCTGGCCCTAAGGATTTATGCAGTTGAAGAACAGAACTTGCAACGCTACCTTCTGGAGCAACTTCTGTCAACTTCCAGCAATGTGTCATTACCCAGGTGAGATATTAAATAGTCTCATTGCCTTAAATTCCATGGAGTTGCATTTAGCCTATAGTTAGTAAAAAATACTCTACTACGTGAAAGGACTTATGAATTATTTTTTTTTCAGATCAGATATCTGCTACCAGACCTGCTCTCTTTATTGACAGACAGAAGCTGCATGAATTGATAAGCAACTTCTGTATCTATGAACTGCTGGATATTGTGTTTCACTGACTACTCGAGTTATACTTGGGTAATTTGGCACATATCATGTAGAAAACACAGTAAACTGCTCACTCATGGTTTTGCTAGTTGTTTTCTTTTTCAGAGCAATGTAATTTTCTTTTCTGAATTCATTCTACTTACAGTAAACTTGCTGTCTATTATCCATTGCAGTCTTTGTGATTACCTCAATTTTTAGTACATTTTGTGGCAGAAACCATTACAAAGCCTGAAAACATTTCCATCATTTATGTATATCCAGACAACTTCAATTGATTTTCTTCTAATGTGAGTTTTCTCTTTCATAGCCCTAAAGAATGTTTGATATGCTTTCAACAACATACTAATTCTAATGTGTAGTAGAAGAGCTGCTGTGAGTGAGCACACTGTCAGTTTTGTAAAAAACATTCAGCACAGCCCACATTTGGATCTGTATCTTTGATATGCAGAGTCTAAATACTCCATTTCCATTGAAAATCCTCTTTAGAAAACATATTTCAGTTCATTTCACACTGTGTTAATTGTGTAACACACTGTAACCATTACCTTTTACCAGACACAGTTGCTCATCTAATGGGAAATGATGACTTTAACAAGGCATTATTAGATCTGTTTGATCTGAGAATGCACATGTGGACAATGGGGGCTGCTGGCTGGAACATGCACCATTTTCTCCCCCTATGAGTACATAATTGAATTACAAGTCTCATTTTAGGAAGAAAAAAAGTGTCAGTAAGCCTTATGTTCTGCAGCTAGCCCTATCAAATGGCAAATTTTATTTAACATTACTAAATAAATATGGGGCATTTAGTGTTACCGCAAGGGTAGTTTAAAATATGACAGATTTTCTAAATGGAGAGCGGATGGGCAAAACTGTTTTTATTGTCGATTAGAAACATTTTTGGCTATTTTTTCATTATATACCACTACAACTTTGAAATTTGATACTAGGGATCAGCATCTCAGAGCTTTACTACAAGCAGGAGGAACATGTGCAAGTATCAGAAGGTAAAGTTTTACACTATCTAATGAGAAAACTGTTTTTTCAACAGTGTTGCTTTAAAGATGTTCTGGATTTGTTGCTCAGGGAAGTGAGAGACTTACAGTCTTGCTGTGAGACACATCTCATGCGAACAAAAGCTCTGAATGTACCATATTTAACTCTGCCATTGCCATCTACTCTTTACTGGGGGAATTGTCATTACTTTTGTTCTAGAAATTGAGAGAGAGAAGCGAAATACCACTCTAAAATGACTCGGGAACCTGAAGTCCAGTTTTTGTAAGTCATTGAGAGACGCAGGAGTTTTGGGATATCTACCCTGCACAGCTGTGAGCAGAAAAGAGAGCTCTCTCTCCTAATTGAAGTTTCTCCCATTCAGCAGCTATGCCAGTCTCATCAGGGTTCTTAATCCAAGCAACCATCCCATTCTGAGAGGGTAAATGCACTTATAGTAAAGGACCTGAAGCTATGTGACTACTCCACTTCAGGACCTCTGTGAAACTTCCCATCACAAGCTATAGATAGCTCTAGCCCTAAGCCGCCTTGACAGTCCTTTCCTAGGTATTTCAAAATAATTCAGGCTACCAAAACAACAGATTGGTGCTTAGATTCATTGTATTGGCACTGCTGCTCTTTTCACAGCTATGACTACAGCCTAACCTCCCAGGTGTCCAATTCAGTTATGTATATAGTCTCTTGGAACTGGCAGCTTCAAAGCAACCAAGGCACTGCTGCAACTTTCCCTACTGGTTAGGTGCTCAGAGTGCTGGCTCCAGCCTTGAGGCCTTGAAGATGGACTATTACAGAAACTGGGAACATCTAGTTTGTGAATGATATATAATTCACATAAAGTGCCTAACGCTTTCTGTCCTGTAAACTCTGTAGCAGAAGGGCCAGATTAAAGTCCCTAACAGCTGGAACATCTGTATAAACAACAGCCAAGTGGCACCAGCTGTGCCTAAAAGAGGTACGGTAAAAGGGAAGAGAGATTGAGGAGTCTTAATTTCACGTGAGATCCACAGTGGGACAAGTTATCTGTCTTGGTGTTATCAAATCCAGATCCTTAGCCCTTCCGTTCTCTGCTCCCACTCTTCCCATGACCTCTACGTGGTGGAAGCCTACATAATAGCTTAACAGCTTAACATAAATCCGCCTGGGACCACTGAGAGTATGTCTGATCAGCTAAAAGACCCCTAAATCCTTCTAAAAATGGGGCCCAAAGACTTTTATAAAAGACCGTGCTGCCACAGATGAACATGCCCTTAGGTGGCCCTGTGGATGTCTTTTGGGATAAGTGTGAGGCTACCTGTGGCCTGCAGCAGCTACTAGGCTTTCAGGTCAGTGCAGCTCATGGAAGTGGTGCTCAGGGCACGAAAAACTTATAGCATCATGAAGTCCCAAGAAGCCAAGTTACACATCTGAGGTGGGATGTAGCTGAACTTGGGCATTGCAGGCCCACTAAAAGATGGTACTGCTGAACTGTGAGCCCGGTTCCTTGTGACTCCTGTTTTGTCATTCTTTCCACTCCCCTGGTTTCATGAGCTGATATTTGCCAAAACTGGTCTTGAAAGTCCTTATATACTTCAGGTACTTTCCAAAGTGAATGTGAGATACCTGAGTCACAGAATCAGAATCACCAAATGGTTGAGGTTGAAAGGATCTCTGGAAGTCATCTTGTCCAACCGTATTCATGCAGAGTCACCTAGAGCAGGTTGTTCAGGAGCAGGTCCAGATAGCTTTTGAATATCTCCAAGGATGTAGAGTACACAACCTCTCTGGGCAACCTGTGCTCCATCACCCTCCCAGTAAAAGTGTTTCCTGATGTTCAAATGGAACACAGAATGTGTTTCAGTTTGTGCCCATTGCCTCTTGTTCTGCCACTAGACACCACTGAAAAGAGCCTGGCTCTGTCTTCTCTACAGTCTCCATTCAGAACCTTTGCACTTTGACAAGACTCCCCCTGGGCCTTCTTCAGTCTCAATAGTCTCAGCTCTGTTTATATGAACAATGCTCTAGTCCCTTAATCATCTCTGTGGCCCTTTAGTGGACTGTCTCCAGCATTTCCATATGTCTCTTGTACTGGGGAACCCAGAACTGGACCCAGTACTCCATGTGTGGCCTCACCAGTGCTGAACATAGGGGAAGGATCACAACCCTCGACCTGCTGGCAGTGCTCCTGATGAAGCCCAGGACACTTAGCCTTCTTTGCTGCAAGGTCAAAGTCACTTACATTCTTAGATAAATGTAACTAAAGGTACACAAAATGTTATGGTTTTTTTCACCCCTTGCCTAATCTTCCGAACACAAATAATTAAATATTGTTGTGAATAATTTTATTTTTTAATTTCAAACCAGCTGAACTAGGTCTTGCACTGTGTGAAGAGCAAGCAGAAGTCAAAAGCTGTGTTGAACTTCAGACAGTACTATGCTCTAGTGCACCTTTACATGTGAGAGTGGTTCCGTTTGCTTCAGTGGGACCAGCCTTGCATAGATAAGGGCTCCAGAATACAAGAAGTTACTCCATTCTCTCTCAGCCCTCTTTACCTAGACCTACATGCAAATAATGACTAGCAATGCATTTTGAAAGTTGCTAGATGATTATCTGAATCCTATTTAAACCTCAATATATCAGTGTTTGCAGCAGAATTTGACTCGTTTCACAACACCTAAAATGCCTACGTGTGTTCAGTAGCAAATGTTTTGGATTTTCAGTACCCCAAGACATGCATGCAAAATGAAAGCTTGATAGAAATATAATCTATGTATCTCAACAGTTTATTTACAAAAGTCTCAATTTAGATATCTAAAATTATACATTTTGATATGAGGTCTAATTTTCAGTAAGGCAAGGGTCACACGCCCACTTTGTAACCAGTGTTGGATGTTACTGATATTAATCATTCATGAAATGCTTTTCATAAAGGAAGTACCAGACATTTCCATATTCAGCGAAGGCAGGATTTAGTGAAGTCAAGCTATCTCATTGTTCTCTTTCAAGGCTACTATGCTATCTTTTGAATATAAAGACAATATAAAGTGTTTCTGAATACAGGAAGATATTGTATTTTCCTCTGAAAATTGGTATTATTTTGATTCCTCTCTCACTCTCTGCATTGGCTTTGAGATTCACTGCCTCTTAGAATATGTTGTCAGAAATGTCATTGCATTTCTGGGTAGCTTAATAGAAATATTTTTGCAGCTTTGATTTTTCTTCATTACACTGTTATTTATTTAGCTTACATGATGGAACACCAATAAATTGGACTTTGCTCATATTCCATATCACATTGGTTTGAATGACAATGCTTAAACCTCTCAGTAAGCAAAAGCAGAACTGGAGAGATTACATCTTTGATAAGACCACAGTCCCCTCTTGTAAGTAATATTAAAATTGACTCTCTGAATATAATCAAGAATTTGTCCGGTTATCTTTAATTGATCTCCCTAGAAAGATAGTACAAACTGCAAATGAAATTGCAGTACATTACAAATCAAAGCAATAATATAAAATCAGAGAGTAAAACAAAAGGCAATTTGTGCCTATCTTGGACCTTAAGAGTTATAACTTGTCTCTAACTGACAGGAGAAGTCATGTCCTGTTTACGGAAACAGTAAGTACAGTGAGACATTTAGGACAAGACAAAATGACATTCAATGTCAAGATGTTGAAAAACGTTTTCCTTCTTTGTGGGTGTGGTTAGGCTTAATAAACCTATGAGGAAAATCTGGAACAAAAGTAACATTTCCATACATGTTTTTTTAGGCATTACCAATCTCAGTGGATTCGTTGCCACCTTTATTTGAAATCAATACAATACTCTAATTTAAGTCTCCTGCTGCATTTTCTGCAAGGCAGTAGGCTAGAGTTCCAGCTATTAAAAAAGTTTAAAGTCTGTTAGACCAGTGGCTTATATGTAGGTGTTTGGAAAGTCCCTCAAGGTCCCTTCTTTACGAGGTATGTGCAGAGTCTTGTAGTCTTTGCAGTCGTCACCTTTCTGGATGTGGTTCAAGATACACAGTCCGTTGTTGATTCCAGCATGTGCTGGTGGCCTTGCACAGATTTGGCCAACTCTTGGTGTTCTCAATTCATAATTTCTTATAGATTCGACAGGGCCTCTGGTTGCTGGAGCGTACCAGTTCTTGTGAGACGCTACGTCTCAGCATGCCCTTTTAATCTCTTCAGCCTGGTGTTTTTCAGTGTTATTTCTTCATCTGTACCCATAGATACCTATAGAAATTCACACACACTCACACAGAAGGGGTGATACTTTTTTCTTTACTAAAACTTAGCTACTTGGATAAGTGCTTATGAAGAAGATGGTGAAGAGGTTTTCCTCTGCAGCCTGCCAAGAAGTGATAACCAGGTTTATGAAATAACTTTCAACAGTACTGGCACTTTCTGCAGGTGCTCTTTAAGTTAAATGTCTCCAGTGAAGTCACTGACAGGTTGAAATATATATTTATAAGTAGTTTTAGCTGTTTATTTATGTTGATATTCCTGTGACTGTATCTTGGTAAGTCACTATATTGTAGGTCATGAAATAGTTGCTTCAATTATTTTATGTTGTTGTCATATGCCGTGTGTTGGTGTACGTGTAATTATATAAGAGCATAAGGAAATATGTGTAAATACATGGTGAAATTGTCTTTGATTAGTAGTACATTTACAAAATGCTTAAATACTTGGTGTGGTATGCTTAGTATCATTGTTCATGATTTGTGCTACTTGAGCACTTAAATTCCCCCAGCCCTGGTACCCTATTGTATCAGGTATTGTGCAAACCATCAAATCATCTGAATAAGAACTTTCTTCTTTTGCCCACATACAGTAAGTTATGTTTCTCCAGGGATAAAAAGAGGAATATGTGCTCTATGTATCTACATACAATTACAAGTGCAACACAACCACACAAATAACTCAATATCATATTCCATATTTCTGTTAGATGTAAGATTAAAGGGTCATTGGAAAATTCAGGATGGAAGGAGCCTTCTGCTCATGGTTAACTATGAGCTCAGCCCAGGATACTGGGGGCTTTATCCAGTTGGTTCTTGAAAATCTCCAAGGACAGAGACTGCTAGCCTCTCTGGGCAAACTTTTCGATTGCTTATCTGCCCTTATGGTGCAAATTTTTTTCCTTACATCTAGGCTGAACCTCTGCTATTTCAAGTTATGTCTATGCCATCCTTCCACCACGCACTTCTGTGAAGAGCCCTTCTTGATGGCCTCCTTGTATGTTCTGGCAATTCAGGTTCCTCCAAAGCCATCTCTTTCCCACGCTGAACAAGCCCAGTTTGTTCTGAGACAGTAAGCTGATTTTTCATGCATGGTCATGACATTCTTGTACAGAAACCTGTAGAAAATATATGTTTTATATTACTTGACCAAAAAGTCAGTTTTTGTTGAACCTGTATGCCTGGTTGCTATGAGGTTCATATTCACATTGGATGCACTATGCTGAAAGGTCAAATATTGCTTAAAAATTATTTGTCTTGATTTTTTTTTGCAGTAAAAAGAGAGTTGAGGGAGAAGTTTGGAATGGTGAGAATGGAGAGTTCTTTGTTTTGTTGCTTCTTATGGTTATGAAAACCATGAAATTACAGAAAGTAGCATGGCTGACAGCTATGATTACCATACAGAAACAACAACGTGATCATTATAATATTATTCTGAGTCATAGGAAAGAGGTGAAATCCATACCTGAATGGCTGTCAGCCATTAAAGATCTGTAAAGTCCTACAGCCTCCATGATGGAAGAACTCTTTTTAGATGCAAGAAACAGCATTTCCCCCTTTTCCTCTATGAGACTCCCCCAGGAGAATTTTGAGACAAATTACAAACTCCTTGGGCTGGTCATATTCAGATTCTAATCTAAAATAATTATTCAACAAATGTAGTTATTCCTTTCTGATTCACTAACAGACAAGATAACATTGATTATCCAAATCAATTCATAGTTCTTTCAAATATTATTTGAAACAAATTACTTGATGTCCAAAACAATTTTCAGTCTGTACAAAATACACAGGGAGAACAATCTCTGCCTTGAAGAGGTCAGGATCAAATCGAAGATGGGTCACAACGAATGCAATAAACAACAAGGCAAAGAGAAGAAAAAAATGAAAGGATAAGGGTGAAAAAGTTTCATAGTTTCACGGCATGCCACACACACACACACAGAGCTTGGTAGTTACAAATCATGTAGAAGTTTTGCCTTGTTTTACGTGCCTAGCCAGAAGGTTCATTTCATGTCAGTATGTAAACAAGCTGATCCAAGTAAAAGTGCAACATGTCAATCCAGAGGTTCTGGATTTCAGATGCGAGAAAGGTGTTTCCTCACATGCACTGGACAGCTATTGTTGTTTTTCCATTTGCTATGTTGATAAAGCATCTGATGAGATGAAGCCCTGTAAAGGTTCTCTGTGTTAACATCCCTTACAAATCGTATAATTTACTTAATGCTATAAAAGTACTCACATTTTTCTCTTTCCATCTGCATTATTCTAGTCATCCATTACATTGGAAAACTTTGGTTTTAATGCTGTCAATATCACACTCTACAAACCCACAGCTCAATGCAGTTCTGGTGTTTGTTCTCATATTTAAAATTTGCTAGGGTTTATTCTTTGAGACCTATATAATGAGTGAGGCTTTTCCATTCAAAGTGTATTAAATTAGTTTTGTATCCTTAGTTTGTCAATACATTTAGAAAGAATATTCCACTTTTGTTTGAAAATCCAGAATTTCAATGACCTGTTTGTAGAATAACCACTTGTTGTCAAAGAAACTTTCAAAGATAGTGATGACAATTTTATTTTGCATGTTAGTCTCACCCTTTATCAGAAAGCTGAAAGTGTACATTCGATTAAAGAAGATGAAACACGCTACAGTGGACACTCCAAACTCTTAATGGCAGCTGCTACGTCCACAGTTTAACTCAAAAAAGCAATAAAAAAGTCTTACTAAGACGTGCTTGCCATAATCCCTACAGGACAAAAAATACAAAAAGGAGGGAGACAATAACATTTAAGGTTTCTGACAAATGGCTGCGGTCAAATTAGGCTGAAGGTACAGCCTTCAACGGGAACATTACGAAACTTTAACTTCCCTGTTATAGTGCTGCTAAAGGTAGTAGGACCTGTATATTTTTTCATGTGATATTAACGGATTTTTTAACCTAGTAATCATAAAAACAGCAAAAGTGCACCTAAAGATCTTTTAGGAGAGTCAGTCAAAGAAGATGATTCAGTAATAGTAATAATAATAATAATAATAATGTAAACAAAACCAGATTTACGATTTATAACACTGAAGTCTAGAAGCAATCTGTACAGAAATATCTGAGGAACCTTAGAATCTGCAGGTCAAAGATGCAAAAACTGTCTTGTATATATAGCTTAAATGAGGAAAAAAAACCCCACTATAGGAAAAGGCTGAATTCAGGTACATATGACTAAATATCATCTCTAAGAGTGGAGTGAATAAATATTGTACAACAGAAAAATTCCAGTTGCAAGCATAAAATAAATCCATAAAAAATGACTGGAGAATTACAGATATTTTACTCCATGTATCACCATAGTTATGAAACAAACTCTTGACTTGCTGATACGATCTCAGTAGTATGTTGTGTAAAAGATTTCGGGAATATTTTAAAGAAATAAAGATATGAAGGAAAGCAGAAAAAGGGATAACGAAATGAACTTTGATGATGACTAGGTTTGTGAGTGCGGAGGAAGACTGGATAAACTTGAGAAGTCTTGACTTCCGTAAGTTTAACTTTGAGGCGTTAAGAATACTAGTTAGTGAAGTCATTGAAGACAGAAAATCTCATGACAGAACCAGAATCTCTAAATCAAAGAATACCGTATAAGTTAATCGCATTCATGAAAGGTAAAATTGTACTGGAAAAGATACAGAGAAGGCTATTAGGATGAGCAAATGAATCAGAAGTCTACCTTACTCCAGATCATCAGAGGCTGGCTAGTTTGGTATAGAAGATGAAGCTTGAGAGGTGCATAAATATTTTCTATATTTATTTTGGGGGACTAAAAGCCAGAGGAGGATTAAAATGGTTTAAACAAAAAGAAAACAGGCAAAAAGCCGGTTCTTGGAACAGGTCATTTTAACAGGTGGCAGGCAACACTAACGGGTTACTCTACCATTGCTAGCCTGTTCAGTATACAGTGTAGATACATCACAGAAGAGATCAGGACGGGGATTATATCTCACTGCACTATAAGGCATTTCAATGGTAATCAGTGATGCAAGAGAAACAGGAGACACAAGGGATTAGTGCAACATTTAGGAATGATTTCAGGTTTAACTCAAATATGTGGCTAAACCTAAGGGTGCAATGGTATTCCAGATAGAGTTTTTACTGTGTCTTCCCTGAAAAGATCTGCCAGGCATTGGGTCATCCTTCTTAGTCTTTGGGGTACATTTGAATGGATAAAGAGGCTCTTTTGCTTAATTGTGTTAGTTCACTTGATTTTAGCTAATGTCCTTGCAGAGCCGGGCTAACACATCTGAAGTCATGTTAATTGATGGTGTTGTCATGTCCCTACCCATGATGTTTTCTCCTGAGGCTGACTGAGCCCGAAATGAAGTAGCCTATTTTGTCAAGGGTTTTTAATTGGGTTAAAGTCTCCTGAACAAGCACCACTGAGAGTTTCACTTATAGCCTCAACAGAGGGCTTAAATAACGAGTGCAGAACTTTTGCAAACCTTTTGGTACTGGATAAATGTCTGCTTACAAAATTCCCTTCTCAGCTAAAAAATTAAACATAAAAATGAGTCTTCTGCTGATTAATTGTATTTTAGAACATCTAGTGAGATGTAAATTGGTTTTAAAAATTAGGCTTCTGAGGGGAAACTTTGATTAAATCCCTCGAAACAATAAATCAGCTATAAAAATAAGCGAAGTAAGACAGGGACAGTTTTTTTTTTTTTTTCCTTATGGATGCCCCCTTATGTGGGAAGTAACACAGATATAATATTGATGTAAGACACAGAAATAACATTTACAAAATTACAGCAGTACTGTACGAACGCATATTAAAATAGATCAGTTGTTTGCTGCACTCTGAAAATGACAACATAAAGAAAAACTATTCCTTTAATTTCAAGAAGCGTTATCTTTAGCAACAGTAGTTCAATTATTTTGTTCTTATTTTTAAACAGCCAAAGCATATGGTAAATGATTGATAATGCAGATAATGGAAAGATATTGTAAAGTGGTCTCTTCATTTTCTGTGATAGAGCAGCTTGGAGGTAATGCACTTTTGGAAGATATCTAACAGTTAGCAGCCATTTTCAGTTGCATCTAAACTAAATCATGTATCTTCACTAATTTATCTGTTAACCATTCAAAATTAAACCTGCATTTTATGCAAGAACACCAAAATCTGGAATCACCTGTGAATCATTATAATACCATTCACACACATTTTATTAAAATCAGAATAACTTTCTGCTGTAATGACAAAGATGACAACTATGGATAAGGTAAATTACAAAAGGCATAAGATATTTACATTTTATTTTTGGTTCCTTAAAATTACTTTTTATTTACAGTGTTCATTAGGATATTAAATGTTCTTTGCCAGCAATGGAAATATACTGAATGTTGTGTGAAATGAAGAAAGTAGTTTATTTCAAGTGTCAGGCTCAGATTTTTTTTTTCTGTGCTGGAACAAGATGTGTACTACACGGTCTGGGTCATGAACATAAATCTCAGGTACTCCTGTATCACAGATATTGGATAATAATGGTGATTATTTGTAAAATAATTGATAAGGTCTGGAAAAAGTCCCGGTAAACCCATAACAATCATTTCTATATGGGGAATTATTAAACACATATAAATCACACTAAACTTTCTATCACATGATGGAATCAAGAAAAATATAAATAGTCATATTTAAGTAGGCATATTTTTTCATGCTTCTTCATATTTGACACTAGGTTTTTTGTTTCTACAGAGAATTTTTTTTTTCTGGAATCTTGCCTATACTTGCCTGAAGTGCTACTATCCTAATCAAACAGATTTTTATATAAGTAATTTGGAATTTTCTGTAAAAAAACCCCTTCCTGCAATCAATATGACAAAGGTATTTGTATTACCTGTAGCTAGGTCTGTCACATGAGCTGAAAATTATAAGGGTGCTGTAAAAAGTGATCTCACCAAAACTGACAGGCTCAGTGAAATTCATTTACATAAGTGGAACTGAGGGAAAATTTTCTTCTACTAAGAAATGGAGAACAAAGATCTAGAGTGGACTGGAAACAAGGACAGAGTAGAGATAAAAGAATGAGATCATTAGGTCAAGTCCTTCAATCAGCTAGTCTATTTTTCAGACCCAGACTAACTCACTGACAAAAGTACGTTATTACTCTTCAATCACACCTCAAGTCTGCAAGCCTCTTGATGTCTAGAAACTTTGAATTGTTTTGCATGATTTATGCAGTCACATTTCAACTTAAGAACTTTAGTCTGCTCAGCAGCCATTAGCTTACAGAAGAAGTAGATGCTAGGGTTAAAGCCAGACCAACGTGACTCTATTTTTCACATAGATTTTTATTTTAATTTCTGAAGTCTAATCTCTTTGTAAAAGAGGTAATATAAAAATGCTATGTGAAAAAATTATGTAGACAGAACCAAATCTGCATAACCAAATTGAATTAATTAGAAAAAGCCTTTATACCCTACACTAGGATTTAATATGACTTTGAGGATATGTAATCTCTGAAAGATAACAGTTTTGAAAATAGGAGGCTTATTTTCTAGTTTGAATGTGTAAAAATCTTATAAATAACTCCTGCTACCCCCACAAAATGACAGTCAACTAACTGGTGATATATCTGCACATGTATGGGGTAGAATGAGACAAAAAGGTGCCTCTGCAGATCCATTGTCCACTCCCATTAGTCATCTTATTTGGCAAACTGAATGTGAATCATTTGTGTCTGGCAGCTCTTATGCAGAAAAGATCACAGCAATAATATAAGATGTTGAAATGCTAAAAAGTCATCTTCCCAGGAGGGTTTTGCCAATTAGGAGAGGACTGAGAAGCCTGTGTTACAAGAGGTAACTCAGTATGGTTCCGGATCAGAAATGGGAAAGAAAGGTGGGAGGAGGAACAATAAAGAAAAGAAGCAAAAATACATAAGTGGAATTTGAGACCAAAAAAATCTAAAAAGCTTTCAACGCTGGTCTAGTTGGTTGCATGAACTGAAGTGCAGAAGTTCCTTCTAAAGATCTCGATTGTTGGGTGGCTGCACTTTGTGCAGCTGCGCAGTGTGGGGACTGGGCTGATGTAAATGAAGAGCTACGAGTACAGGCATTGAAGAGAGGAGCCCATAACAGGAGTATGGTGTTGAGCCTCTATTGAATGCTCTTTCACAGACTGCTACTGGTAGCCTTGCATCTAAATGCTTCAGAGTCTCATGTGGATTATCTGTCAAATATTGCGAGATAGCAAAATAACATTATTAACCCTTCAGGGAAGACCAACACAGTCAAAATAAAAGGATAATTGGTACGTCAAAGGACATACCGACAGTCAGTGGCAGAGCAAGGAATTGATTCCTAAGCTTCTCCAGACATGGATCATTCTCTTTTTCTGGATTTTCTGTCTTGTATCTTGTGGCAGTGAGGTACATATTTCAGAAATCTGCATTTATGTCCGCTTTAGAGTGGAAAATGATAACCTGGTCCAGGCAATAAAATTATTGATATTGATTTTAGACAGATTTTTAATAAATTCTTGTTATTGTGTGGAGACATTTCAGTACAATAGCAAAAAAATTCTCATGGATGAAACCAAATGATTCAGATTAGATGCATGTAATTAGACCTCTGAGTATGCAGTCAATGTACGCTAAGCTTCAGACACTCACCAAATGCATAGCAATTTGGAATCCATGTCTGCATTTATGTGTAATTAGAAGAATTTCCCTGAAGCTGTTAGAATCGGGATGGACCATGGTGACACAGACAACAAAGGAGTTGCATCGTGTTATGTACCAGAATAAGGGCAAGACCAGGGCAAAACTCAGGCCCCTCTGAAGACTCTAAGCACATAAATCATGCTGCTTTCTTATTCAGTCTTGAGAGTGAATACAATAGCTACCCAAAGCTTTACTGTCTTCAAAATATGATTAAAATTAATGTCAGAACAGTGGCTGAGTCCTCAGCCCAGAATAAACCAGCTCCTGGCAACTCTAGTGACCCAGTATGAGTTTATCATAGCACTGACATCTATGTGGATTTGGACATTGAGTTTATTTAACTGTGGAATTCTTAACTAGTTGCAAATCTGATTAACCTCTTAAATGTTTACTTTCAAAAACTGGAGCATTAAGGTCACGCCTCCTTCTAACACCCAGCGTTTCTTTCATATTGTTACAAAAAAAAGAAAACTATTTCTTCAAGGACTCAGTTGTGCTTTAGTACAAAGTATACAGGTTGCTTACAACTGCCGGAAATACACTGGATTCCCTTGTTTAATAAGAGATACTATTCTCTAAGTGATAAAAGCAAGCTGTGAAATAAAGCATTCCCTGTGTATGAACAAACAGTTTGAAATATTTTTGTGAATGATGTTTCCCCTTATGATGTTTGTTATGTATTAGTATTTTAAAAGTCATTTTTTTCCCCATGAAAATATTGTTAAATCTAGAAGTTGGGGCCAGATTTCAATGGGAATATCCCCTTTTATATCTGAGGATAGTCTTTTCTTTTTTTCATTTGTAAGTCCCCTGCTTAAACTTCTCTGTTGTCCATTCAAGGAGCATGAACTATACCAGGAATCCTGGGTGAAAAATAATCGTGTAGCAGAAAAGATGATATAGTTCAGGCATTACAGTGGGTGACAGTGCTGCATGTAAAAGCATTTTTGAAATGGTTTTGAATAGTAAGAACACTCTGTGAGACCAGGATAGGTTTATATGCAGTTCACAAGACCCTGTCTAGGCTACAGCCATGGCTGTGGATTACTTTACCTAAGCCTATTGCCATTCTTGCTGTAAGCTGCCCTCCTTATCTAGTGGTAAAAGCTGCAGTCCTTCTGTGGTGCTTAGACAGTGTGCTAAGCAGGCAGGGAATTAGTTGGGAGTGTCAGACGCCAGCTTTTGCTTCAGTACTGTAACGCTGGGAGCTTACAGGAGGCCGATACACACCTACGGTTCCCTTCTTCCCGAACACACGAGCACAACATGCACTGCTGCTTGTGTGATACAAGCTCACTCACTTATGTGATGCGACACTAAGTTGCATGCCTGCCAAGTGGTGTGACAAAATCATGTTTTCCCATTGCATGGCCAAAGTGGGAACACAGTTACATCCAATGGATGTGGAAAGGAAGGTTTTAGCTCTTACATTGACTCTGCCTCTGTGCTTCTGTTGGAGACAGGCATTTGAACCCTGTGATCCAGCAGTACCTTCCTTAAGCAAATCTGGCACAGCTTTGTACATTATCCATGTGGTCCAGAGGTATCTTTGCATGGCTCTTCTACAGACAGGAAGCCTGATGAAGAAAGAGCAGATGAAGCTCTGAACTTGGCACACCCAATTCTTGTTTTCTTAGTCCAAAATAAATCTGGCACATCATTTTTTAATGTTTAAAAATAAAAAGAAAATAGCTAAGCATTTAAGATACATATTCAATCAAGCTAGTCATCTATGAACTAGAAACTCTCCTAGCAGTATTGTTCCGATGAATTCCTACGGCTCCCTGGGGACTACCAGAGGATAAGCTCGTAATACTGCAGACTTCCAGTTCTCCAAATATGCCTTGCAACAACTCAAGTCTCCAAAGAAACTAGAAAGTTATTATTTCTCATATCACATAGAGGTGCATTGTCAAACATGATCAATATTACATTTATTTGTGTTGCATTACTTAACTGATATAACATGATACAAATTGTATATATTTAGTCCTGGTTCTGCTGTTTGAAAATGGGGGCTGTTGAAATTGTGCAGAATTGGACCTCGGGGAAAAATTCCTCATCTCAAAGGAAATGAAACAGAATATTTACAGAAAAATACCCAAATGAGCTACATTTATGGCAAAAAACCCCGTATTTGCACAAAGTTTAGATGTCTAGAAACTGGATGTTTAAGTCAGAATTAAACACTTGAGACTCGTTTATAGCAAATATAAACAAAAATAGGTACTCACAATTAATCTGATCCATCTATGCCCATTTTAGGGAGAGAAATTATTGCCTAGAGGTGTATTTTTTATGTCCAATGGCTATAGCAGGACCTTGGGGTGACTAGCTCAGCCTCAGGAACTAAGGTTTGGGTTTCTTGGTAGGGGGAGATAAATCGTCCCCATTGATGAGTCCTCTAACTGATACCCTGAATACAGAACAGCTTCATTGCCCTCTCCAGGCTCGCTTGCTCCTGCTAAACAATAAAACTGAACTCCACTGAAGTTGATTTGGCTCAATTCCATAATGCTGAAGCATTATATTTAATCTTACTCACTGGAAAGGAAGAAAAAAATCCATTTGTTGTGAGTTTTTCTTTTTTTTTCCCTTTTCCTTTTTTTTTCCTTGGCAACACTAAAATATTAATTTGAAAATAAAGTTATAGCAAGATAAATTTTTCATATAAAGCTGGTCTAATTAACTTCAAATGGCAGGGGCTTATTCTTCTGCAGTAGAAAATCCTATGTCCAATCCCTATTTTACCAAAAAATAATGAATATCCTAACTATGCATTGTGGTGGCAGCTATGAAGCCCTACTTCGCTTTTTAAAATCAAAATTTCAGTCTTTCTGAGGGGGTAAATGCAGAAGCAGAGTAATCTCTGGTCTCTCACAGGACTTTCACTAAACCTGGAGAAATGTATTTGGCTTGTGTCTTTTTCTTATCTATTACTGCTACTCAAAATTATCAAGAAATGCCTCTCTACTTTAAATTAGGCATCAAAGAAGAATGAAAAAATGTATAACCATCTTTAATAGTCATCATTCTCTCATAAATTATCTTGCTTTTCCAATAGAATATGGTTATTTCTAATCAAATATTTGCTGGCTACTGAACCTATAGCTGCACTTTGCTTTTCAAGTAAAACTTAAAATGCAACAATCCTTGTCATATTCAGGGAACTTGCAAGCTAGTTGGCCAGATCCTGCCATTTTTTTCTTTGCTTTATTGTTCTTTAGGTGCCAGTTATGGTCAATCCATTGTGTTTAAATTGTTGGCCATCACTGTCTCCCTCTTTTTCAATTGACAGCACACAGCAGGAGAGAATTTCAAAATGTCTGGCAAACTCGTTACTCCTCATAACTACTGCTGTGCTCAGCTAACTGGAGTTGTGGCAGCATAAGCCTTAAATGGCTGACAGCATACTAAACATCATATTCATTAGCTTTCTTTTTCTTCTTTTTTTCACACTTCTGTTTTCTTTTTCTATTAAAAACTGGTCTCGGAAGAAACTTTCAGTCACTTGAAAGAACACCAAATCAAACTGTAAGGTACTTTAAAGGAAAAAAATTAAGGTAACATAATTTTTTTACATAAAAATTTCTCTACACAACATGTTGCACGCTGTAGAAATATATTCTTACATTGGCAATTTGTTTCTTCCCAAATGCTAAACAACACGAGATTAACAAAACTGCCTGTGCATGAGATTTTGGGATAAGAGTAGAGACACAGTGTCTCCCTATTGTGATTGCTTTATGAAGTGATGTGCAGCTGATATACCTCCTACAGAGAAATCCCAAGATCTGGGATGTATCGTGATGCCTATCCTGCCCATACACCAAACCTCATTGCATTAGTTAGATGCTCATGCTGTTGGGATTTTTTTGTGTTTTTTTTTTTTTTTTCCAGAGGGACAGAGAGGGCTGACTATACTAAGAAGTGATTGGGAGTGCATTGTGTGTGTTTTCTATGGAATGTTTTCTGTGTACTCCAAATGAGGAGACTTTTTGACCACCGGCAACTACATCCTGACTCCCTGCCCCAGACTGTGAACATGGGATGCAGACAATCTCAGTCATCATCAGAAACTGCCAATGTGATGGAAATTGGAGGTCGATTGGTGGGACTGAGGAATTTTCTGTCACAACCAGCTTTTGAAGACTCTTGTCAGGGAGCCCTCTGAAAACATGTCCTAGAGTTAGCAGCAGAGACATCTGAATGGACTAATGCTGATGACCATGCCGTCATCACACCGTCCTTCCTAAAAGAGATTTCCTATTCTGTGCCTCATACTTGGTGGTTTTATGAGCAATTCTGTATGTCTGAATTTTCTTTTCTCCTCTCCAAGCTACATTGCTTCTCCCAGTACAGAAGGCAACACTCAGGAGACTGCGTATCTCTGGTTTCTCTCACTGGGAGACCAGGATTTGGTAGTGCAGGTGATAGCACCAAGTTATGGTAAAGAGAGCAAAAAACCATGTCTTGTCGAAGTTCCTCGTGCCAGCTAAGCATCTACCACACTTGGTACATTAGCTTAGCTTGAAGGACGTTCTCAGCAAGGGCATTAAGGAGACATTTTTGAAGTAATGTTGGTTTTCCATTTTTCCCCATGTTTCATCAGACTTGTTATGAGTTTGTATAGTGATGCTTAGGCAATTCTTTGGCATTTTGGAAATGGCTGGATGTTAAAATTTTAAAATTTTCATGTTAGAAAATGGAGAAATTCCATGAAGATTATTACAACTGAATATACCTACATGTAGATATAGACATAATTTAGAGAACTGGAGAGAGATGAATGTTTAGGACACTGAAAAAATAGGCCAGTTCTGGGCTTTAAAACAAAACATCACCAAATTCATTCACTAAAATCCCCACATTTTATGCCAACGGCTAGTTCTTAACAAATTATTAGTTATTATCGCTGCACCTACAAAACCACTAGTCTTTAACAATTGTTTCATAAATTAGCTGTAAGTTACCTTCTTGTATATTTGGCATTATATCCTGCCTATTTACAGTCCCTTGTGCTTATTTTGTTCTTTACTTACAATTTCTTGTTACCTAGGTCCCTCCTACATTCAACTGCACACATCTTTGCCCCTTTGGTGTCACATTGCTCAGACACTTATGTAAAATGCATGTACAGTGTCGGCCTATGACATTGCAGTTTTACAGCCATTGTTTTGGCTGCAAATTGAAGGAAGGGGCCTTTACCAACAAATTGAAAAGGGATCAGATTTCTTCTGACACTTCTGTTTGTGGTTGATATGACCCTTTGTCACCTCATCCGATATGATTGTCTCATTTGTCATTAACAGCAAGAAGCTGCTGCTTGCTATTGCATGTTTGTGCAAAACCATTATAGGAAGTAAATCTTAATAAAATGCAAAACTACTTATCAATGAATTAATTAACTTTTTTTTTTGAATTTGTGTTATTAAACTCTTGCTTGTGTACTTACTGGTTTGAGGAGACACTCAGTTTTACATATGATACTTAAAGAACACAAATATCATGGTATATAAACATCACCGGGCAGTCTTTGACTGCCAATTTACTGAGATCTTCAGGGAATGCTAAAAGACCCATATTTCCTGCTATCCATGAAAAAAAAGAAAATGCCAGGGAAGATAGTACTTAGTTATTCCAGAAAGTTTTTACTAAACATGCATACATTTCCACAGTTTTTAAACATGTGTTAGAAATCCTTTCCTGATTTACCTTTCTAAATAACTTAGCTGCATTTTAGGAATATGTATATGAACTTTGATTATTTTGATTTTTACTTTGCATAAAATACTTATCAGAAGTATCTGATGGTAGATGGTGTGGTTGCAGGGGTGACCTCCGTGGGAGGAGACCAGGGTTGCCCCCGTGCTGGACACAGCCAGTTCCAGCCAGCTTCTCAGTGGATCTACCACAGGATCCCATCAGCAAAACTGGTGTAGCCTCTGTGAAAAAATATTTAAAGGAAGGGCAAAAATGCCAGACAAACAGAGGAGCGAGGAAAAACAATGAGAAGCAGCAGTACGAACATGAGGGTCAGAGAAGGAGGGGGAAGAGATGCTCCAGGGCCAGAGCAGAGATTTCTCTGCAGTCAGTAGAAGAGACCATGGTTGAGCAGGTATTTCCCTGCAGCCCATGAGAGGACCACGCTGAAGCAGATCCACATTTCATGGAGGACTTCACACTGGAACATGTGAATATCTCCTGAAGGAAATGTGGTCCATGGACAGTCCATGCTGGAGCAGGTTTACTCTGAAGGACTGCAGCCCATGGAGAGGCCTCACATGGGAGCAGGGGAAAAGCATGAGGAGAAAGGAGTAGCAGAGAGAAACTGTTATGGACTGACTGTAACCCCCTCAGTTCTTCATCCCCCTGTGCTGCTTGGGGCAGGGAGGAAGTAGAGAAGTCTGGAATAAAGGAATGAAGTGGAGCCTGGGAAAAAGAAGGGATGGAAGGAAGTTATGTTTTAATTTTATCTTTATTTTCCATCATCCAAATCTGTTTCAATTGTCAATAAATTAAATTAATTTTCCCAAAGTCAAGTCTGTTTTGCCCATGGTGGTAATTGGTAAGTGATGTTGCTATCCCTATCTCAACCTGTAAACTTTTTTCATCTTTTTTTCTCCCCCAGCAGACGGCATGGGAGAGGCAGGGGAATGAGAGAGCGGCTGGGTAGGTATCTGGCATCTGGACAAGGTCAAACCACCATAGCTGGATCTGACAGGTTATAAATCTGTTTACCACTTTGGTGAAAAGACAAGCAAATTGTAAGCTCATACCAAAGAAAACAATTCGTCTTCTGAGATACCAGTTAAGATACCAGTTACTTATCAGTTACCTGCAATTCGTCTTTTAAGATACCAGTTATTTATCTCACAGATAAGTATAATCTTACCCACCCAACAAAATGAAAGTGACTTAGCAGACCAAACAAGAAAAATTCCATTACTTACAATAATTCAAGGGGGAAATTCAGAATAAGTATTATTACTGGGTACTAAATCCAAGTCAGTTACCAGGCTTTTTCTTTCTTACTTTTGTCTTTCTTTGATGATAAAACTTCATTTTACAACATAATAAAACTCTTAGTTTAAGCAATTTTTATAAGAATGCCAAAGGATTTAAATTTAAGACAACACTGATTGTTAGGATATGTTTTACAGAAACTCATTACTTCTAACTTATTCATGTTCTTTCTCTGACGGAAACTTTAATTGTTTCTCAACAGTTTAAGATAAGGCTCTTTTGAAATTTGTAGTTAAAAATACCATGTGTCTAAATGTAAACCATTGCATAATGCCTTCCTGATCCGCTTGCTGTGTGAATAGTAAGAAAAATTACCTACAATATAACAAGGTCATCTGATGCTATAACTGGTAACAAAGTAAAAAGTCATTGAAATGTAAAAAAAGCCAAAATCCCAAAACCGAAACCCAAACAACACTATCATTTGGGGAATTAATTAGGAATCTGACAATGCTCAAGCAACTTCCTTACCAAACTAAAAAAAAGACAAAATTCGTCTTTCAAAGATGAAAGGTAAATGACAAAAAAGAATGCCTTCTCAATTGTCCATTTAAATGTAAAAAGGCCCCTTAGGGACAATTAAATTTAAAAAAAACCCTATTTGGAGAACAGAGAAAAAGAGGTCTTTGATTTATTTGAAAAAGAAATTCAACTCCTAATGGAGTCTGGGGGAAAAAAAGGGAAATATCACAAAATAGACTAAATAAAAGAGCAAGACCTCTAACGTTAAAAAGATCGTCAGAACTTCCTGACAGATAGCAAAAGCAAAATGGCTGTGATGGTGAAACAAACTATAATCCTACTACATAGATCACCTGTTCATGAGTTAAAATTGCTAACAAGGCAACCTAAAAAGGTGTTAAATGAATGAAAGTATGACAGCATTTAATTCTGAATCCAGGGAAAACTAAAAGAGGCTTTCTTTCCTTCTTCCCTGAAGTTATGGAGAGAAAGCGATATAAAGCTCCCTGAAATGAAAACAAAACGCAGTCTAGTTTTATCTTTAGCCTCACAATGATCACCACAATGCTCATCACAGCTACTTATGGCTGCTAAGTCTGACTCACAAACAAGCAAAAATGAGTTTATAATAAAGCATTGTTAAATACCATGAAAAGCTGGGATAACAATATGGCTGTACTTATATGATTTTGATGACATGTACTTTGGCTGGAAATGCATCCAAGGCTTCACCATGAATTGGTAAAATTAATTTGAAAGACAAGTTCAGGGAATTAGGTTGAAATGCACTTGAAACATTTCTCATTTGAAGTTGTTCATGCTAAATACTGTAAGTGAAGTAATCTTTATCATTCTAACTGTATTTTGTTTTCATTTTCTACTTTTTCATTAATGTGATCATTGGTCATAATTGAGACTGGTCATTGTCTTTAACATGGTGTCCTCAACACCCAGTAAGTGACCTCTTTGTGACAGAAAAAACAGTTTTTAAAAGGATATCAGAAAATTGAAATGTAATTTCTTGTCTTAAGACTTCAGTTTCTTTTTACAGAAAAGAACTTGACACTCAGTGAACTGGAAACCTGCTGGTCACATGGACTGTCCTTGTCTGGTTCTACCTTATCAGCTCTCAGTTTCAGGTCACCAGGAACTAAATCCTTGGTTTCTGGTGTTTCAAAGTTCTGGGGTTTCAAAAGGATGGGTGCTTTTTTTGAAGTGTCTTTCAAGGTAACTAGGTTAGATTACAAGCTACTGAGAGAAACTGCATTACATTCTTTAAACTCAGAGTTTAAAATCCAGAATCCTGTATCAGGAGCTTAGGTTATACAGGAAGATGGTCAGACACCTTCAGATGAGATCTAGGGCAGTTAGCTTTCTTAGCTGCCAAGAACTGATTGGGAGGAACATAGAATTCAGGGTACTTCTGTAACTCTTCAAGGATGTTATGGATCAGGGCTGCTAAGAACTAGAGTACCTACTAATTCAATTTACATACCATGGAGCCCTCTCCTAAAGATAGTTGCTTATGTCTTACCCCTTTTTCGCACTTCCTGTTATAACACCTTCATGCCCTTCCTCCTTTCCCCAAACCATTTTAGGAAGCTCTAGTTTTGAATATGGAGATGCACATAGAGACTGGAGTTGGATATATAAATTGCCAAATGTCCTGCTTAACATCTCCTTTTGAACCTGGAATCTACCAAAGTTCCATAATAATGCCGGTTGAAATCCAGAAACTAAAGAAGTCAGAGAAAACTTGTCCTAGATTTCTGTAAAACACAGATTTCACCCAGGTATATCCATACCTGAGTCTTGTGGTTCTGGAATACATTCATAGAATCCAGAACATTTTAGAGCTGAAACAAACCCATTCTATTTAAAATGTCAGGTAAAACCTCACCAGTATCTTTAATTTTCTCTTCAGATTTCCTTGCAGAGGAAAAAGAAGAAATCTATTTGACATTTTTCTCTGTCTGTACAAACTACAGATTTTACTGCTCCTCCTATTTAAAAACAGGGGCCTGATATTGCTCCTGTCTCATCCTTTTTTTTCCCAGGGTAATTTCATTGCTGTTAGGTGTTTCACCTTCACTAGAGTAATACATTGGTGACTGAAGCCTCAAAAGTTAAACTGAAGCTGTACAGATTATTGTATTTTGAAGGACTATAAAATAGCTTTAGTACTGAAAACAAGTTCTTTGCAATTGTATTACAGATTAAGAATGTCATACCACATCTTCCGAAGATCAAATGCAATGTCGTGTCCTTAACTGATGCAAATCTTCATATCTCCAAGTTATATCAGTAATACCATTCTGCTTCACACCAGCTGAGAATGCAGCTGCTGTTTCCTCATGATCACATAAGATTTTCTTATCTGGGCAAAACACTTGTCTAATTCGTGTTCAAAAACAAAAGTGCAGTACATTAGAGATGAACTGAGACTAGGGTTGCCTTTTCTCGCTACTAAAAATTCTCTTTACTCATTGATACTACAAACAGTGTGGATCTGTCATGCTTTTTTACCTTGCTGCCATAAAGTTTTCAATGTAAAAGGTGATACTGCAGCAGCACAGATGTCACAGAGTATTCTAATCAGTAAAGAGCCGTTGTGTGATTTCTTTTACATAGATCTGTTTTATAGGATGACACTTAGGAATTATGAAATTCAAGATGCTAGCAGCTATTAGTTCTGGGATTGATTTGATTCGTTTCCTCAGAATCTTGATGTACTCAGTCACAGTGTACCACAACTGAAGCAAACAGGTCTCAGTCCTCTGTACACTAATGTTTTCCCCTTGCTTTCCATGGGAACAGGGTTAGACTTTTGATTCAGTCATTCTTCTTCAAAGGAAATCTGACTCCTGTGTTTGGCAGAGACACATAGAGTCCTGGAATTCAGTAACCAGGGAAATGGAGATCTGTTGTATTCTCACTTGATAATTTTGAGCCTCAGGTTCCAGATTTTGTACAACAGAATAGAAGCAGAAGTGTTTGGCAATAGAGACTTTGACTTGGGTGCTATACACGCCAACTATATCCCAACTTTATGTTTACATTCGTATTACTTCATAAAAGTTTTATTTTCTGTTCCTCCAAGGCCCATTTATAGGTGTGTGCTATAGGGTATACCTTATATTAGTAATTATTTCCTTGGCTAATCTTCAAAAAGGGTAGAAAATTACTTAAAAATTAGTGACCTTAAATTTGCCCCTCCAATCACATTCTCTATGACATTTTAGTCTAGTACTATATTTATATCCTCTTTTGGATTTTAAGTTTTTTTGCTACATAGTATTTTAAGTTTAATCAAAAGTCAACTTAGAAAGGCCATTCTGCCTAAGGGATATTTTTCCATTAAGTATTTGACATATTGGTGGCCTTGAGGGATTATTGGTTTTTGAAGAAATATTAACAGCTGGAAATTTGCATTTTAATACAGTTCTCCTCAACTACTCAAGCAATTTTATTTTTAAGACCTGTGACAGGCTTCAAAGCCTTAGTCTTAAAGCAATCTTGCCAAGTAGTAGCTAACATAATTTTACTACAAATGATTAAGTTTCCTAATAGGTTTTCCTTTTTAAAATCTTGTTTGAGGTGTCTGTGAAATCAATACCAAAACTTTGTGATTTGCACTAGAACTAGCATTGCTAATTTGGCTGAACTAGAGAGAACTGGAAAAAGAACTCCCCTCACTATTCTCAAACCCAAAGAAAAAACAAAGTGAAAACTAAACCCAAACATCACAGTTGTACCATAATTATGTTCTCTAAGTCTAAGGAGGATGAGAACATCTGTAAATTGGTATGCATTGATGTGTTTATTAAAATTATGATTATATAAATAGGTTATCATAAACATTTGTGTTGTTTACTGGTATCTGAGGCTTTTAGGTGAATCAGATGCAGGAAGAGGCATTTACAGTGAAACTGGAACGGACTACACATGATGGAACTGCTGATACCATCACTGCCCAGCTGCCATTCAAGTGAAAATGTCCATCAAATTAATGTACTTTGTGTCAACCCAACAAAGAACTTACAAGTTAGTGACATTTTAAAATATGAGTTGGACTGAGTTAATCTTTCCCGACATGCTAGCATTGCTAGATGAAATTAAACAGACCCAGTTTGATCAAATAATCATACATTAGAGTGGGACACATTTGTTTAGAGAATGAAATTACAGGGCAAAATTTGGATGATATAAGAGTTTAGCTAAATCTTTAAGTTTTAGGATATAGTTAAACCACAATTGGCTGCAGTTAGAGAATGGAGAAAAAAGGCACTAGCTGGGAAAAAACACTGCCAAAGTTTTCAGTAAATCATCATCAAATCTAGTGTAACTACTATCTTCAATGAACTAATTTCAGAGGAAAATATGATGTAATTGCTCTTTCAGGAAAAAAAAAAACCAAACAACGCATAAACCTGATCAAAAGTCCATCCTTACTGTTGGGAGTTTTTCCATTGTCATTAGCAGATCTCAGATCAGGTCTGAAATTTATTATTAGAACCTGAAGTATTTTAAACAGAGAAAGTAAGCTTTCTGCTTACTTTACTGGTTTCCGTAGTAAAAAAAGCTTTTATTCATAACAGCGTGGATAGCACAGTCATGGTCTCATTGCAACTGAGAGTCTATCAACTGATTGTTCTGTTATGTTCAATAGTTCACATATGAATATGGAAGAGCTTCACTGGATATCACCATGGAAATTCTACTGGATATTTTGGAAGAAAAAAACTCAAAACACTACGTTTCCAAACCAGAGATTCATGAGTCAGTTATCTTTTGAGTTAACTTACAAAACAATGAGAGTATTTGTTTTTAATGAATGCATTTTTTGTGTGTTTGCCTTTTGGTTTCCGAATTTTAACTTTCCATTCCTGGTATGAAATACTTAACATTGCTTACTTATTTAAGTGATTTTCCTTTCACCAATGATTGCCTTTCCACATTCTTTCCCAAAACTGCCAAATCAGTTCTGGACCCAAAGGGCCCACAGTAAATCTGAATTCAACCCTCATATCTGCCCATACCCTCAAACCAGCATCTAGTCCCTTATTCCGCCCAAAACCTCCACTTTGATTTTTCCATTTTCTCCTCCCCACTAAAAAGCCTGCGTGGCCTTCAACAAGGGAGTGATAGCCTACAGATTAATGTTGCATTGAGTGTATTTTGCCAGTCCGCCGGTTGCCACCTTCTAATCCACATATAGACTGAATGTCTGCAGTGAGGTGAAGAAACAAATAAGGAAGTAATCCTTAGAAGGGTTAAGATGCTTTTAATCCTCTTGGTCCCATGTGATGATATTCCCTGGTAGAAGCACAGGGACATTTACTTTACAGTCTGTCTCAAATAGTGACTGAAACTGGATGCCTCAGAGGGATGGATGAGGAATACTGTAGGAATAGTCTGTATTAATCTGTTCATCAAGTCTTTTCTTCCAGGTGTCCTCAGAAATTGTTTTCTGTCTAAACAAAAACGTTTCTCTTTCTTTTGTATATCTGTTTCTGTGTCAGTATGAATTTTTTCAAACTGTAACAGCTAAATTGTAATGAAACTGATTTATTCTTAGGTTTCAATGTCTTTTGGATTCTATAGGCTAATTCAGAACTGTTAAATGACAGGAATTATAAGAAGTGTTTCTTTGCCTCAGTTTTAAGTTAATTTTCTCCTCTCCCTTGCATTTAATTTCAAATCCAATTGCACTATCATTATTCAGAGCAAGGTCAGAAAAAAACCTCTCTTAATTATACAGTCAAAAATTGTTCTGAAAACTGTGTGGATATGAGAAATTTTAGGATATTTGGCAAACTCTTACCAATTTAGAGAAAAAGAAAATCCAATTAAACAGGAAGAGGTGAATCCATTTGATGTAATGACCTATGAAATACTGTTTAAAAAGAAATACGATTGTCTACACTACCATGGGCTCTGTAAAAAGTCCTTAGTGATGTGACGTGAGTTCGTATGTGGGGACCGCAGTTGTACTTTGAAAGTTATGTAAATATCCCTTTCGTATATTTTCTAAAAATGAATAAGTTTCAATGTACCAGTAACTGAATACATCCCAACCCCCAAACACTTCCTTTTAAACTGGTAATTATGTAAAAAAATATGTATTTTGTCAGACTTGGTAAAACCAGTGTGTTGATTCAAACACCTGAGGCAAATAAGATACACAAATAAGAATATGGTTACAGCTAGAGGCTGTAACTTTATTAACTTAATTAACATAATGATAACTGGGGAGGTGCAAAACAACTATTTCACCCAATATCACTACCTAACAGGAGTGCTCCAGAGTACTTTTACTAGGATATATCAATCAAGTTCAGAATAAAAGAGCAAACTTCATTTACATTTCTCAGCAGCTGACAGCTAAACCCTTTCCCATTTTCTTCTTGTGTCAGAGATCAAGGTGAAGGTTGTCTCAGCCTACGTTTAAAACTTTCCCAGATACTAGGGCAGGTCAGCCACTAACTTGGAAAACACTTGAGACTGCCTGAAAAATTTTCCCTTGAATCACCTTGGACCCTGTACCATAAGGTCCTCTATTTCAAATTGGCAAAAACTGCAAGAAAAACACGTTCTAAAACAGTTGCCACTATAAGCTCCTCTGAGTCTGCTAATTTTCTTGGTTGTGTGAAACATGAGGAAATTTACATTGCAGAAAATGAATTTCTAGGTACAATAGAGGACAAACAATACAAAGTACAACAATGTCACAAAACTCAGGAATGAGAAATGCAGAAAGAACTAGAGACCAGACAAATTTGTTTAGTAAAAGTTAATGGTAACATTGAACCCATGTAATGGTTTAGTATGCACATGTAGAAAAACTGGACTCATGACTGGACTCATGGGATCATTACTTTTATGCAATAACCTATAATTGAAATATATTTTATCACTAACTCTAGGCTTTTTTTTGTATTAAGGATATTATTATTACGGAAAACCTTTATAATGGACAAAATTTTATTGGTCTGCAACCCCCAGGAACTAAGTAGCAGAGCTTATAAAAATTATACTAGAAAATGAGAGGTTTTTGGTGGAAAATGCTGAGGCATTGGAAGGGAACTTTTCACATGAATGTACCTGTTGTTTTTGGGGTTTTTTTGGTTTGTTTTTTTTTTTTACTAGAACTGAGAAGAGAACTGACAGCAAGAAGAGNATTGCTCTTATTCAGTGTTTAATTTCTGTCAAAACTAGAAAAAGCAATCCTGTCATTGCCAACAGATAGCCATGCACTGGCAGTATGAAAAAACAGACCCTAGATCTTCGCTCTGATTAATCTGGAAAGAAGGACTTGAAATTGCAACTTGTATCCCAGGGGAGCGACACTTTGCTACTGCCTCTTCTGAGGAAAGGCGCTCTATTTTTTCCATAAAAACTCTTCAGAAGTCTCAGTTTTGGCTTGATGTGGAATCACCACAGGCTAAGGTAATAATTAACTACCTGGTACTTCAGTGCTTATGCCTATGAGTGATATTTACCAGCACTTTTCCTTAAAAACTAGTTAATATTTACAAATTTATTTCATAGCCAAGTCTAAACTCCCAGAGTCAATTGAAGTATTCTTGGATTTCAAACCCAATGCCATAGGCCTAAGAGGTTTAGCAAGTCCTGAAAAAATAGATGAGGATTTGTTTTTCCGTACACAGGCAGATGAAGTGGTTTTCTCTAGCAGAGTTTAAACCATTCTGTTGCAATGCTCCATATTTCTATCCTCTTTATCCATGGCCTTTGTAGCCATGTTCTCATCTGCCTTGTTTGTGTTGGGACTGACGCTCATATGATCCTACAGAAGAATCTAAACAAGGTCAGTTAAGAAAATCAAACCACCAGTGGAAAAAATTGAATTATTTAGATGTAACTGTTTGCCTTCTTTCTTTAAGTAAAAAAATTTAAGAGCAAATCCTTGTACTGGTTTTGCATGGCAAGGTTTTGGTAGCAGGGCCTACAGGAGTCGCTTCTGTGAGAAGCTGCTGGAAGCTTCCCCTATGTCCGACAGAGCCAATGCCAGCTGGCTCCAACAGGGACCTGCCACTGGCCAAGGTCAAACCCATCAGCACCAGTGGTAGCGCCTGTGTTGATAATGTGTTTAAGAGGGGAAAAAAGTTGCTGTGCAGCAGCAACTGCAGCCAGATGAGAGACGAGTGAGGACCAGCCTGGATGGGGCTTTGAGCAGCCTGGTCTAGTGGGAGGTGTCTCTGCCCATGGCAGGGGGGTTGGAACTAGATGATCTTTAAGATCCCTTCCAACCCAAACCATTCTATGATTCTATGATTCTATGATTCTATGATAATATGTAGAGCAACAACTCTGCAGACACCAAGGTCAGTGAAGAAGGAGGAGGAGGAGGTGCTTCAGGTGCCTGAGCAGAGATCCTCCTGCAGCCTGTGGTGAAGAACATGGTGAGGCAGTTTATCTCCCTGCAGCACACAGAGGTTAATGGTAGAGAAGATATCCACCTGTGCCCGTGGAGGACTCCACACTGGAGCAGGTGGATGCCCTAAGGAGGCTGTGCCCCCATGGAGAGCCCATACTGGAACAGGTTTTCTGGCAAGACTTGTGACCCTGTGGGGGACAAATGCTGGATCAGTCTGTTCCTGAAGGACTGCACCCTGTGGAAGGGACCCACGCTGGAGCAGTTAATGAAGAGCTGTCTCCTGTGGGAAGGACTCACATTGGAGAAGCTCATGGAGAACTGTCTCTGATGGGAGGGACCCCATACTGGAGCAGGAGAAGAGTGTCAGGAGAACTTCCCCTGAGGAGGAAGGAGAGGCAGAAACAACGTGTGATGAACTGACCACAACCCCCATACCCTGTCCCTCTACGCCATTCCGGGGAAAGAGGTAGAGAAATTGGGAGCGAAGTTGAGCCTGGGAAGAAGGGAGGGGTGGGGGGAAGGTGTTTTAAGATTTCATTTTTATTTTCTTATTACCCTACTCTGATTTTGATTGGTAATAAATTAAACTCATTTCCCCGAGTTGAGTCTGTTTTGCCCATGATGGTAATTCATGAATGATCTCTCCCTGTCCTTATCTGGACCCATGAGTGTTTTGTTATATTTTGTCTCCCTTGTCCATCTGAGGAGGGGAGTGATAGAGTGGCTTTGGTGGGCACCTGACATCCACACGGGATCAACCCACCACAATCCCACACTGGCATCATCTAGACAACCTACATAGTATGGTTATGGATTTTCTCCAAGGTTTGATGAACAACTTTAAGACCATTTTGCCTTCTAAAATAGGAGCCAGTTTCCTAAACTATCTCCTTTTTCTTCTGCTGTCTTGTTCTACATTTAGTATAATTTACTGGACTTGCTCTATGACTTAAATGAATCATTTGGTTCAGATAAGCTTTTGGATTTGTCCAGCCTTTTATGCCTTTCCAGAAGTTTGAGAACAATATACGCTTGTGACTATGAGGTCAAAAGTGCATTTTTCCATAAATGATAATTTCTGTGATCATTTAAATAAGTAAGGCATTTTCTTATTATAAGTTTTTATCACAGTGTTTAGAGTGTCAGTCTGGACACTCATTGCCTTAGACATCAGAGTCTACATCTGTCAAAAATATCACTGTCTTCAATCTCCTCATTGTCTCAGTGTATAAAATGCAGTTACATTTTCATTGGATGCAAATACCTGAATCTCTAGAATTAATACCATGAAAGTAAACTATAATTACAAATACTGAAATTAATCCTGCTAAAGAACTTGACTGTTCTTAACTCCTGGGCACTGCATAACTAGAGACATCAAACTTTCATTTCTTTATTTGTGAGTTCGTTTTTCCAATGCTTTCTTAGTTTGAGAACAGCAGATTTCCACAGAATCATAGAATCATAGAATATATTGGGTTGGAAGGGACCATTAAAGGTCATCTAGTCCAACCTCCCTGCAGTAAGCAGGGACATCTTTAACTAGATCAGATTGCTCAGATCCTCATCAAGCCTGGCCTTGAATGTCTCCGGGGATGGGGCCTCCACCACCTCTCTGGGCAACCTGTTCCAGTGTCTCACCACCATTGTAAAGAACTTCCTAATGTCCAGACCTTTTATCATCTTCGTGGCCCTCCTCTGGACCCACTCCAACAGGTCCATGTCCTTCTTGTGCTGAAGATTCCAGAGCTGGACACAGTACTCCAGGTGGGGTCTCACGAGAGCAGAGTAGATGGGGAGAATCACCTCTCGATCTGCTGGCCACAGTTCTTTTGATGCAGCCCAGGATGCAATTGGCCTTCTGGACTGCAAGTGCACATTGTTGGCTCATGTCCAGCTTTTCATCCACCAGTACCCCCAAGTCCTTTTCCGCAGGGCTACTCTCTATCACGTCATCCCCCAGCCTGTATTGATAATGAGGATTGTCCCGACCCAAGTGTAGGAGCTTGCACTTGGCCTTGTTGAACTTCATAAGGTTTGCTCAGGCCCACTTTCTGCAAGCCATATCTATGATTCATGCAAGACTTTTATTTTAAATTCTGATAATTTACAGTTCCTCTAATTGATTCCATGTGTACATGATAACACTACTGTGTAAATAATTTTGCAATCTGTAAACTGAACGATGTGAAGTTTCCCAGAAATTTCAGTAGAAGTCTATGGTATCAGCAAGTCAGTTATGACAACCACAAGTGAGAGTGATTGAGCAAGTGACTGTCTCTGATGCTCCACTCTATGACCAAGTTGAACAACATAAAATTATTTAGAGTTCTCTTTCCAGGGAGTTTACTAGAATTACTTTCTGTGAAATGAATCCAATTAAAAAAATTAACATTTACTCCAGTTTGATTTTCAACATCTCACAGTGAAAATTTTGAAAGTACCCGTGGAAGTTAGAAGTACAAATTCTGAAAAATTAGCACTCATTTTCCTAAATACTTCAGCTGCTTAAAAAATGTCCTGAATGCCCTTAGTGAGAAGGAGAAAGGAATGGACATTCTACCACTTCTATCGTGTCCATAAGCAACGATTAGACATTAGCAATCCCTGTATGTGATCAGAAGATGGCTACTTTACAGAGTGTGCTTGTAAGGAAATCATACACATTGTGGGTGTTAGCTTATAGAAAAAAAATGAAGTATGTTATTTTTTCTTATGAGCACATTACTATTCTATGTTAAAAATATGAAGCATTACAGGAAAAAACACAGGTGGAAGAAGAGGTATCTTCAATAGACATTTGTAAAACATTATGTGAATAAAAGAAGACGCATAATCTGCTGCAGCATCAGGGTAGCTATAAATTATATTCAGACAAATCACTATTTGTTCTGTTATTGTAGCGAAAAGTTCTCCCAGCAACTACTGTGCCTTACTGTATCGGTTAGTTAACATAGAGAACAAGCTTTCTTAAAAGAATGTACACAAATGGATGACAAAGATCTTTATCTTTCCTGTCAAAGCCCACAAGGTAAAATGGTTAATTTTCAGTTGAAAGAAAAAAGAAATCCTTTAGTTGCTCTAGATTATTTGGATGAAACAGTAGAAAAGTAAAATGTAACTTCTGTCAAAAAAAGAAAGGAAAGGGCAAGAAAAGTGCAAAAATAGCAATAGAGGAGAAAACATAAACCAACTTTTTACTAGATGAGAATTAAAATATAAAAAATGAATTAAAAAAAGTGATAATAAAGCCTGAAACAAATTATTTGAATCGTTATATAGAAAAATAAGAAAACAAAACTAGTGTAGCTAGTGTACCGTATGCCTTGGAAAGATAAATTGGTAAGATGAAGAAATGATTGTGTATACTTGTTACAGGTCATCTGTCTTGGAATGGAAACTTCCTACATCAACTCTTGAAGTGTTAAAAACCAGAAGCTACTATATTCATGAAGGACTTAACAATAACCATTTTGAAACCCATTAGGTAATGAAGACAGTAAAACATGAAAGTAGTTCCTAGAATACAGAGAAGACAGCTTTATGATCCAGAAAGTAGAAAATCAATCCAGAGAAGAAACTGTCCTGGATCTACTTCTTCAATAGGGAGGAACTAATTGAGAACGTGAGTATAATACAGAGCTACTTGCATTACTCACCATATGTATCTGATTGTAAGAAAGTAAATCCTGTTGAATAAAGAAACTGAAGAAATATGTCACAGCAGAGAAAGATGAGACAGAGTAGAATATGTCTGCGCCAAACTATTAACTCTGCCTTGCAGTCCCAGGGAAAAGAAAGTGTACAAGCTCTAGGAACATGCAGAAAGTTGTGCTGCACAGCAATGATGTTTGACATATCACTGATGAACCAATACTAGTGGTCACCTCTTATCTACTGAGTTGTTTCTCTCCTGCAGTTTGCAGCATTTTGTCTCGATAGTAAAGTTAGCTGGCAGTGTGTTAAGTGGAAGAAAACTAGTCACAGAAGAATGGAGCATAATGCAAGCTAATTTATCTGGTTTTGTAATTTAAGCTTACTTGTTTTAAAATAATATAAAATATATAATTTTATACTACACGGAGTGCAACATAGAAATGTTTTCTGCTGTTCTTGACCCTCAGGAGGATGAAGATGGCAACAGAAAAAAATAGAAGTCTGGAGCACTCAAGCTCCTTTGGGGTATTGCTTTCTCCAAGAAGGTCTCTAGCACTGACTTCAGTCTTCATTGGCTGTTTGACCGAGTATTCTCTATCCTCCCCTGCCTGTTTTCATCTACACAAAACTCAGCAGAGTCAGACAGGACAACGAAGTACTAGGGCCAGATTATAATCCTGCAGTACCAATAACTAATGTAATAACCGTGACCTTTGAGGAGTGAAAATTCTCCAAATTAAGATGTAAACCAGCCTGTGTAATGTAGTTGTGGAGGATGGCAGTCCAGCCATTCAAAGCATCAAGAAGTACTTTACTAATCTCTTGAATCATCCAGTGTCACTGTTGTGCTCTCACCAATAGCACAGATAGTTCTCGTCTGTTGCTGATCTATGGAGGTAATCAGTCCAGGCAGGACAGGAACAGCGAACTCAGTGAATAGGACTCAAGAGGGAGTGAAGATTTATTTGTGGACTCAAGAGTTGGGTTAAGTAGTCAATTTAATTTTTTAACTGATTCCTCATAGGAAAGTTGTTTTTGAAAGTGATCTCAGGAAATCTCTAGTCCAACCTCCAGCTCAAAGTGGAGTCACCTATGAGGTCAGACGTGGTTGCTCAGAGTGAAGTCAGGTATTGAAAACCTCCAGGGATGGTGACTGCACAGCCTCTCTGAAAAACTTGCTCCATTGCCAGACTGATCTTATGGTGAGAAAGTTTATCAGTGCACCCTGGTTGAATGTTACCTGTTTCAAATTATGCTTGCTTTTCTTTCAGCCAACATGCACTGCTGTGAAAACCATGTGTCTGCCTTCTTGGTTATTGCTTTATAGGCCCTGAAAGGCTGCTTTTAGGTCACCCCAAGCTGTCTTTTCTCCAATATAAACACGTGCAGCTTCTGCAGTTGCTCCTCACAGGGTACGTGTTCTAGCCCTTGACCATCTTGCTGGTTGTCCTGTATACTTGTTCCAGTTTATTAGTGTCCTGTACTTGGGGAACAAAACTGGACACAGCATCCAGATGTGGTGTAACAAATGCTGAGTAGAGGGGAATAATCATTCCCCTTGAGCTACCAGCTGTGCTCCTGTCCGTACAGTGCAGGATGCTGCTGGCCTGCTTTGCTGCAAGGGCTTACTGTGGTCTCACACCCAGCTCACCATCTGCCAACCCCTCCAGGCCCTTCAGCAGAGCTTCTCCCCAGCCCGTATCATTACAAGGTGGTCTGCCTTTCCATGTGTGGGACTTAGCATCTGACCTTGCTGAACGACATCAGGCCCCTGTGGCCCATCCCTCCAGCCTGTACAGGTCCCTTTGGATGGCAGCCCTGCCCTCGAGCCTCTTGACTCCTAGAATTTGTTGTCATCTGCAAACTTGGCATCATTTTTTCTCTTCCTCCAATCTTCTTTCTTTTGAGTAAATTCATTCAGGTAGGGGCTGTCTCTTGCATGGCATTGGAGAGGTGCCTGGTTGAGGGATCTTAGAGGGCCATCTTCTCAGAGAACTCAGGGCTTTCCTATTATATCAAGAACGACAGTATTTGTTGGAGCACCTATCGCCCACTTGCATGCTTAAATCCCTGACTGAAAACTCTGTGGACAGATTATGGGAGAGTTGTGCTGTGTTTCAGTTCTTAGCCCAAGCAGTGACGCTAGACGTTGTGAGACTGGACTGAGGAAAGAATGTATGCTCTGAGGAACTACATACAGTGAAATATTATGAACAAGTATTATTTAGTCCAGCTTTGCAATGGAAAACTTCTGTAGACTCTATCATAGTTTCTTATTTTAAAAAAATCTTGAATAATTTACCAAGCATTAAGGCCATGCTGACTTCTTATTTAAATAATTTATTTTTTATTACCCCTAACCCATGATGTTTTAACCCTGTCAAAAATTTGACCTTGTTATTCAGCTGGTTTGACTAGCTAATTTGGAAGAGCAAATGTGGCAGAAAAAAAGTGAAAAAAAAATCGGCCATTTTTCACTTTTTGCCTCAAGCATGTAACTATGAATGATTCATAGCACTTCTTGCTCTGTGACAGATTCATTATTAAAAGTTTATTTAATTATCAATACTGTGCTCTACTCTATTAAGAAAATCATATTTTATATTGACTATTACTTGTGAATGAAGTTATCAGTGTCATTCAATCCACTTGGAATCCTGAACATCTGTTTCATTAAGCTGATAGAGTTTGTTATTGACATGTTTAATGCAATATATTTTCCAAGGGCGTATTGGCAGTTTCTCCGTGTGTTAAGAGAACTCTCTGGTGTAAGCTAGCATATATGATACTGTGTGTCCTGTTTCTTGTTGTGTGGATGTTTGGGGTATTTTTTAGGCTCAAAACCACCGAGAGACTGTACTGCAGTGCCCACTTCAGTAGTGCCGGATTAATTTATTTCATTGCTATTTTCATTGCAAATGTGTGACAAGGAACACAATGATCTCAGCATGTAAATTATATCTGGACGTACAAAATAAAGGGATTTATTATCTGCTGTTAATGTCAGTTATTTCCAGTTTGCCTAAATACATTAAAAACATATTATGATATTATGGATATTATGCAAACACAAACATTAACATATTTTAATGCATGCTTCTATTTTTTCTTCATTCCATTTCAGATTAATATCCATTACCATTATCAATGTTTTATCTCTTTTGTGCTGGAAATTGAATTCTGCATTAGAGAAGGTGGATAATGTTTAATAGGAGAATTAGAAATATTCCAAAATAGAAAATGTTTATTTTATTTTCTATTTAAGATTGTTTTCATGCTCAAATGATATTTTCTGCTTGTTTTCATTATTCTCAACAGTTTTTATGTTGGAAAATACCCAGGTGAATAATTGGCATTTTCTAAACAGAGGTTCCGAATTTAATCCAGAAGATTTCTTTAAAAGTATGTGATATCATTACAAAAGAATGTGTTTATTTATTTATTTAAAATATAAAAAGCAAAGGGAAATCAATGATCTTTTTGCTCACTTCAGTGGACTAGATCTTACACTGATTTCAGTTGGCAAAATATGCTACATTATGAGGAATCAATATTCTGTCTATATTTAATGTTGCTTTCCATGCCAAGCCAAATTTTGTATCTTGGCATTAAGCATTTTTCTCTCTCAAAGTTTACACATAGAACTGCGGCTTAGCAAGTGCTGTCATAAAGTAGATGCCATTTTAGAGATAGAAAAATGGAGAAAGTATTTATGGTATTTTGAAACGTTTACATGTTTCAAGTATTCTGAGGTTTTGTATGTTGTTTTTTTTTTTAAGTCTACTTTTATTATACCAGCTTTGGAAAAAGACCGTATTGCAATACAGACCAAATTAAAGACAGGAGAATGCAAATCTTGATTTTTATTTTTATTTTTTGTGTAGTCTGCAAAGGGTTAGTCTAGTAACTGGCGGAAACATAAGGCTTTGTTTTCCATGCATGAGTAATTCTTATGATGAATCAAGTGACTGTCTTTAAAGTATGAAGCAGTGTTTACAAATAGTGACAAATTAACATGGAGTTAGAAACACATACAACTTTCTGTCTTGATCAGTGCAGCCTTACTCAGTAAAAATCAAGAAACTGTTTTTATAAGAACTGTTACTGTTATTGACTGTTCCCTCAACTTTGATCTTCCTTTCTCTGGGTCTACTGAAGAAGGCAAATATCACTAGAAGATACATTTTTTCCATTAGAATCTTCAAAAATCTCAATTTTAAGATACCCACTCAACCTCAGTGGATGAGACAACTCTTCCCCTGATGACTGTTTACCATATCCCTGACCAGAGATGATAGGAAAAATTTCCCGTAGAAATGAACTGCTTTGAGGGACTGTACCTGTATGGGAGGTATGTCCAGAAATGTGCATGAAGAGTCTTTGGATCTAAATACAATATTCAATCAAAATTAAAGAAATTCAAGCCACAATAACAGATAGCATAGCAAAATGAAAGAATAAAACTTGCCAATATGATCCCAGGTCTTCCACAAGCTAAATGAATATTATAATTCATGTCTATATAGACAATCCTTGTTCTGGTATTCGGACAGTGACTGTTTATAAGCCAGTCCAGCATCTCCCAACTAAAGCTTTTGATGGATTCTCATTCTATCTATTACTCAAACCAAAAGTTTTCAATTTGGTATCTCCCTCCAGGCAGACTTCTGTGAATACATGTGTTTATGTGCATGTGGTGAAAAAAGATCCCCAATTACTATATATTTTCAAAATAGTATGAGATTAAGCAATTAAGGATTTCATCATAAAACACAAAGCATCACACTAGCTATCAACTTTAATGTATTTTCTAATTTCTCGATGCCTTAATAGCGTGTACAAATTTAGAGCAGAAAATAGAAGCCAAACAAGTTCCAAACACCACAAACTCTATAGTTCTAGTTTTCACATGGTATAACATCTCCATTTCTCCCTCTTAAAAAGAAAATTCTGTTAATTTTCACACCACCTTGAGCTTGCCAAACTCATCACAAGAGCCGAACATCCACCAAGATAATATAATATGCAACCAGACCTTATCAATTGGCAAACCTGTCCAGCACAGCCAATCCCTTTCCCTAGGTTCCCAAAGGGCACATCAATATTCACGAATGCAACATATGCTTCCTTCCAGTGGTAATTTTGTGCCCAATGCCACATTGAAACTATGCAGGTGAAATAAAGCAATCGCCTTATGTCAAAAAGAATTCACTTGGTCAACACTCAGTGAAAGAACTCTGAAATATACAGTGATTTATGAACTTAATGGTGATACTGGTTTTCAGATACATTCCAATCTCTTCTCTTGTCTTTTCTGGTTCGTACTTCACTATTTTTACCTGATGACTAGCTTGTCCTTGCAGACCATTCAGTATAATTGTTTAACTTAAGTCTGTTTTTTCAAACTGTGATTTATTTTGAGTTTGCTGATATTTTGTTAACTGTTGGGAAATAATTGAGCTTTAAAGTCTGTCTGCTATTTCCAGCTACTTCATCTGATGCACTAGATGGTATTACTTTCTTCTAAAAATCTTTCCTGCCATGGACTTATTATGTAGAGTTTTTACAGTACTGGAAGCTATTTTATACCACTAACAATTCAAAACTGAGAAAGAGATATCAAAAAACATCAGTCAGAGACCAGTCAGTAGGCAACTTGTCAGAGTACTGTTTTCTAACATGAAGAAAGGTATCCAAGTTCCTGATCTGAATCCAGAAATAGCTTGAACTTAGATCTCCCAGCATTCAAATATCTGTTCAATAAGTAAAATTTTGCCTTGATTTACATCATTTGTCTTTGAAGCATATTGAAGATTTCAATATAACTCTAGTGTGGAAGAGGAAGGGAGAAGAGAAAGAAACAAGTTCTTTCTTTGCGCTATTACTACCTGAGTCAATGTATCTTTTTCCCCCACAATTTGCTGCCACTGGGAGAGGCAAAGTCCCTTTTCCAGCAGTTCAAAGTGCATAGGTAGATATTAAATGTGAATATTTCCTGTGCCAGAAGTTTCATCTCACAGCAGCCTCCACAATGATACCCTGCAACTGGTGGGATGGATGGCTATTTGCAAGTGGGAGGTGACTGAGGATTCAGCTGGGGATTAGCTATTCTCACCTCACCACAATATGTTGTTTCGGGATGGTGCATACTTAAAAGTTCTTCTAGTTGGTAGTTCAGAAGTCTAGAAGGTGGAGAAACTATGTGCCTGTCCTCCACAGCACACACTCTCTGCACAGCTCCTTGGTTCCTCAATTTTCCCTGGACAGAATATCAAACCTCCAGACCCAACATCCAGCCTCAGTAGGTTTTGCTTATTATCCATATTTCTGTGTCCTCCCAGATACTTTCATAATCTTAATGCTTATATTTATTCAACCATAGTTTTTTTAAGAAAACTTTCACAGATGTCAGGGCCTGGATTTGCTGTATGCAATGGCTCCTGACCGGTCTGTAGTGCATACAGACCGGACTGCATACAGATGTCAAGCTTATCTTAATGTATTGAAGAAGTTATTTTTAAGGGTCAATTTATATTACCCATTTCTATCACAAGGGGGAAAAAAATCAACTTTTTTTTTCCACCATACTGTATTTTTTCTTGATGATTTATATTGAAATTGAGTTTAAATGCAATCAAAAGCAAGGAGAAAAAAAAGCCCATTCAATTAATGAAGTATGTCTTGAAGTAAAATATGTTCCAAGTTGACTTATTTTATAGGGGTTGATTTTTTTTTTTCTTCTGTATATGAGCTTTTTGTCCTCATGGTTAGATTTTGCACAGCAGAACTCAGAGCGCACTGGGAGCAATAACTGTGTTTTAAAATAACTAGACTGTTTAGAAATGTTCTCTAGAATTCTGGAAAAACAGTGATGATAAGTCTGCACTGGTATAAAACAAACATGTGAAAATATGTCAAAAAAAATTAGTTAAATGTTTTCTGTCCTTTTTGGCAACATTTACCTAGAACCTGCTTTTTAGTCACATTTTAAGGAAAAATATAAGATTTTCCTGAAACAATATGATTATATCCCTCAGGTAATATTATTTTCCATTGGGCTTAGCATAAACAAAATATTTATTTTTATCTGCTGCAAATGAACTATAAATATCCCTCTCTCTTCTTCGGCACTAAAATTTTCTTTATAATGTAAATAAATAAATAAGTAGTTTGCACCACAGGAAATTATTTCTTCAATTACTTTATGATACAGATATGTTTTACTAGAACAACCTACGGTTTGGTCTGCTGATTCAGCATAGCATGTAGGGTTAACTAAATGTTTTGCTTCAGTACATTTATACTTATTAAACCTTCACTTATTGCAGTGAGCCATTTTTGATTAATGTTGCTGTTTCTGTTTGATGGCTTTGCCGTAAGGTTCTCACTATTTTATGAAATATATTGCTGCTTAAAGTTTTTTGATCGATCAACTCCCATATGAGATAGTTATGACAATTTACAATTAACTTTTATTTTGGACTTCTAAATACAGTTGATGTGTTCTTTACAATGGGTGCTTAATCTGTGAATTTACTGTGACTTATTTTCTAAACATTGACTTGCTCATGTTATGTTTGTAGAAATTAGGAATATAGTATGGTACCAGGAAAATGATACAGTGGGCGGCCAGTTTAATTTTGGGAAACTTAATTAAAGTTTGTGCTGTACTTTGTATGGAGAAGTACTACATGTTACACTTGCAAATTATTATGATGAATTAATAATTAATCTGTGTGATGAACTGGTGATATGCGAATTCTAATACATATTTCTGGGGAAAGTAAATAACAGATGTAATCTAGCAAACAACAGAGAACTGATTTATTAATCTTACATGTAATGGAAACTTTGTTCAAAATTTCAGAATGACTGCAAGGCAGGAGCTCAGGAACTAACGGCTGCAGTAAGCTCTACTAACCAGCTCCTGGAGTAAAGTTCACCTAATAACACAGTGTGTCTAACATTCTTGTGAATATGATAATTTTAGGAGAGCTCACCAATATATTAGCAGAGGTAACTGAATTGCTTTCACTCTTTTTGGATTCTCTAACTGTATAATAAACAACAGAAACGTTACAAAGCCTTCTTACTGAGATGTTCAAAGCCTAGTTCAGCAGCATCCAAACTACAAATTGACAACCTGCAGAGTTAAAAATTCATTAATTCCCAGAAAGAAAAGATCATCTCATTTTTAACTTTAAAAAGTGGGGGAACTATTGCTACTCCTTATGGAAGTAAATGATTTCTTGAGAGCAATTAAAAGTGGTTTAAAAGTGTTTGACCAAAAAAAAAGACATTAAGACGCAAGTAAATCTGTGTCGATTTACTTCAGCAAGTCCCAGAGAAAATAGGAGATCAGTTATACACAAATACAGCTGCTAACTATAAACTATCACCAATATCTTAGAGATAATATGGAAATAGACTAATAGTGATAATTGGTATCATTAAGTCAAAATCAAAGTTGACATGAATAGTTTCTTCCCTCTTCTCCTCCTTCCCTCCAAAACTAAAATCTTAGCCACCTTTTTTTGTTTCTTTCAAAGATCATACACTAACCAATGAACTGATAAGAAATTGAAATGTTAATAATGGTGAACATAAAGGATTTGGTCAGTATCTCAGGAATCTGAAATAGTAAGAAATAAACCAACCTCTACATATATTTCCCCAGATGGTTTTCATTTTCTCATTCAATCCATGAATCTTACGGGCCTTTCATACCCTGCTCCTCAGCCTACATGATTTATTACATTGTCCTAACTTAGTTCTCAATCCTCTTAATGGCTGCTTTAATGGTTTCCTGTTTGCTGTTAGTCAAGCAAATTTCAACTAAGGTATCAACTGAACAATGCTGATGCCCTGCAAAGGCAGTTGTTTGGGGTTTTTTTTGTTGCATTTTTATTTTTTTTTCCCATTTGGTGAGTATTTGCTCATACTGGTCAAAGGAAATATATCCAGCATGGACACAGTTCTTTTCTTTGAAGATGATACGAGTCAGAGACTCTCTTACATTCTGTGGTGTTCATGCTCCTAGAGGCAAAAATGCTTTCAGCTGGTAAGTCTATTAGCAGACTAATGAGCACATTTATGTTAATAGCATATATTGCCAAAGGTTGAATAATCTATTGATTTCCCTTAGTTGAACTACTTATTTTTCCACTTATATCTCTTACCAACTCTGTGTCCTAGTTGGTTACGCTGTTGTCCATGCTGATCGCACCTAATTCAGAGAGTTGTTCCTTGGAATGACAATGAGGTTACTGGTAAGGTACAGGATTACTCAGAATGGGTGGCTGGGTTGCAGTTCAACCCCAGGAGAATTTTGAGTCTCCAATGCTGGTTTATCAAGTCTCTTTAAGCACCATACATCTCCTTTCTAGGGGATTCCTTTAGTGTGGGGAATGTGTCGGGAGGTTGCTATAGGTACCTCCTACTGCATAGGGAAGGGAGGTAAAATAGCGTGAGAAATTACTTTAGAGTTGCTCCTGGCCTCTTAGTTGTGGGAAATACTGCCTGGGTCTGTGCTGCAGGATGCAGGTCCTTTGAGGTAGGTACTGAATTCCTGCTGCCATGAAGAGATAGACTGAAATCCTCAGCCTCCCTGATTTGCTTGCAAGGAAAGTTAGATGCATGTGCAGAGAGGAAAAGCCCCATGGAGGGACTGAGCAGAGTGCTCAGGGAAAGAATTGCCCTGGAAAAAAGCCAAAATCCAAGTGAGTACCACTGCTTGCCAGGTGGGATTATTCTTCCTAGAGATTTTTGTGAGACCAGTATTTTGTCAAGAGAGCATGTATGTATTGAGTAACGTGCAACTGCTGATGCATTGGTTTATCTACAATTATGATCCCCAAAGCCACCAATGTAGTAGATTTTAAAATATCATCCCAAATTAAACACGTGACTCTTGTTTATGAGTAGACTATCTGTAGCCTTTATATGGGATTATATAATTGTATAATTATATAATACATATAGCATTCCAATTAGACAACCTTAATGAAGTATTTCAGAGAGAACATGCACACATCCTCGTTTTCTCTGGTGTTTAGGAAGCAAAAGCAAATAGTTGCACAGTATCGTGTAATATAAACTGGCTATTTTAAGTGTATGTTGTTGTCAATCTATATTTAATATATATAAATACGTAAGACTTATTAAACTTAAGAAAGTAATCAATACTCCATTGTCACATTACTTGTCTAAGATTATGGGATAGATTTAGTATTTTGAAACAGATCTGAGAGAGAAAGCTCAGGAAGCTGAAGGATACAAAGGATATACTTTGATATTAATTTTTCTGCCAATGAGGAGCATATTTATTCTGCTGATCACTCAGCAGCTGGGACATTGCAACATCCTTAATCTCCCTTAATTTTTAAGGGTTAATAATAAAATGTTAATTTCCAATACAAAGTGAATGGAGGCTACTGCCAAGTTGGGATAAGATGTTAACATAGGAGGGATACAGTTTAGAAAACATGGATTCTGTTCTTGATACTCTTATTTCTTGGGATGGTTGACAGGATAACACATGTGACAATCAGTTTGAGTGATTTTCTGAGAGGGCAGGCTATTATTTTTCTTATGGCATCATGAAGGGTAAGTGATTTCTCTTGTAACTTCAGGGCAGGTTTTGTGGAGATACATGACCCAAACCATAATAAGACTCAGTGAAGGGCATCAGTGTAGGGAATAGGGGCCTTTATTTTCCAAGTTGCACCGGATTACAGATGGCTGGATTAGAAACTTTTTTCTGATGCAGTGTTTACAGATGATGTGTTTTACTTGCTGTGCAATGCATTGAGTGAAAAGATAGATTTGTTTTTCAGTGTGGGGCACTAGAAGTGATTATATCAGTCTCAATAGTTGTGAATTGCTTCGAACTCCTAAAGGAGAAGTCAATGCTAAGCTTACTATTCCACAAATATTTTACACAATAAAGAATGACAAAGGATCAAGATTGAAGAAATGTGGCAGATGACAGTAAAGACACTTCTAACATGCTTGATTAATTTCTTTCTCTACAAAATTACAACATTGTTAAATACACTTTCCTAAAAGAGTATTTTAAGGCCTAGCAATTTGTCATTCATTTTAGAGTATTTTTAAATCCTCAGGTTAAATTCTAAATACACAAGATTATTATTATTTATTACTCCTATTTCTCAAAACATCATTGCTTACCTTGCTAATTTTATTTTCAGTCTGGTCAAGCAATGTAATGCTTATTAGTGTATTAAACCCATAGCACTGAAGCTGTAAATAAGTCATCCCCCCCCCCCCAAAAAAAAAAGAACACAGATGAAAACAGTATGATACACTTTCTAATCAAAATAAATTATGCCTTGGGAAAAAATGTAATTTGCACAATTAGGTGATACAATAGAATGTTCCATAATTAGGTGCAATACAAGTGTAACCATCCTTAATATCAGTAGTATGCAAACCTTTCAGGCTTCATTAAAGAGTTCCATTGGAACATGTGAATAATAGGATTAATATAGCCATGGGCACTGCTGGGTCAGCTGGCAATAGATCAATCCAAAACGCAGAGCATATTAAAAGGATTATAGATTAGCAATTAGATGGCTTTTTCACGAGCAAGGAATAGTTCCTCAAGCTTTGCCAAAGGTTAACAGAGATAGGTTGTCGATTTTTCCAGTTTATAATCCAGTAAGAGCCTTAAGGTGCAGGAAGTTATGGCATTTTCAAGATGATAAGAATGATATGAACAAAACATAACAAACTTTTCAGGATCAGTCGCTTGGCTTCACAGGGAAACTGTCTTTACACAAAATGTAGGATATAAATATGTATTCTTGATAACTACATCTCTAAGAAAGAAGATTTCAAGTGAACTATCTGAGAGGTCAGAGACAGGTTTTTAAGCCCTTATCTATACCATTCAGTTTGAAAACATTTGTTGCATTTCAGAGAGTACATAAATAAGTTCTCTAATTCAAACTCTACAAATCAACGTCGACTATTACCAATGCTATACACCACTGGAATTATAGTTTGACACTTTTAGTTTGTCAATAACACAGATATCTAAGAATTTTTTGATAGCTTCCTGATGAAATACTAGATGGCAATATTGGTATGTTTTCAACTGCATAAAGAGAATGTAATGTGTGGAATCAATATATATTGATCACACTGGGAGCTGAGTCTCAACATTTCTAAAAATCAGGTCACTCATTTGGATGCCTCAGTGTGCTTTCACTTCAGATGTCTATCTCTGAAAATATGGGCTTTTGTATAAAAGGAGACGGTAAATTTATTAAAAAGGATGAAATGGACATTCAAAAGGGAAAAAAATCAAGCATACCTGGAAATAAAAGAATGATTAACAGCGAATAATTTATTCAACAAACGTAAACTTTTATGTCTGCTCATGAGTAAGTTTAACTCCCTTGTTATTCAGCTGCCTTGTTATCTTTCTGCAGAAATTTGGGACAGACGTCTGACTGTTAATATTTTGCTGAATCTACTTGTTACTCTGTAAGAAATGTGTTGGTGAGTTTCCTGGGATTAGAGATAAGCAAATTGCAATAAGCAATTGTCTGAATAATGTCTCTGCTAAGGAATAAAGTTTAAGTTTTAAGAAGATTTTTTTAAGAAGCAGAAATATTTGTGCAAAAAAATATCTAGGAATTTGTTGAAAAATATATTCTTTTGCAGGATTATGTCTCATGGTTGTCCAGGTTACATGACATTTAGACTAATTAGAAATACCTCTTAATAAATGAATGAAGCCAGTCGCAGCTGCAAACCTTTACAGAAATTCTGTAATATTGCTATAACAACAGCCCCTGTAGAGATCTGTGGGCTGGGTGAAAGGTTTAAAACCAATTCTCCCTCCTTATTCTGCCCCAAACCAGTAGCTTTGTGGGGGCTGTAGCTGTATCAGGTAATTTTCTGGATCATTCACTGTTTTTTAACAACAAGAATTTCTGGTGGAATCTGTCTCTCTGAGGACCTGAAAACCTGTGATGCAAGCTCAGCCTCTAATTCTGAATGCCTCTTTAATGTGCCCACTACATTTTATTATTTCTATGGTAAATGCCTCAACTTTATACATAGGAAAGACTTAAGGGATAGAGGATTATAAGTAATAAATACATGATTTTAAAAAAAATACACAGTATTACTTGCTAATGCTGGGGATATACAGCAATATTTTAATCTCAGCTAACTTCCATTTTTCATAATCATGCCTGGAATTAAGAATAACAGAAAAGGCAATATTTCCTATTAAAAAAGTTTGAAGACTGCATTTCTGACTGAAATCTGTATAATTACTACCTTGACTTTAGCTAAAGTATACTGGAAATTCTGTAAAGTAGGGATTTCTAATTGCAATTCTTTTCGATTTAGTTGAATTGTGACAGCTGCTCTGATTTTGACAGACAAGAAACGAAGTGTTTGCAATGCAATGACAGCAACGTCCACGACACTAATTGCAACTTTTGTTGGAAAATGTCATGAATTACATTTTAAATAGGATCCAAACGTAAGGATGGCACATCACTCATTTTACTTTGCAACAGAACTCTAGGACATTAACATTATTTTTGTCTTAGTTAGACTAATAATTCGTTGCAGCAACTATAGACACTGATATGGGTAGCAGCCATCAATGAACACTGAAACAGTCCAGTCCACTCACTGTCTTTATCAAACATTGGCAGCTCCTGCCAGAAGAATGGTGTTATAAGTCTAATTATTTTTTATTTTAATACAGCAAAATAAGTGGAAACAAGCAAAAACCTCTGTGTGATCTTTTCCTCTTACAACTGTTTCAAACATCAGATGAGGTTGCAATTATTTCTAGAACTGGGGCATCTATAATTTTTTTTGTTAAAATCAAAAAGTGACAGTTGCTAAAGGTGGAGTTTTCTTAAGCTCATAAATAACATAGGAACAGAAGGCCCACTGATTTTTCCATGTGGTGTGTGCTTCTAAATTCACTTTAGTTCAGATTTTTTAGAGTGTTTAAATACCCTGAGAGTTTTATTTTCACATTTTATGCTTTTTAGCATAGGTTTTATTATTATAATCCACCATTAAATTGGATGCTTTTATAAACCTCACTATGAGTCTTACTCTTCCTTATGTGCCCCCTTACCCCACATAGATACGGCCTTCACAGAAAATCCTACCTTGAATATGCTCACGTCTTGCCCAAGGGAATTAAAAATGGCAAGGAAACATACCTTCCCAAGCCCAATATTACTGCTTTGTGGATAATTGATAATTCCCTTCAGTCTGAGGAAACTGTATTGTCCCATCTTTATAACATTTGTCAACATACATGTCGACATTTGTACATACTAGATACTAGCAAGAGAACAAAGTTGGAAAAAAACATGCAGGAAATAGAAAATTGGGATTTTAGGTGTTCAAAAACTGTTTTTGAATTGGAATTGAATTTACAGAGCACTTTCATCTTGGGAAAGATGAAGGTGGGGAAGGGAAAATAGGATTAAGTTTCTGAAACTGATAAAGAGATGCAGAAGTGGCTTTCACCTGGACTCAATAATGAGTGCATTCTCCCGAGGAGTGCTTTGGCAGGACTTCCTTCTGGACACACCAGCACTTGAGCGAATTTACCAAACCTGTCTGCATGTCCCATAGTGTCCAAGCACTCTTCATGGTCATCCCCATGTTTTCTACCCTACAATAACTCTGACGTTATGACTGGTTACAGTATTAGCATTTTTCCTGTGCTATGTGGCATCTCCATACGTTCTGACCAAATCAGGTCTTTCTGATTTATGTCTTCTGTAATGAACTGAGATTGCCACAGCTGCTTGTTGCTTATCTATCAATGCATTATGCCTCAAGACCTCTGTCTGAGTTCATAATATTCTTCCTTGCCAGCTCACACAAATGTCTTTTTAATCTGTCACCTTCTGACATTGTTTAAAGGGTTCAGACCCATGGAGATGAGCATGGGAAACTCCCTCTCATCCCTTTCTGTATCCCACCAGCTGACATGAAACTTCCTTTTCCCTCTCCCTTTTCCAAGTACAGCTTCTGTCCTATTGAAACACAATGGACTAACATTGAATAAAGTCCAGACCCTTACGCTCCAGTATCTTAATCTATGCCACAGCAGCTGGGTAATAGAACTGTAAGCTAAAGTTTACAATTATCAATTTGTGGGCATGCAGAAGCACAATTAAACACTCCCCCAGTAATCACCACATTTAATTGTGCAGATAAAGGTTTCTCATTGAGGCTGACTATGTAATGTTCCTCGTTCCTTTACCTAATGAGAATTACAATAGCTACCCAATCTGTCCTCCAAGTCCTTTTCCATCAGCGCTTCCCTTAGGGAAGGCTCCCCTTTGCAGCACAGTATCCTGTAACTCCCTGGCCTCTATTTGGAGCTTTTCACCTCCATACAACACCATAAAGTCACTCCTGCTAGTACCATAATAGTCAAGAAGTTACTTCTGCTCAGGTTGCAAAAATCCATAATCATGTTAATAAATAAAGAGCAGTAACATCCTCTGAAAACTTGCTCTGTAAGCGAGAACAATCAAATGGGATTTCCTTTGGGTTTGGGTTTGCAGTTGGATTCTGTGATGTTTAATAAGGTGAAAATGGCAACTGTAGCCTTCCTCCAGCTGTGAAGCTTGTAATGGCTCTCAGCTGAACAAAATCCCAGTGACCAGCAACAGCTGAACACTGAAGCAGCCCTTATCCTTCTGTCACTATTTGGAATGCTGTCTTTTTCCTCTCTCAGATATCTTAGAGACCATTACCTTTTGTCCAAGGTAGGTGACAATAGCAAATAGATTTGAAAATCCATACTGATGGCTGTAGATGTAAACACATCTGTATGGAGCTCTGCTAAATAGCTCCTTGAGATATATGAATTTTCTTGTTTGGATATAGGCAAATGTTAACGCCTCTGTTTCAAAATTAATTATTCTAAATTCATTTGTTTAGGCTTTTTTCTACTTAACCTAATGTGCACTTATTGTTATAAAGGGCTGTTTTGCCCTTCATTTATTTACATGTTTCTACTGCTCTTTATGTTATGGAAAACATAAAATTCAATAGTGAGCTTGTGATATTCTGAAAAATATGACCGATATTTATTCTTCTAATTTATACACTCTGGATTTCTTTTTTTTTCTTCACTTGCAGGTGATAGTGGACGGAGTAGTATCTACCTACATGAATATAGATGCCTATATCTTTTTGTATTTATGAACCTGTATGCAGAAACCTGTATGTCTATAGATAAGTCTACCTATCATGTGGAATAGGTGTTTCAGTTGATAATGATATCTGAGAGTAACTGTACCAAAATAGTATACAGAAACAGCTCATTTTTCCTTTCTTTACAAGAAAGACTTTTTCAGAGTAACACATACTTTACATACTTTCATGGAGGTTTCCCTAGGAAAATGCCAGTTTCATAAACGTTGCTAGAGAACAACATGATCGCATGTTGATCTAACAAAAATATTTTTTCAAGTTATAGGGTTTTAAGAAAGTAATGAATTTTGAGGGACTGTACAAGTGTGGTCTCCTTTTTCCTTTTTAAGAAAAATAATTATTTTATAATAAAAAAAGAAACTCAGGAAGTAATTTTCTGGTATTATTTCTACCTAAGGCCTGTTTCAGGGATAGCATGCCTATGAAAAACATGTGTTTCTGTATTGTGTGCTCTAATGTTAGACTATTACAGGAGTGGTACGTAATCTATAATATGTAACTCTAAAATGTCATATTGTAAAAATATCTCAAGCCAGAGACAGCAAGTTTTGCATGATTCCTTCTTAGCCAAATGTACAGTATTTTTCGTATGTTTAATGTCTTCCACTTCAAATTACCTTGGACAAACTAAGTCAGATTTGCTGAGAAGCTCAGGGCCTTATTTTGGTTTTGAATATATTATATTTATGTGTAATGTGCTGAAGAATTTCAGCATGCAGGCAGAAAATGGTACTGTACTTTCATAAGTGCTGTGTCCATCACAGGCTAAGTATAACTGTTCTCTTTCTCAGAGTGGATCACTTCGTGGCCTGTTCAGCTAATTGAAGGGTAATATTCAGCTTCCTGATGCTGAGAAACCACCACTGATCAGACATCCTGGCCCATCTTCTTAAACAAACAAGGTATACGACTTGTAGGTCACAAACCACTTGATAGATCCTGTTGTAGGATACTGATATAATTGATTGTACCTGTTCACCTTCCTTTCATACCTCTCCAAAAACCCCCAAAGAAACACAAGCCAGAAGATAAAATTGTCAGGCTATCGCTGGAGGAAGCCTAGTAGTGTCTGTCCTTTTCTCTAAAGACTCTGGCTAAATGTTTCCACTCCTCTTTTCATTTCTAGGCTGACCGCAAAGTGTTGCCTGTATGGTGTCCTTCTCCATCTCATTGGCAAGTTGCATTTATTTGCTCATGTGTTACAACAAAAATGAGCTCTGCGAGTGGAAGTAACAAAGGGAAAGTAAAGATCCGGACAGGGAACAGACCAAAGAAATAGCAAAGCACTGTATAGTGTAGGGATTTGAAAAAGCAGAGTGGGCATTATTGCTAGCAATACAGAATGTACATGGTGGTGGCAGGTAATCATAGTTCCTATTTACTACTCTAATATAGGATTAAAAACAGGAGGGGGGTGTGTGTGTTGTATGAGCATTGAGGATGTGCTTGGAAGAAGACAGAAGTTGCACGAGGGAAATCTCCTTAGCGGTTGCAGAGACACAGACAGAAGGGTGGAGTATTGCTGTGGGAGATACACTGCCTGCCCGAGCAGCCCTGCAGCCCCTCTGGTGTGTGAGGCTGGAAATGCCCCGAGCAGAGCAGGGCTGCAGGTGTGTGTTTGGCATTTTCTGTTGTCATTACAAAGAACAGTGCTTTTCATCCTTCAGTCTTAACTGCCTTTGCTTCTCACCTGCTTGCTGGCCTTGTTAATAATCAATCACATTTTATTCACTTAACCTTTGCTCGCCTGCCCCCTGCCTCATGCTTCTTCTTGTCACAGTAGATGGCACAACTTCAGCTGTTTGTTGATTAACAAATGCACACTGTATGTGCTGCAGCCATTTTAACTTCTTCACTGAGTGTTGTGCCATAGCCACTTTAGCTGCTTCTTTGCATATTGATTGAACACTGCTCGCATTGAGTATTGACTGCCACAGACAATGTTCCTCACTTACCATTATCGCCCTTGTTTCTTTCTCCCTCATCACCATTCCCGTAAACATTGATGTTCATCCAGTTTCTCCTGCCCTTAATTTCTTCACCATCTGCATCTTTGTTTCATTCTCATACTTGTAAATTAACGACATACAATCATTTCTTTTCTTTTTTGCTACTGCCTCTGAGGAACATTGGCCATTCTGATGATTAGGAGAAATCTCAGGAGTTCAGCATTCAGAAATCATGAGTCAGCCTCCCTTTTCTCTCGGATCAGGATACTGATCTAATTTTTATTTTTCATTTGTTTCCTAGGAGAATAAATACAGGCATCCAGCCTTTTAAGTTGCAGAAGAAACCTCGTTAGTAACATAAAGGTATTGTTTACGACTCTCAGGAAAATAATTTTGTCTTAATAATAATAAAAATAAAAGCAGCAGTTATCACTAAATAGTGAAAGTCTAGGATCTGAAGATAAACATCAGCTAAGATAAACACAGGATGTGGCAGAGAGGATATACTGAAGATCCCAGAGAGGTGATACTGAAGATCCTAGCTCTATAAACCAATGGTCATTTAATGGAATGTACCCTTGGGAGCAGGGAAAAAACCAGTTTTAGGGACAAAAAGAGAACAAACAACAAATATCCAGTATATCTCTGGCACTCTGGCTATTGTAAGTTTGCATGTAGTATGGAGCTGAAGATCAATGAAGAAAGAGCACAACATGAAAGCGTGCTGGAAAGTGTCAAGACACAGTCCCAAGTGGAGGAGGAAGAGAGCATCAACATCATGTTCCTTCTGGCAAAGAGGAAGAAACTCTATCACCAACATCCTTTGCTTTGCTTTGCTTTGACTGAGAAGCTGGACTAAATGACCCCCATGGGTCTCTCTCAAGAAACATGTCTTTGACTCAAACAAACTTTTAATAAAATTGTGAAAATAGACATTTAAACCTGTTTTCCATGTATATTATTCTTCTGCTTTTTTCACAGACTTTTTTATTTCTATCCTCATAGGAAGGACTTATTGGCAGTTTTCTGTCAAAACACTTTCTGGCATACGGTTGCTACAAGGAGAGATATTGTCAGTGTGAAGATAGGGACTGGTTGAGCATTTTTTCCTGTTTAGGAACATCAGAGGAAAAGTTGTCCATAATTGAAATATCTTCATTTTAAAATGCAATGAAGAAATTTTATTTTGGGACAGCGATCACTACACTAATGCAATTAGGGTCTCGGATCTTCCTATTTCTAGTCTCCCTGGTGGCTCAAGTTCTTCGTATGGGCCACATTTCTCTTAATGTATCCCAATGACTCGTTTCCAAGAATGTACTGGAAACCCTATAAACTTGGTCTATTATGAGAGATGTAGTTCGGCAAAAAAGCCAAGCTCATAGAAGAAAATATAATTGGGCATCCAAATAAAAATGCCTAGTAGGTTTTTGTCAAGCAGGTCTCAGGATGTAACAGAAAAAAGGTGGGGGAAGTGCTAAAGATAGGGCAGGAAAGAAGAGATCCAGCAGGAGTTCCCCACTCATGGGGCCAGGGGACAAAGTTGCTTGCTAAATCAAGCACAGGCAGTGAAGTGATGGGGCAGCAGGAACTGAAAGCAGGGTTTGCTGAAAGCGAGTGAGATAGAGGCAGATGGGCAAATGTACTGGGTAAATGTACACAATTAAACCCTGTGCTACACAGTCCCACCTAGGACAATGACAAGGGGCAGACAGAAACTGCTCAGTGTCATACTTAGCAAACCTTCCCCACCCAACACAGGTTTTCTTTTTGTTGTATGGAATTTTTACTCATAACTTATTTCCATGTGTATTTCTTCCCTATGCTTTTCTAGATCGTTACAGAGCACATAGCCAATTTTTCTTTAAACACTTTTTGTGAAAATTGAAGAAGCTGGCATGCTCCTTTGAATTACTGTGCAAACATGAGCGTTTCAACTTTCATTTCTGAAAAACCTTTCCTGTGCCTCAAGGTTGTGAAATAAAGCTGAAATATTTGACTCAAACATATCCTAGATCCAATAAAGTAAGCAGGGAAAATACGTATTTGTTTATTTTAACCAATAACCTGAACTTTGAAGGTCTGAATTATCATTTTTGAGCACCACTAACAATACTTTTACATTAAATGTTGCATTTTCTATTTCTGGCTCAGGTTGTTTGCTTAATCTCACTTTGAACTCTTTGGTAGTCCTTGAGAGACTACTTGCACATAGACACTTTAAGTCTCTTCCCATTTCAGGTGCTTTCTTGTCTCTGAGTGTCTTTGAGCTCACCTTCCTGATTTTTGGACTTCACTGTTCTTTCAGCTGATGTTATAAATTACCCCTTTCTTTCCGATTTGTCCACTATCCTCTGCTATTACATTTGCCACTGTCACTGTCTTGCCCTGTTCCTCATTCTCTGACTCCTTTGGGATATTATTGTTTTGCTGATCACTGTGTGTTTTCTACTACTTGAAAATAAGTACCCTACTCTTCAGTGTCTTACCCTCTCATTTGCTCTCAAACTTTGAGGCAACCGAAATTCTTTACAATGAATTTTGGTTGCCTCAAAATTAGGCTCATGCAAGAAGACTTAATGCCAGCCAATATGTTCTTTAAATGGTTATACCGTACAGAGTGGGGTGATACAGCAGACATAGTGGCAAACCGAGAGAGTGCCTGGTGTTTTGATTTGCTCTGTCATGGATGCCTGTGAAAATGAAGGTGATGACTCTCACATATATGAGTGAAAGGTTCTTGGCCTTTGGCAATAATACCATAGGAATACACTTAAACACCTTTAATTATAATTATTTAATGACTCGTTCTGTGTGGAATGTGCTAAACTACTTAATGTGTACTGGCACTTTTATAGTCTCTTTCCCATGCACTTCTGGGAATGTTCCAGAGTGGCACTGAATTTTCTTATTTAATTTCATTTTTCTCAGACCTAACTGCTTTTCAGAGACTAACTGCAGTTTTGATAAATGTTCTTTCTAGACTAGTTAATTTCTTAGGCTGATAAAAGCTATTTTAATAAAAAAATGTAGCTTCCGGCTAGAGCCCAGATTTCAAAAGATAAGAACATCTAGTTTTCCTTTTTTTTTTCCTCTGAATTAGTTACTTTAGTTTAAAGATATTTTTTTCTAGACTGATTAAGAAGAAGGACTGACAAATTGAACTTCAGATTTACTCTTTCACCAGACTGATACAAGAAGCAGGTAATGAGATCAACTCATTGTTAGTCACAAAGAGGTTTCTTTGAAATGAAACTTGTCAGACATACTTATCTCTTTAACAGTCACAGAGATTGATACAAACAAAAGCAAGGCACTTAGGCCTACAGTTTCTTCCATAGATGTTAAAGCAACTAATGTGTATCCTTACAGCTTCTCAGAGCTTCTGGTAATTCGGATACCTATTTGTATTCTTAAAATTGAATTTCTTAATAGTAATTTGCCAACAGTATACCGTATTTTTTTGTAAAACTACTGCTTGGTGTTGTGGGCCTTTCATCTCTCTCCTCCCAAATATGTAAAACATCAGCTCTCATTTTTCCTGAAGACCGATTGTTTTCTATATATTAAATGTAGGAATAGCAAAGAAACAAAACAGCGGGGTTCAGTACTCTCAAGTACTCAAACTGCAGAGCCAATTGACCTTTCCTGTGAGCAGAGTTTAAGGATGTTAATGGAATGTGCTCATTTACAAAAGAAATTTGCCCCTTCAGTACTGGTCTAACAGATTATAAGCTTATATCCCAAGGTGAGGGGTTGAGTCACATTGTATGATTTTCCCAGATTCAATGAGACCCTCCAGCCTTGGTATGGGAGGAAAATGAGCGAGTAAGGATACAATACATAAAACAGAAAGCAAATCAGGAGATAAGAGGGTGGCGTGGGAAGAACTAGTTGCCTATTGTTACGGATGGTCACAAATAGTTACTATTGATCTGGATGGTTACAAAATTTTAAGAGAAGATCCTTCACTGATCTTTCTTCTGCTACATACCATTCAGTGCGATAGGAAGGAGACAGAAGACGGCCAATAGCTAACGGAGAGAAAGAGAAGGGTTTATACTAATTTCTCCACTATGAATCATCATGGATAGAATCAGCACTCCTTTTCCACCTCCTCCTCACACTCTCTCCTCCACGCATGAAAGATGATGTTCACAGCTTGAAGGAAAATTCCAAGAAAAGCACAAAAAAGCTTCTGTCTACTTACCAAGGACAATAATTTTAATTTTTGCATGAAGAATATCTAATTTTACTAACCTTTCCTGGGTTTGCTCTACCAAGGAACCTATTTTCTCCAGCCACCAAGAATTCCTTTCTCACCTAAAGCAAATTCCTCCTCTTGTTGTTGTTGTTTGTTTTACTGATTTCTGCCTCTCTCTCCTACTGAGAAACCTTGCTTACTCGCATTCCCCATGGTACTCACAGCACTCATACTTCTGCTTTTTGGCAGAGGAAATTACATCTCTCTTTTGGGTTATATCAAACTCCCACCAAAAGACAGACAAAGTTGGTCTTTTTTTTTTTCCAGAAGCAGTAAGAGTAAGAGAATAAACTCCAGCATGTCTGAGGAGACCTCAGAAAAGCAGGACATCTTCTTTACTATGTGCACATTTTAAAAACCCTTCTAAAAATGAATTTGGTTTTGGTAGTTCACAAAACTATAGACCAAGAAGAATTCGGAGCGCAAAGTTCTGATGATGTAGTCAGTTGTGGGTTTTTTGGGGTGTCCTTTTAGGGGTGAAAGGTTGCTATTCAGCAAGTCATCTTTACCATCATGAATGAATGAGTCCATCTTATTCCAGTCCTAATGCTGCTTTCTTGAGACATGATCTATCAGTCCTGCTATGGGAATGAGTGACACCGCCCATTATGTCAAAATCCACATCTGCTTTGCTCCTACTGGGGCGCTCATGCAAAGATAATTCCCAGTGGCAGATAAACAGTTCCTTACTCCTCCCTTCCACAGTGAAACCATAAAAAGCCAGAGCACGTGAGAAAATCTAACTCGACATCACTAAAAATATCTTTTTTTTTTTTTTAAAGCAAGTACAGTGTGCTTTTATTTCCATTTTAGTATGAAATAGTCTCTATTCTCCGCCCACTCCCTCCCCCCCAGCCCCGGGATCAGCTAATTTCTCCTTCCTGCAGTCACTGTAACTTATCTGAAACAAAGTAAAGCAAAACAAAACAAGGAAAGCCAATGTAGAGTGAGAATCCACCAGCCGCTCCTATGTAGATAGGCGACCTGAGCATTTCTAGCCCTTCCCTGCAAGTTTTGTGTTCTAGGTTTGCTGGCAGTTTGCTCAGTGTGCTGTTCCTTCAGGAAAGTACACCTTAAATGATGCAGTACCCAAGGCACTTGTGTGACGTTTAGAATTGCTATGAGCAGCAAAATTTGATAGTGACATTTAACCATGTTGTATTATGATGTGTTTATCAAGAAATTAACTTTCAGGAAACAATGACTCCTTCTCCTTCTCCTTCTCCTTCTCCTTCTCCTTCTCCTTCTCTCCTTCTCATATCAGTTTCTGCAGTACTACCAGTAAAGGGTATGAGTATGTGTGGAAAGTACTCAAAAGGCAGTGCTTTCAGAAAGTACTTACAGAAAGAGGCAGCACCTGCCTCTTATAGATGTCTGTCCTCAGTTCTCACCTTGCCTGTTCCCTACCACTACAACGAACTCCAAACCTGGCTCTCTGGGTGCTTTCCCTCTGGTGTACACAGATTCACATAATCTCTGTCCCCTAGGATGTCTGCTAAGGCCCAGCTGCCAGAACAAGGAGCAGTCTGGCCTCACTAGACCCCTTGGTCTTGCAGGAACAAAATTGAGTTTGTCTACACTGCTGAGAGAAGACTTCAGGGCACTCTGCTCTAAAGTACTGTAATTCTTTACAGATTTAAAAGATTTTTACTGCCCTCTCAAAAATATTTACGTGGTACAGGTATATAAATAAAGTTTCTGTGAATTGGAACAATGTTTTACAATCACTTAGAAATATTTTCACTTCATTTTTTTTTAATTAGAAAAAACAACTAAGATCTGAAATAAAGAGCTCTCTCAGACAAAAACACACACACACCCCCCTTCCCCCGCCCCTTTTTTTTACATAGCTTTTCGAACAGAAAGGCAGTTGAAACTGAACCTTTCTAAATTTATTTTCCGATGAGTCAGTATTTTCACACAAAATAACATTTCCCAGACAATTTCCTAAAAGGCTGTAGTCTTGGTTAGACTGTGGATGCAATGAAATACCTCTTCCTCAGCATTGCACTGCCTTTTAGTTTCAACCCACACATTAGCCCTCAGGTTTAGCTGTAGAATTAGTGACTTAGAAGATATTTTAATGGGAGTTTCCTTGCAGGTTTTGAATATATCCCATTTTCAGCACTCTGACTGTGGGACCTTGGTTTCCTAAAAATAAAATTGTCATTACTAAAGTCTATACAGATGCTAGTCAGTCAGGGGAGTTCAGAGTGACAGTGGGATGATGCAGGTTTATTTGGCAGACAGTGATCTCCACACTGCATTAACCTAATGGTTGTCAAGCTTTTCCAGTCATTTCAGTAAAGAAGATGTTTGAGAGGGGGCAGTGCCCTAAACATCAGGCACGGGTTGCCCAGGGAGGCTGTGGAGTCTCCATCCTTGGAGATATTCAAAAGCTTGACTCTAGGTGGCCCTGCTTGAGCAGGGGTGGGTTGGACAAGATGACCTCCAGAGGTCCCTTCTAACTTCACCTATTGATTCTGTGATACTAGGAAGGTGATGAAGGGCGGGCTAATCAGGAAACCGGGGTTGAATTTGCAGTCTGTTTTGTAAGATGTGGATGGACACAAAGGATATAATTTACTTTAAATATTACGGGCAAGGGGGAGTTAGTGGTGGGACTAAAAGAGAGAGGTGATATAGATAAAGCAATGGCCTGAGGAAGTCATCTTAATGTAACAGAGTGGATAGGGAGGCAGAGGGAACTGCTTTGCCATGATTACAGAAATGGCTATGACAGCATACCCTTTCACTGTGCTTCAGGACATTCACAGCAAAAATATTTAAGGTTCAAACTAACAGAAGAATTTTCTGTAGACACATTACGACGACAGTTATAACCAAAGCTGATTTACTAATTAGTAACAACCCCATTGCCTGTTTTTAATATGTCTGTACAGTAGCACTGTATATTTGAAGTTCTCTTCTATCTAATTTGTATATACTGTATTTTGAAGTTTTGCTCTTTCTAACATGAATAATTGCGTACTGTATGGTAATACATCTACAGATGTTACTCTGTGACAGAAATACACCTTTTTATTCCATATAACTGTGACTATATATTTAAAACAATAAGAGAAGAATTTAAGTAATAGCAAAAAATCAACTTGTTCATTTTTAACACTGGAGTGTTAGTAATGATTCAAAAATGGCTTGCTGTGTCACCCCTTTGTGCTGGAGGCCTGATAGGATGCCATGATCAGCTTGCTCTTTTAAGCCTAAGGGCTTAACATTAGCAGCATATGACAATTTTCTTATCAGAGTCTGCTTTGCAAAGCACACAGGGATGAGGAAGTGGACTGGATGCTGTCATGTATGGAATGGTGTGGTAATTAAGCAACACTGTTCAAGCATGGAGAGAGCAAAAAACCAAGGGTTTCACTGTTAGGCTTCTTACACAATTGCAAAACATGCTAGTGCAAAGCTTTTTTGCCTTGCAATAAAGACTTTTTATTTTTTTGGGGAAAAAAAAATGCAGTTATTAAACTCAGCATGGAGACAATCTGAAACAGGATCTTCATCAATCAGATTAACTGCTTTCCAAGATGAAAGTAGACGAGGCGCAGTGTGAGCCTGAAAAGATATTTATCAAAACCCATATTAATAACCACTTTCAGCCTTCTCCTGACAGTTTCATCTTAGCTTCCATGTTTAACATTTGAGTATCATATGTTTTTGTCAGGATGAGGCTGCTAAGAGCATCAATTAATTAATTCCTCTGAAGTATGGTTTGGAAAGGTAATAAAGTAACATTCCCTAAGGCCAGGACCAGTAATGGTAAGCAGCATTCTGGTGCTGTGCAATTTGTTACTTCAGAAAGAAATTAAAAGCACAGAATCATTTCCACTTTAAAAAGCAGAATATATTCAACTTTATTTTAATAAAATTACTGAGAGGGATCCATTTTTTTAAATAATATTTTCAAAGTAGATAAAGGATGTTACTGCTTTTTATTTGTTTTATTTTAATAGGAAAAAGTAGTATGCCTCTGGCAAAAGAAAAGGCAAAAAAGATGACTAGAATGTGTCTCAGTATTGTTATTTATTTGTTATCATTATCATGATTTGCCTTGTTATTTGGGTCTTACTGTTGTGTTCTGGAATTTTCGCTGTGGGGTGAAGGAAGCCTGCTGACAGCACAGAGAAATTAACCCTCTCCTTGTTTCTTCTGCTGCCACCTTTACACACGGAATTTTTAATGTACCATTAGCTTCTCCTTCCTCTCCCATGTTTAAAGACAGTGAAATTCTTGTTTACTCTGTAAGAAAGTAGGTTTTTTGCCTTGTATGTAGTGGAAGAAAAGGAAGGATAAAGGGCTGTTTGGTGACAAAGGAAAACATCAAGATAGTATTTTTTGCTATTTTTAAAATCATAAGCAGATAGTGGTTGAATCTGGATACCTTCCTTTAATCTTGCAAAATATATCCACCCTTTTACTTCCACATCCTTTTAGTCCCACCACAAACAAAGTAATACTTCCATGCAAAAAGATATATGTACGTAAACTGTTGATGGCATCTCTTTTCTCGTTGCCTGTGGGGAATGTCAGCCTATATAATTAGCGTGTCCTAATGACTGCATGAGTCAGATCAAAATACTCTGCTCACCAGTCTCTAAATAAAGTCTCCACACATTTTCTATGACTAACTATATTTCAGTCTGGTCTTGTAAGAGGATGAGATCCAGGTGGCCATACTCTACATCTATATGTGTAGTGTGCAAATATGTCCCTGTGCTACCTTTGCCTATCAGTTCTCGTATATAACTTCTGAGTACTTTGGCCACTCACAGATGGTTTGGGATAGTTCTGAAGACATTTAGGCTCATGGGAACTAACTACTCTGTCCCCCAAGATAGCTAGAGGGGCAACCAATCACTGCAGAACAGTCTGAGAATAAGAAACTTAGTGAAGTTTTGATGAAGATCGGCAAGGAAGCAACCTTTTTTTTTTCCCCACAGGAATAGTTCAGAAAATTGCTCCCAAACTTGAAATGCTCCTGATGTTTTATAACGACTCTGCTGATTTATGTTCCTATACTACATGTTGAGACTTCATCTGGACACCATTATTCAGGGACAACAGACCAAGCGAGTCCTGTGTACCATCACCTCCTTTCCCCAGGAGTGGAGGCCGGAAGACTGCAAACTGACTTCCCACCAGCTTCTTATAGAAAGCTTCTTATAGAAGCTGGAAGAAAAAAAACATGTTATCTGTACTCAGCTGTAATATTTTCACTTATATTCTGACAGTCCATATGACAAGTCATTAGTGATTTCTGGAGATCCATTCTGCAGAGATCTTAGAGCACCACCAGGACAAGCTCAAAACATATTGTGGGGCCTGCAAAGAGTTTGCTATGTCCTAACACTAAGAAACAGCTGACAAAGCATTCAGCGTTTGCAGCAGGAAACTCAGACTGGAACAGAGTACCTCTGGCAAGTAGGACTCTGTGTAAACTCCCCTGACCATGGTCAATATTATAATGGGATGTAGATGTTGCTTGTTCCTAGTCTTCTGAGAGGTATTCCCAAGTGGCCCATGATTGCTGATGTTAATCAGCCTTGTTTTTTTGCCCTTGGGATGGCACTCATGAGTAAATGCAGCAAAGGGGAGAGAAAAAATAGGAAACAGGGTTAATTGAATGCAGGATTTTCTTACAGAAAAAGTTTGGCCCACAGTGTATACAAAGTCCATTAACTGTTTTCTGAGCTGTCGAATGTTGTTTCCGCTTGGGTCTCTCTCATTATTAGTTGATATTGCTGAGGATTTATGCTTGTTTGGTGAAAACGAAACAAATCTAATATTTTTCAGATAAAACAAAGAAATAGCCTAGCACAGTTAGGCTGTGTTTGTATTCAAGGTCAGGAGTAAGGGACAGACATGAAGGTGTTCTCTGGCCTATTAGATGAACTGGTACGAATCAGATCCAAAGTCCTGTGGAATTCCTCTTGGCTTGGAGCCATGCCCTTCTCCAAGTATAAAATTGTTATGGATGTATTCAAACCTAAACATCTTTGCAGGAATATGTACGTCTGAAGGGGTTTGGTTCAAATTCTTTGCACCATGCTCTTTTCTAAAGTTTAAGGTAGCTATAAGCGAATTAGGGAGCATTTTCTGTGTAACACAAGGGGACTTTAATGGGAGCGTGAGAAGACTGTATAGCAGCCAGTCAGGATCACCAGCTGAGGTCCCTTGATTTGCATTCAGAGGTTACAGAGCATACAGCAAGAGGGAGGATTATGGAATTGAAAGGTCTTAGGCACAGGCAGGCTGAGTTTATAAGTGCTGTAAAGGAAATTGAGAAAATTCTCAAGAAACTGGGAATTGAAACAAAACTAGTTTGTCTTATGTTGTAATTCGGCTTCAGAGAATTAAGGGTTGATCTCTGCTAAAACTCAAGAGATTGTGGCTAACTCTATGAGCATCAGAAGATCTACTGTTACTGTCTTCCCTACTAGGGTGATTGTTGTTGCTGGATAACAAAGATGTACATCAAAGAAGAAGGATTACTGTGATTTAATACCACTATTCTAATCTGCAATTCTGCAAATGGAATTGATTATTTTGGTGTTTATAACTATGGAAAGTTAGCATTTAGAAATGTACAACACTTCTTGCTCAGGTAATGTTAAAGAAACATCATCAAACTAAGTGTATGCCCACATGCTAAGCTGACCCAAAGCCGAGTGACCATGCTGAAAAGTGAATTTTGCTGGCTGGGCTCTGTGAGGCACTAAAATGAGTATACTGCTTAAGATCAGTACAAAGCATTGCTGTTGACCAAGAATAGACTCTACACCCTGAATACGGTTAACACCCTGAAGAGGCTTGTTGGAAAAAAAAACCAACCAACCTACAATTTCTGCTACAGCATCCTGGGAATCAGTGACCTTTGAAAACAAATATTTCCTTTCATGAAGTTTTGTGCTGTGCTCCACAGGGTCACTGGGACAGGTCAAAAACATGATCACAAATATCTTCTCTGTTTCTCCTGCTTTGAAAACGTTTCCCTGCTGTTTGCTGACTATCAGTTCTGGTTACTTTGTGTTACTCCCAAAGCCTGAGGAATGAAACTGAAGATCAGCACAGTGCTGTTAAACACACCAAGACAGCCAACTAAAAAAAAAGAAGAAAATAAAGCGTTTCAGCAAGTCTCTTTTACTGTTACCGAGATGTTGAGATTATATGTATATTACATGAATATGTATGTGGGTAGCAGCACAGTATTATCTAGTGGAGCTGCAATACTTAAGACATTGATGTGCCTTTATAAGTAAATTATTACGGTCAGATAGGTCATGATTTCTGAACATAATAATGTAGGCTATAATTCTTTGGAAGATCTGAATGGAGTTATTGTGGTTAGTTTTTCATCCTGTGGAGGTCCACTCAGTTCAGCTCAAGTTACGGGGTCTCTCTGTTTGGGATTAAAAGGAGGGAATTAGTGAAGCTCCTCTCTGAGCAATATCATTCTGTCTGAGAACCTACCAACTGACAAAAAATATGTAATTTTGCTGAGTCAAAATAGGTGCTCCCTGGCAAACAGCTCTTTCCAAATACTGATTAAAAGCCCAAATCTCGAGTGAGACACTCAGGGTGGCCATACTTTCAATAAATATTCTACTTCCCTATTGTCATACTGAAATGCACACTTTCTACAAACAAGGGTTTGGTAACTTCAGGTTATAGCCTAGCATACCTGGCCTAGTGGCCTGGCTCCCAGATGACATCCAGAAAAAGGTCTTCAGTCTTTCCTTACATTTGCATGGGGCTGTTTTCACTGTTCATGTCCTTGGGCAGACTCTTAGGTCAAACAGGACTGTAGTTGTGGACCATACAGGGTTTTTTTGGCAGCTTTTCTTTCCTCCCTGACTATCAAACTCACATTTCTGCCTTTCTTTTTATTTTTTTTTTAATTTACTTATTGACATAATTTCACTGCTCAGGATAGTTTATGTAAATCACTTGGCCCCACTGTGGTTCCGTATCATTCCTCAAAGGAGAAATTGATGAGGTTTGTATTTATGTGTTATGCTTATTTTTAATAGCTTATGCCTTTTAATAGAGATGCCTTTTTTACCTCCCTATGGTTTTGAAAGCTCAGATGGAGTTTCTTTATCCTTTTGCTTCTTGTTTGCATACTGACCGAAGGCAGTTGTGCTTGTTGATAGCTACATGCTCAGTATTACATGAATCCCTTCTCAAAATGATGTAGCTAATGCTCTGCATATGCAAGTTTCATATATTCAGCTGTAAAACTACAAGGAATCCCCTTGCTGCCTTCTCAAACATGAACTGAAGGTTGCCCTATGGATTTGGAGAGGCAATGCCCTATGGCTTACTTTTAACAGTAAATAATGTATGCCTACAGAGGAAGAGAATTTTTTAAAATCAGAAACCTAGACAAATGTTTTCAGTAATGAAACCAAAATGGAACGTCCCAGTTGGTCATTAGAAATTGTATTCCTATCAGTTAAAATATTGGAATTAGACTGAACTGTATAACTGTATTTTTAGACAAACTATTTATTGGTCTCTGTTAAACAAGCTTTAAAGGTCAGAGGAGATCACTGCTGATATGTCCTGGCTGAAAACATTTCACCTGAAGGAATTAGTCCATGCTCCTTGGACCCACAATTATAATACCATCTGGCAGATATGACTTCAGCACCAAGTTCTTAATGAGATAAGGTTGAGCCAAACATGGATTCGGGGTACAAAAGAGTTTAATAATCTTTTATTTGTCATAGTGAACATTTGCATATACTTTGTGAGAACAGTTCTTACAAGAAACGTTTCACCTCCTAGCATTCTTTAAAATATTGTGGCACATAGCTCTTTCTGAAACATCCATAGTATTTTTATTTCTGTTTTTTTCTATATTTAGATTTTTGTACTCATCTACTGGGATCCAAATTTATGTTAAAATAATTACTTTATGTCACGCATAACTAAACACATTTTAACATCTAAGGCAAGTACTAGTGGAATCCAACATTCTCCTTTCCAATCAATTTAAGGTAGGACAGTAAAACATTTGACAATTTGAACCCTGGTGTCCCCCTATCCCTTGTATTACTGAACTGGGTAAATTATTATAAGCAGATAAAGGCACAATTTAATTTCCAGAGATGCATATATATGCTTATTTGCACACATGTCAAAGTCAGTAATCTGGTCAAATTTAGACGGCCTCCCAGTATAGCATTGTTAAGTTACAGGAGTTCTTTTACACCATGTCACACAAGGAATAGTAGTATCAGCAACATAGAATCATAGAATCATGGAATTGCCTAGGTCGGAAGGGACATTTCAGACCATCTAGTCCAATCATCAACCTAACTCTTGACAAAAACCACCACTAAACTACATCTCTAAGCACTATGCCTACCCATCTTTGCTCTCAACTTCTTAGCCATGATGAAGGCTGAGGCCAGTCTTTAGTTCAATTTGAGGTGAAACAGAGAGATTTAAACAAAAGGATCTTGTGCAGGCATATCATGTACACTGTCTAATGTAGCTGTGGGAGTTCTCATTATCCACATAATGGAAAGGCTCTGGTTAAGATTCATCTTGCCTTGGTTATATGTAATGCATCTGCCCATGTTTGAATTAATTGTGTAAGTCCCATTATAGTCAATGGAGATATAGCCAATACAGTCAATGGCGTCTAGAGAGCAGTTCATCTTGTCCTAAATTTGGTCAGATGAATTGTTGTTTGAACTCCATTAACTGTATTGATTAGCTCTCCAAGACTATAATGCAGTCCAGACAGTAAGTCTGTTGTAGACAGGCTAGATGGTAGACATCTAGAGTAAGAATTTCATGCCCTCTGCTGTTCCTCACTGCTATGAAATCTGGTTGAAATACTAGTGACTCTGGTGTCTCAAAGGCAGTTCAATCCAAGAAGAATACTCAGATTACAAAAGAACTTCACAGAGGAATAGTACATTATCATCACTATCTATCTAACACTATGGCTATCTAAATAACAAACAGAATTGGAAAAAAATAACCGATTTCTGCTTGCTCTTTCAGATTTGTGGAGAGACTCACAGGATCCTTTTCCATCCATAATCTCATATGGTTGTTCAGGCTAGCATATTCATCCTCAGACTTGAAGGAACTTTGCCCACTGTCTGAATGTTTTCTCTGTGTCTTGTTCAGATCAAATAGTATAACACTGCAATGAACTCAGTAGGTCACTCGCACAAAGCTAAAAACAAACACTTCATTGTCCTTCTCTGCTGACTTGCCTTTTCATATTGTGTTGTCTTCATAAATTCTGAGCTTACAGACCCCAAAGAAATTACTGTAATCACCAGCCCACCTGACTGGCTTGGCCATGGGATTTCCCTGAACAATAACTGCTTGAACCTGGACCATATCTTGATTTAAAAAACAACCATTGGTGAAAAATCCATCACTGTCATCAATAAATTGTTCTAGATAAACTTTCCCCTTTATTTCCCATATGAACTTTTCTAGCCTTTATAATCATCCAAACAATGTGCTAGAACAGAAATCTCTCTATTATCATGTTTTTCTTCCTTTGGCATATAGTTATAGACGGAATAAGATAAGCAAGGGCTTTCCTGCCAACTAGAGTGCAGTAGCTCCCAGAATGTAGTGTCTTTTTCCAAGCTGTCTTATTGGAGCTGTTTCACATCAGATAACTGATTAAATATTTACCACAGTAGAGGCTTGGGTCTCTGTTTCTTGCTTCTCAAGGGAATACAACGAGCACTGGGTCAGTCTTTAAGTAGCTGGCCCAATGGATTGTTTGTACAGAATGCCACAGTACTAAAGAAAGGGTATGATAGATCCTCCTTCCATAGCCAGGATACTTAGTTGGGAGGTAAAAAATGTCCTTGTCTGGGTCAGGCAAAGGACCTTAAACTAAGGACCCTTGTATGCATGTAACTGCACAATTACTGAGATACGACTACTCTGGGTGAAGTCTCTTTTTTTTTTGTTGTGATAAAAAATCCAGAGTGTACCTAAAGACTCTTTCCAATGCAAATTTAATTCATGATGTGTTCATTTAAAAAGTTTCTATGTAGGAGAAACAACATTTTCTCCCAGAAGAAGGGATGTTGAAAAATTTTCAACCTGTTGCTTTCAAGCTATTGCTGTTGATTACAATCCCCTCTTTACAAAGAGAAATTTTCAGTTATTCTTCTGTTATCTACTTGGTCTTGTTTCTCAGATGGGGTGCAAGATGGTAGATCAGGGCAGTTTATTTTGTTTGTTATTTTCCAGTTACTTCTCACAGGAATGTAATTCCTTCCCTCTAAATTCATTGTTCCTTGTCTCTGAAAATTTTCTGTTCCCAATGACAAAACAATTTTACTCTTTAAACTGACTTCAAGAGAATTTCTTCTCAGCAGAATGTAAGATGAGAAGTTTATGATTAAAAGCATAATGCCAGCTTACATGATTTTCAGATAATGATTTCCTGTCCCATGGTTTTCAATGCAGATTGATATTTTCCCTTTTGGAAAAAAGCTTAATATTCAAAAGTACTATTATTTTTCCTTGGAAATATTTGTACAGTCAAATGCTGACAGTAGTACAGGCACAGTCTGAAGACACCCTTTGCCTCAAAGCACTTCAAATTGGGCAGACAAGAGAAACACAAACCTACAGGGACAGTAGTATGCTAAAGCATGTGTAATTATGTGCAAATATATGTCACATTACTATGTGATATTTTACTTTGTATAAATACACATAACTGCTTCAACATCCAGGCATCACTCTGCATTGCCATTAAAAAAATGTAATACTCCCAGTGACACAGAATTAGGTATCATGTTGGGATTTAAGGGAATAAATGGTAGTAGCTTTTCAGATTTGTTTTATCGGGAACACCTTGGAAGAGGGTAGCTACAGTTTATCTCCCTGCCAGCTTTTGCCCCATGCTGCCTAGCTAAAGCCTGCCTGCTGGTGGGGTACCCAGGAGAGAAAGGACACTGCAGCCTTCCATGCAGTGTCAAGCACCTGCCTGCGTTTGTGGCCACGCTCCTGGCTGCGGGGACATGGGACAAAGGGAGGTGCAGTGCCAGCAGGTGTCCTGGTTTGAGGTAAAACAGAGCCAATTTTCTTTTCAGCAATTTTACTTTTCAGTTAAGTCTTTTCTAACTAACTGGTCTTTCTGAAACTAACAGCATATTTTTCATGCGGTGTCTGCTTCTAGCAGATGACATCTGATGTTTATAGTTAATACCAAGGAATGGTATGCAGAGAGGCTCCTGCTTATACTTATTGCTATAACAACCAAGGTCTGCTAACTTTGTTCTGTACCAAGTTGGACAGTCAGAAGAGGAAGACTGTAGAAGGCTCGCACCCATGTGGAGGAGTGGAAAGGACAGGTGACCCAAAACTGACCAGTAGGGTATTCCATCCCATCTGCCCCATACTCAGTATAAAAGCTGAGGGATCAAAGAGGTCGGCCTCCTTCTTCAGTGGCTGGTGTCCCAGGAGGACGATGTCTGTTTATCTGCCTTTGATCCCGATCTGTGCATTCCTGAATCCAGATCCAGAAACCCAGTTCCTGTCTGTCACTGAATCCAGTCTGGGACTTTCCCAGTGCCTGCCAGTGGTGTAGTCGTCATCATGGGAGCTTGATATATATTCTATATTTTTGTTTTATATGTATTGTATCTATTTCATTATTTTCTTATTAATATTATTATCTTTTATTTTTATTATTAATATTTTATTAAAGTAGTTTAGTTTCTTTTCAACCCATAAGTAGCTATCTCTGTTATTTTCTCTCCCTTCTCTTCTGGGAATGGAGAGAGAGAGGTTAAAGAGAGCATCTGTTATTCATTTAGTGGCCAGACTAGCCTAAACCACGACAGTGCTGGTCTCCTAGAGCAGGCCTTGAACCTTTCATAGTCATCATGCTCAGGGAAACACTGCTGAGCAGATTAGGCCAAACGCCGAGTTGCAGCTGCTGCACTGAAAGCTGGAAAGTTTCTCTTTCTGTCATTCTCTCTCAGTTTTATCATCGCCTGGACACCTGCTTTCACTCAGCACATGTTTGCTTTGCCTTTGTCAGGTCAGTAGGACCTCATAAAAAATTATTTGACCATTAAAATACCTTGTTACATGAAGTGCCATGATTCTTTGAAATTTTCTGTCCCAAAGAAATGAATCCTTTCTTACTTCGCATATTATATTGATCTGTAAAGAACTGCATTTAACATCTTAATTTCAGACCGGGGATACTTTTAGTGAGGCTTTCAATGAGGGGATGGCTAATATGGCGTTGCTGCTGATGCTGATGATCTGCATGTTACATCACTGCATCCTTGTATGCTGTCATTCTGTTTGCTCTTCATCCCTTCAAGATATTTCTAGCACTTAGGTTCTCCGCTGTAGCATGGTCCTGGGTGAAGACTTCTATTATTGCAAAGGTTTGGTTTGATAAGAAAAGCTTAAAGGGGCTTCTTAAGCAGTATGTAAAGAAGGGTGGACATTAAACCCCTCAGTGTCACTGCTGGAGAAATGAACCACAAAGAAAAGTTTCTAGACAGACTTCAGGTAAGTTTCAATTGCTATTGAATCTCAATCTTTAGACATTTATAGTTAAAGATAACTTTTGTGTTTTTCAAGTTAGTCTTTGTTGGTACACGGCATTAAAAAAGCATTATTTTTTACTGTTTCTTTTAGCCTTAATTTTGCCTTGGTTTACAGTCTCTTTATTCCCAGTTTCCCTTTTTCATATGTCTGATCAGTTTTCATTCTATATGAGCAGTTCCGGGCAAGGTGACAGGTGCCTCTGGAGGAGATAAAACTACATCTGAATCTTTAAAGTTTGTTGGTTTCTGCTTGTAATGAGGTGGTGGTGGAGGCAGCCTGGAGAAGCTGGGGCCAGGCACCTTTGTTCAGTTATTTGACTTCGGTGACAAGGCGTGAGGATGGAACACTGGTAAGAAGGACACATGAAAGGCTCAGTTTTCAGTGGTGGTGCCGAGCTCTGGGACAGAATGGATGTTGAGGTTGAGTCTAACAGCAGAAAACCCAGTACACAATCAAAAATATCTAGACCCTTGCAACCCATATTGATCAGGAGAACAGCTTTTGTGCTGTGTGACTTTCTGATATTTTATCTGAATTAATACGTTGTGGAGGAAGGAAATGAAAAGATGCTTGATGTTCCCCATCCCTGTGCTAGGAGACAAAACAGGAGCTGTACAACCTGCGTAAGGCTGGGAAACAGTTCTAGAGTAAATCAGAGAGAGGATAAAGCAGCAATAAAGAAACAGCAGAAGCTTTTGGGAATTAAAATGAAAATATTTCGTAAAAGAGAAAGTAAACAGTGAGACATCATTAAAATGTGGTGAAATATCCTGTCACAGTACACTGTACAGTTAACCTTTCTGAACCACTGGAGATCTATTCTAATTGGTTAAATTTGAACCATTTAGCAAAGCTTAGAGACCAAATAACTAACATTACCATTGAATACCATTTATAAACATTAAAATCAAGAAGACTTTAAAATCTTTTCATGTTTGTGACATTTTGCCCTTTTGTCATGACTTTCAAAATGTGTGAATATACCGGTTTGTTTTAGTTGAATCTTATCTAGTTGGTATTTCTTTTCTGGGTATGATTTAAAAATTCTGCTTCTCTTGATTTTACCTATATTAGTATTTTTGTGGTCTCTGCTGTCAAAATCTGAGTACATTTTGGGCATTCTCTGCTTAGCCATTTATATACCTCAAACTTGAATACCAGAATTTCACATTAGCATATTTTAGCAATAACTAACCAGTCCCCTGAAAATGGTAATACTAATAGACACATTTTAGTTATGTAAAATTGAATATATTTTGCTTTTCATTGTCTTATCTATGACCTGCTAGAACTTCAGACCAATGTGCAGGCCTTCACCATTGGCTCATGAAGACAATATTTTAAGATGTAATAAGTAGTTATTTCATCATATTTAAAAAAATTAAGTACTAAGTTTGGTATATGTACAAATGTAATCTTTTGTACATGCATGAAATTTCAAAATCATTATTTAACATTTTGATAGAAGAAGAATCTATACCTTTACAGCCCTGCAGATGCTGACATGACATTACTGTGGCCATACAGAGCAGCAATAGCAGAATGTCAGTACTATCCAGTATGGTCATGGGCAATGTTAAAGTGTTATAATGATGCCTGCATATGGTTAGCTGGCTTTCAAGTCTCCAGCCAATGAAGCAGATATTATGCATTCAAGCAGGATTACACATCTGAAGGTCTAGGTAATATTTACAAGGGATCAGACTTGTTTTCTTATAGCAACTGTAACTGAGAGGATTACTAAAACACTGAGTTGTTGTCAGAAGACTAGGATTTATGCCTTACTACCTGTATCACTTTGGGCAATTCACTTAATCTGTGGTGCTTCAATTCCCTGCTCAGAAATGGGGAGAATAATGCTTCTTACCTTACAGGTATTTCAGGAGGATACATCAATTGAGCTCCAGTCCCCTAGACACAAGAAGTGCATATAATAAGAGCTCACCTATGTCTAAGCATTCACCTCCTCCTAGGTCTTAGCTTTATCATGTAAAATTTTCTATGTTGCTCTTAAAAGATCTGTGTAGCTAAATTCCAGTCTTTTAAGTCTTTTTGCATACACGTTCACTCACATACCACAGCCCCATGTTGCACCGCAGAGTAGCATTGAGTAGAGGACAGAGCGCTCCTCCTAGCTGGCTGAGGTCACTTGGTGTGACTCCTCCATTAAGTGCAAAGTCTTACACCCAGCTCCTGAACACCATCTATTATCACAAAGACATTCCCACAACCTCATCGGCCTTCAGGAACCTCATAGTCTTATTTGAAGTCAGACTTTTAGGAACACCTTATCACTCTACGTTAGTGACGTTTTCACCTCCTTGATTGCTGAAAGAGGAAGTGCGAAGTTAGTTTTCTCTCAAGACTGTAGCTAAGACACCCTGGAAAGGGGTTCTTTAGACTAATATCAAATAGCGCATTGTTGCCAAAACCAGACTATTTTTTGATTCATCTGTCATTAGACAGAAGAGCTAAAATCTCTTAAGTTTTACACAGTCCAGTTAACATATTTATCTCAGAGAGAATTTTTTTCAGTGGTGTCTTTTGAATGGATTGCAGAATATTTTGTGTCTAAATCCTAATAAATTTCTCTTCTCTTTTCCTCACATGCCTCATGCGTTTATCTTTTCAGTAATGCAATAGGCATACTAAAGTCTTGTTCAGGAAAGGTCCTCGAATTACTGGATAGAAAGAACCTTTTTTGTTATTGTTCTTATTTGTTATTGTTATTTTTATTTGTTCTTTTCCAAGTATTTGTTTACATATACACCTCAGTTCAGCCTTTGCTTCAGCTTCAACTACGAGTCAAACCAGAAGTCAAGCCTGCATCGATATTTTTCAGGGCTCGGAAGCACAGATATTTCAGAACTGACATTTTGGAACTGAGCATACTAACAGTCATTTCTTTGCCAGTTTGCTGCTTCTTGTTAATCTTACTGTATTTCTGAGTTTACTGACACTGGGCCAATTAAGTACTTAATCAAAACTCCTACTGAAATCAGTGGGAGTTCAAGCTTATAGTGAGTGGGAGTTGTAATTGGAGCTTGTATTATTTAGAATATGTTTCTTTCAAAAATTCTCACATTGCATTGTCCTGTTCATTTTCTGCTCAAAGTGAATGATTGTATAGAGGGATAGGAATAGTAACAAATATCTGAAGATTTAAGTGTATTCTGACTTTGTGTTTTGGGGCAGCAATGACCCTATGGAAGAAATATGCAACCTTAGTATGTTACATGCCAACGAGGTCAAAGTGTTCCCTCATTTGCTTCTGGGGTGTCCCCAAACTACCAGACACAGAAATAGGTACATTCTTCCCACTTCGATGTTCACAGACAATAGGTACTTGCAAACATGGAGATTCGTTAGCTGTCGCCTCTAGATCTCTCAACTTACCTTTGAGGTGAAAGGTGAAATGCCATACTTTGGGCAGCGTATTGGGCAGGGGAGCCGAATAATAGCACAGAAGATTATTACTGCACTAGCAATGTACTTTCTTGTTTCCTTTAATGTAATGTCAAGGTAGAAGACTGTTTCAGGTTGCTATGCCTCGCTCTCTTGGTGAATCCATAGGCCAACACAGAAGAGGGAAAGGGGCAACGGAGGAGGAGAACAGAAGGTGAGAAAAGGTAAGAAAGGATAATGCTCTGAGATCTGAGAAATTGGAAGTTCTGAGAGTGAATGAACCAGGAAATGAGCGCCTGAGAAGTCTGTGGTGTTGTCTGATGGAAAGACAAGTCAGTATAGCCTCCCACAGTCTCTCTGGAGCTGAGTGTCCAGGGCAACCCTCAGCTGCCATTTTAACAGTGGGAGAAGTAGCAGAGACTACTCAGTCTCTTGTGCTTTCTGTTGAATCATAGAGAGATCTAGGTTGGACAATCCACTTTTAGTGACATGCAGAGGATTGTGACTTAGTGAACTCTGCACAAAGCAGGGATAACTTGTACTGCCAAGTTTTCAGAATCTCCAAAGACAGATATTTCACAACCTCTCTGGGCATCCCGTCTGCTGCTTTATTGTTGTCATTATTCAAAAAAAAAAAAAAAAGAAAAAGAGAAAGAAAAAGCCCTTATCTCAAAATACTTTGGAAGCCACAGCAGTGGGCGTTAGTAGACTTGCCCTGTACAGTCTGGATTTTGGAAAGTTCACTGACACATCCAGATGTTTCGTATTTACGAAATGGACATCTTGACTAACTATTCTTGGTGTTGAAGTACAATGAAGCTCATAAATAGAGCATAAAATGAAACCCGCCTCAATGAAAATTGTGTGAAATCCTCTTGACTTTGATGATACAATCATGTTTTATGAGGAACTGCCTGCCACGCTACGGGGAAAATGTAGACACAAGACTTTCTGATGGAAACACTTTGGTTTATGGAGAGAAATTGTGTCTTTCCCTCACTGTAATGTGAGACTGCAGCTTCTTTCTCACAAAAACAGTTCCTATAAATTGTGTAAGTAAACATGGAAATTAACAATAAAAAATCTTGAACAACTACAGGTGCAAAACTGTGCTCACAGTTATCCTTATGGTTAAGATCTTCATGAACAAGTAGGCTTGATAAGCAAAATCTTTTTTTTTCATAAATATTTTTAAATGAAGTTTTGGTTTAGTTACGCTAATTTAATAATTTGTCTATTTTAATTTTTCTAGGGGTGAGCATACGTGAGATAGTTGTTAAAATATTTTGCTTACATCATACTAAGCACTGGTGTTTTTTAATGGTTATCTCCTGAAATTTGTGACATATGGTGATTGGTACCACTTTGCTTCTTTTGAAAGACAAGAATTTAAGCAGGAGAGAGTGTGTCTTTGAAATTAAAATCTTTCCAGTTGCTCTGCTCAGAGGAAATTCAGACTAGAAGGAACAGCACTGAAGTTATACGTTCCTTCCTTACCACCTCCACCTGTTTTTCCGTCCTCTAAATTCAGCTTTGGGGCATGTTCCGAATTTAAAAATAGATTGGTATTTTGGTTAAGTATCTTGATTCCATCATTAAGTCAGGTATTTTCTTTTAAATTGATTGTTTTTGATCTGATCTAATACTACAAAGAATAGAGGTCTTGGCAGATTGCCTTGCCTGTACAGCACTGTATATTTGGGAAGATGATGGCTTTTTCCCCAGAATTATGGGTTAGGGGAAGAGGGCTGTTGTTGGAAGTTTATGTTTGTTCTCACTGCTGTTTGTGTGCCTCGTACATCAACAAGAAAGCAAACAGTTTTTCAGAGTTAGTAGTTCAGCTGAAAGCTGAGTGACTAGCTAATAGACCTGTAGCGGGCCATGCTCAGGTGGAATTTTTGATAAGTCTTTGGTTTTATTGGTGAACAATCTGAGGAAAACATGCAGAAGCTTTATTCATAATGCTTCTTATTTTACTTTTTACTCACAGTTCACATTTATTAAAGACATATAAGTTGGAATATGCTCTTGTTTTGAAGGAAATAGGTGATGCAAAAAAAATATTTTCACCCATTCTTTCTACTTTTTGAAATGAAACTTATAGTAAATGAGATCTGGCAGAACATTTACACGTAATAGGCTTTTCAACGAGAGCCCTAGAGAATACATATATTCATATTTCTTTCTTTCCCTTGTATTTCCTAGTACATTTCTAGTGCATTTATGAAGCAATAGCTTGTCGTACCTGAAGACTAGTACCAGCCCTTAAAGTTAAAGAGCTGAAATACAATTAAACTGTAATGGGCGTGTTCATTGCATGTAACCTATGGAAATCAGAAATAAAAACTTGCACTTGAGGCATATTTTTGTCATCAGGGCCAAATAAATGAACATTTTGGGTAAGACAAAGCTCTGAATATTCATGTATTATACAATATATTTTAGACATTATGTATAATACAATACATCATGTTCACATACACTACATACTCATATGTAATATAATATAACATAACATTCATATATTATGGAATACAAAATGCTCAGCATGAAATCAAGACAACTGAATATACTCAGATACATATTAGTAAACACCTGCAGAACACTGAGAGATAGACTGGTCTTGAGTGTAAGAAGCACTACATTTTTATCTATGATCTCCCATCTTCCTATGGTAGCTGTAAGGCACCTGACCTACCACTCTAAGGATCTGAGGAGATCCATGCTGCTGCTGTTCAAGGATGCTTGAAGAAAGTGGGAAATTACTTAGTCCTCTCCACCTCTACACACCTCAGGTGGAGCTGGCTGGAAGAGGGGGGAAGGCATGCTGGAGTACTTAGAGGAGTACTAAGAACTAATAGCAATAACGTGGTATTTCCTGGCAGCACTTTAATTCCAGTGCTGTCCCTGAGATAATGTACACATTTAGCACACCTTCCAGTGTGGAACAACACTTTCTGTACCTTAAGTTTTAGATATTAATCAGGGCCAGCCCCACCTCCAAACATTTTTTGAAAAAGTGACTCAAAAACAAAGAAAGAAAGAACTAAAATTCCACTCACTATCAAGAAACACATCTTCATGGTCTGGGTTTATCAAAACAAACTCAAATCTAAACCAATTTGAACAATCTTCTCTGTTATGGGCAAATAGAGTTGGCTGGAAGACAGGAATACATCGCAGCTATATTTCAGAATACTATATGTTTGTTTTTTACATTTTATTTTGATTGGAAAATTTGTCAGAGAGCTAGTCTGCAAATGGAGCAAATTGCCCTGGGATGTATTGCAATACACTAGTGAGTTGCTTCCAACGCTCTGGATAAAATATTAATATTTTCTCTCATTTAAGGTTTTAGTTATTTTTGGACCAATCTCAGTACATCTATTAGGTAAAGGCAAAAAAACAACAACTAAAATGCACTCTAATTGTATGTGAGTATGAAGTAAACACTTTATATGTTGTATATGTACTCTTCAAAAAATATGGTCACGCCTGATTTGTAAAGAATATATGCTTACATGATTAATCGATGTGAGGTCAGAAGATTATCTTTATTTTTTTAAAATCTGATCTCTGCATACAAGGGACCAGGGAATTAAACCAATAATAGTTAAATGTAAATGGCAATTTATAACCACATCAGCTACATAAGGTATGACATAACCGAAATTATAAACCAGTTGTCAAGACTTAAAGTTATGAGTGTACTGTATCCTTTGTCAAGATACACCTGCAGTTTATTCCATGTTTAATTTCTCTAATATTAAATATTTGCTGTTTGATACAATAACTGTACTGACACTAGTTCTTTGGTAAAGTAGTAGTCTCCTTCCTATTCATTACAAGGCGACTTCTGCAAAACCAAACTATTCTTGATGAGAAGTTCAGTTCAACTTGTGGTGATTCTTCAACTTCTCCAAGGTCTTTGACAATGTTAGATTTACATTTTTGATGACTTTATTTTTACAGCAAAATTCTTAAGGTGATAAATATTCTTGGTCATATCCAATTAATCAGGTTGGAACTGAAAAAATAAATTAATGAAAGATGATTGATTTATTTCACTGAGCTTTAAGTAGTCACCGTCACTTTAGTCAAGAGGTAGTGGGGGACAATTCCTACTTGACAAATAAGTTCAGAATATATGGAAATATCTGATTAAAAAACTCCAACAGACACACCCGCCAAACAAAAAACCCACAACCCACAAAACACAAAGCCCACTTTATTTCAAAATGCATGGTAGTTCTTCCTCAAGGGGAAAGTATCAATGGAAGATTCCTCAAGGCTGGTAGCGTAGGGGAGACAGTCCGCAGGGAGCCAAGCCAAGAGAGGGAAATTGTAGAAAGGAGCAGAATAAAGAAAGACTGACCATGCACTGGACAGCGTATTAAGATGAAAGATAAATATTGGAAGTATGCAATAGGAAAGCTGTATGCTAGTGTTACACCCCTTGAATGGGGCTTATCCCACTGAAATTCAGCTGTCTAAAAGATAAGGATCTATGTAATCTTGGCTTCTTCCCTAGTCAGTGACAGGGAACACACATCCCCATGGAGGTTTCCTCCATCCAAGAACTGGATGAGTTGTTTGGAGGTACTTGCCTTTTCGGTGACCACACAGTGTCTCAACAAGTAGTTTAAATTAGATATCAAAAGTTTAGATAACTGAAATCAAGAGAGTTGAATCCTAGCCTTCATGTAAATCACTATATTAATTCCATGACTTTACAAAACAAGGAAAAATATTCTTATGAATGAAAAGCACTCATGTTCACCTAGCAATCGGATGAAGGAAGAGCTAAATCCATAGTAGATACAGACAATACCACCCTATACAAAATACTGTCTGAAACGGTTTTACTACAACCTTCCTGAACATGGTGAGTGATAGCAATTTTGAGCATTCAATCGCAAGTAGATCATTTGCCTTTCAGGAATTGCTGATGACAGAAGAAAACATTCATTTTCATTGAATATACCTTTCTATACTTCCACACTATCAGTTCTGCTCAAAATTTATAGCAGTATGGATTCTACATGCTATGAGCTGCTACTAAAGAGATGAGAGGAAGTACTTAATTCAATACATATATAATTACTGTGGGTAAAATTTTTTTTAACCATAATTATTATTCCTCCAATACTTGCAATAGTTGATAGCATGGAGAAGCTTAAAAGCTTTGATAGTTTAAAATGCACTGCATTTCTCTATTTATGGATTACATTGATAAAAGAATTCGTTTGTGATTGCAGGATTTGGTAGCAGATCTACAGGTACCTTGATGCACTAATTCCATGTACCTTGTTTAAAAAATGGTATATATAAAATTGTCCACGTGGAACTGACAATGAAATTTGTCAGTCTGCTTGGGCACATGGAGGTGATAAAGCTGAAGTGTTTTTCCAAATCTCTCTTAATGGCTTAATCCTCTGAACTATTCTGTCCTCCAAGAATATTTCACCCTGGTTACGCACCAAGACAGACAGTGGAATTTAGTACATGGAAGTATTTTGACAAACAAAATTAAGTTTTCCTTCACATTCCTTAGCTTCCCATTTGAGTTCCTAGAAAATGTCTTTCTCTGAGATGAGAGCACTCTAAGGAACTAAGTGTCACAGGGTAAAAGAAGAGAGATTAGCTCCTGAACACATCAAAAGACTCCGGTACATACATATGTTTTACTTTTCCTCATATAAACTGAAGAGACTAGGCATAAAGGTTCATTTAGTCTTCAGACCGGTTGTTTGCATCTATAAATACTCAGTGTAGACAATGCAAATATGGCAAGCACGTTCTTTTGAGCAAGGCTCAGAGGACTCACTGCAACATAAGCAAATGTAAGTGCCACTAGCCATGGAAGCTATTAAAACTAGAGGATTCAAGAACTGTGGACATTTTATAATTAGCCTGGATATCTGAAAAAGTGGATTATAACACGTACACGGGAAGGCAAATGCAGACTGAATATCCACTTATAATTACTGTCCGCATAACTTATTTAGCAGCAAAATATGTTCCCAGCAGTTTCACAGGCCATATAAAACAAACTAATGAAGCAGATGTCACAAAGAAAATCATAAAACCAGCTAAGCTGACACACCAGCTACAAGAAGACTCTCATTCATTTGATACACAGCTATTGTTTTGTGACCAAAGCAAGACTGAGACAGAGTAATAAATATGTACATTATTATAGTAGTAGAAAAACTTTCTCACTTCTGTCACCAGCCTTTTTCCCTTTGGTACTTTGATTTTCTTCTGCTCCAAATGTACTTTATCTCTCATATCAGTTGGGCTCCAGTTCCCTGTTATAATACAACTTGCTCCCAGACTCTGCGCCGGTAGGTGCCCTAGAATTTCAAGAGTAAACCAGCAGATCTATCCCTTTGCAACATTCAGAGACTGTACGTGTTGCTAGGCTGGGGGCAAAGGAGAATCTCTAGAATAAATTTCATAGCAGAGTATGACATTATGAACAGATCTATGCACGTTTAAATCGCTTGCAGCTGTTTTACAATTTTGGCTAGCAAGCAGGTGTAAACCGCAGAAGGTGATAAATTCTTTCTTTTCATCGACTCTAAGTTGTCTGCCCTTTGAGGCCACCAGGAGGCTAGGTCTGAAGACATGAACAGAACATTATATAATCTCAGGAAATGATGAAGAGCTGCATTTCTAGTCGCCATCTGGTGGTTTCCTGTACAATGGCAAGTAATTTGGCAAAATCTCTTAATGGCTGTTATGATGTCATGAGATTATTTTTAAGGATTGCACCAAGTTCAAAAGACATCGATGCAAGCATTTTACCAACTTTCCAAGTTGGTGTGTCACTAGACATGGAAAAATAGCATCTACGAATTCATCCTTTTGAAAGTATGTTTTTTTTTTTTTGCTTCATTTTATGAAGATCTTGTCTTTTAAGTGATTGATTTTTCCAGGTGTTGACATGATTGCTTAGGATTACTTCCCTTATATTTGCATTTACTTGTGTAAATAAGCGTGCACACTATTTCCTAACCCTTTATCTTTCATTAGAAATTGTCTTGGGAGCAGAAGGTATACTTTCTGTTGGAGATTACCTTCTCTGTTGGTGTTGAATAGGACAGCCATGTTTCTAGTCTTTAAGAAATGATGAAGCCAAAGGGCCACTGAAAATCCTCATTTCATATAGGTAGGTTGCCAGGATAAGATATGCAATTAACAAACTGAAGCACAATCACCAGTTGAAATTTTTACTGGACTTTTGGTCCCTCAGGAAAGATTGTGATCCTGGTATTGAAGAGGCTGTGCAGTCACTGATCAGTAACTACAGGAGGAGACTGCTGAGCCATAGCTAGATTATTGATTTACAGTAAATATAAGTAGAATAGGTATTCTTCGTCTAGTAGAGAGGTTGTGGGAAACCTGGAGGGGAGGTGAGGAGCTTAGAGATTTGGAATAGCCGTAAGACAGATGTGATAGGTCTGTGTGGGCTATCAGTCCCCAAACTGGGAGTGTTTAGGTAAGGGCTGCATTCAAGGGAAAAGCTAAACAGTAGGAAAATAATAGGATGATGCTAAACGAAATTTAACCACTCCCAAGTGTGAAGTAATGCTAAACATACAGAAAGAAAAGGCACAAAACAGCAACCTGCCAAAGAGCATAGTTTCTTCAGATATTCACAGTTATGATTTTAGACTGAAAAATGTTTTTTTGGGCATATATTTCTGCCTCAGATTTGTGTACAAATTTCCAGGTATTGGTACTCTTATGCAGTAAAGAGGACTGAGAAAGAGCACAGTATCAGAATGCGGGAATGAAGGGTTTTATGGTGTTCTTAGAGACAATTTAGTTGTTTGTAAATAAACAAACCAGACTGTTTATTGTCCAAATATTTTTGCAAATCATTACTACAAGACTTTATCAGTGTAAGAAGTGGAGCAAATAGGTAAAAACTACATACACAGAATAGAACTATGTATGTGTCTCTTGACATCTGTTATCACAAATAGCAAGAAGTTTTTTGAAAAAGAAATACTTAAAATACATCATAGAAAATTAGTCTTTTCCTAAGTAGGCATTTTAAGTAGTGTCAATATACATCAGGCTTGGTATGGTTTCAGTGGAATGAAGGCATATTATTTAATGATTTTTATGCTTGCTCCTTTCGCATCCTAGCATAATTTTCCCTTGAAATCATTTTAAGTCATAATTTATTGAGAGTCCTAATAATCTTTTGCTCTTTCACACTGATTCTAACAAGGTTCTGACCTGAATCCTCATGTGTTCCACATCATTTCCTTCTGGAGATTACCAGGCCAAGCCGAAGAGTAAATGAGTTGTAAGGTCAAGAGATTCTCACTGTGAGACAACTGCTGAATTCCTGGTAGCTGTGATTGCATCTCTCTATAACACCTTAATCACTATTTGACAAATTCCAATCAGAGATTCATAAATTAATGTGACTTATTTTAATTAAGGTAATATGTTGCTTCACTACTGGAATATTAAAAAAACACAGACCCTGAAAACAGTAAATATGTCTTAAATAGATGGTAAAATGACGGAGCTTTACTCATGGGTGACTTCTACAGATATAATCTCTGATTTAAGAGTGGATAAAAATCATCACCTAATAATTATAGGAGAAGGAAAGTAGATTTAAAATTAATATTTATTTATTTTTAAATCTCCAAATACTGTTAAGCCTTTAGAAATTTAAAAAAAAAAATCCCAGAGGAGAATTTAATGACTTTATGAACTTTACTATAAAATACATTTTAAAAGCAATTATTTATGTTCTTTTTACTTCTATTATTACATTGCTAACAGTTGAATGTAGTTTATGTGAATCGCTATGTTCTCTCCAGAATAATCTCTTTGGTGCTGAATAGTGTAGGAACCAAAGAATTGGATTCAGAACCCCCTACTATACACATTATTTCTGGCATTTCTGCTAACCAGAATCAATGACGTCACCTCTTCTGTAGCAGAAACTATCCTAAAAAGAGTAGTACAGTTTTTGTATCACTGAGTTGCTTTGGGTTGACTTGAAATATTCTTTGTACGTAAGGAAACACCCAGACCAATGCATTTTAACCTGCAGAGCTTCAGTCAGGTTGTGCTAAGACACACCAAGTTCCGCAACAGTGGGAAGGAGACGGAAAAGTCTAATACTTGCAGGCCGCTCTAAATGATTAGGTATTCATTTAGCATTCATGTTTGGCAGTGAAAACAGTACAAGTTTCTGACTCTTGCCTCTGTATTATAAGGAGGAGAGTATAATCACTCTTTCACCACTCTTGCTATAGCAAATGTACCTTAAAATACTTGCACTTTTGTTTCCCCATCAAAGCTATGCTTTATATTAAGATCTCTGAGTTTGCTGAAGCCTTAATTGATTGAGTTTTGTAAACCTAATGATCAGGCAGGAAAATATTTGCTGTTTCCATCTTGTAGATACAGAAGATAAAATACGATCTCTACCCAAATTCACATGGCAATGTGCAGGAATAAAAGGAATATAAGGGTTGCTTTGTCTAGGAATACTTCATTTTCCTGGCAGGATAAACACTACATTGTCTAGAGATTAATGTAAGGCAACCACCTTCATGAAAACTACTTGTTGTATAATGAATGGAGTTGATTCAAAGCACAGGGCAATAAAAAGATCATACTTAGTTTATGATTTCACTTAGACAAATGGCTATAAATATTTATTTCTAAGGAAAAATTCTGTTGACTTTAGATCAAGACAAACATGGGATGTCTTTAATGCTGTCAGACTTCTTGAGAATCCAATGAGCTGGTGAAATAGTTCCACTGACAATATATACTATAATATCAATTTTCATTCAAGCTTGCTGTAATCTGTGTTTGCTTTAAAGATTATAGACATAGTTGATGTGGGAATCAAAACCCAAGTATAGGTCAGATGACGATTTAAGTTACTAAACCTTTGTATCTCTCTGTCTATCAAATCCTTCAGTAATATGTGAACTCAAACATCTATAGATTATAGTACAGCAGTTGAAAACTAATCCTTGAAAAAGGTGGGCCTAAGCTTGACTTTGATATAAATTTAGAAGCAGAGTTTTTGTGTAGATATGAATATGATTTCAGTGATTAGAATTCACAGGAGATCCCACTCAAGACTGATCTGGAAAGTGAGCAAGTAGAGCATAGTTGGAGGAACATAGTTATTGAAATAAAATACATTTTGCAAAATGACTAAAATTTGCTGGTGATACAAATGATAGGGGATGGAGGTATAGAACAGAGAAGTATGGTGCCTTAGCTACACTAAATTTGTAGGCAGATTACTGATACAAAAGACCTCCATTCCAGAAATAAAAATATATTTGCCTGGGAATTGTTTTAGGATTTGAAGATAAGGACCAACAAATAGATATGTCCTATGATCCCTGTTATCTAAAATAAAAGCTCCGTTCTCATTCTCACCCAGGATTCAAACCAAACTCAAAATACCTTCTTCAGATCTCAAGAAAGGCCAGTTGAACCCATTAAATGATGAAACCCAAGCTGTTTGTTGGGTTTCATCAACTGTTGTTGATTAAATCCTAACTGTATGTTGATGCTAGATATATTTTTTCCTACATTCTGTGTACATTATCTCTATCATAAAAGTTTGCCAGCCAAATTGAAATTTTCTTGTCTATTTCATAAAAACATTCATGTCTAGCACAGTACACAGTGAAATCTTACTGAGAAGGGTTCAACCCTGCAGTGACTGGGGCAGCACAGTATCTCACTGTTTGCTACTCTGGGATATGTTTACATTGCATATGTAACTTGGATCAGAGCTCTAGGCATTTCCCTGCTGAAGTGGCCTTGCAAGCACAGGTCTCCTTGAAACAAAGAATGCGGAGAGGAAAGCAGTGGCAGGTATTTACAGAATGATTTACAAACAGCTGATAAATGGCATTAGTGCTCTGCTACAAAGTCACTCTGCCATATTTGCTGTCTTAGGTGGTTCAGCTAACAAACTGCTGAGAGATTCTGCAGTCAGCAAAGGAAGTCATTCAGAGGAAGATGGAAAAGAGATGAGAGGTTGAGAGGAGGATTTTGGGGTTACACAACATTACATTGCTTTCTTAGGGAATACTAATGATTCTGTGTTCAGTGCCGTTAGCTCTTTTTAGTAATCAGTAAAGTGTTAAACCTCATTGCCTTGTGCATACCAAAAAGACTAACTTTCTGCTACATAATAATAAATACTTTAAAACTCTGCAGAAGCTGTGCTTACTTTTTACTACCTGGTCAGTCAAGGTGACAGCTTGTAGTGAGGAAGCTGAGCAGTGGTGAAGTACTGGAGAAATCCTGTTTTTCAAAGGTCAGTAAAGGCGGTAACACTGCAATCCTAGCAAACAGGAAGGAGGATGAATCTGAATATATTGAAATTAGGCTGACTTTTGTATGGCAGGGATAGAACGGATTGATCTAATGCTAAAGTATTTATGCTGTCTGTAGGTCTGAGGTAGACGATGCCTTCCTGGCCTGAATTCAGAGGTCCAGGATGAGAAGTTCTGATGAGTTGTTTTAGTGTTTTAACAATGCAACCAGAAAGTTTAGTAAGGACTTAACCTCGGCACTACACTTTTCTTCAGTTTCACCAGTTGTGAATACTGCAGCCAGCCTGGAATCCATATTGTGCATATAAAAACAGTATATCAACAAAGTCAGCATTTAGACAACCGAATGTAGTCTGAGCCAGCCATTTTCCACATATAGTTAGGAAGGAGATGCTATGGTGGTTGTAGTATGAGATACAATCACTTTTCCTCGCATAAGGTGCACAATAGAAACATCTTTAAATTCTTGAGTTACTTTTCCTTCTTCCAGATGATAGAGTGCTGCACTGTGTCATGATATCAATGCATAGACAGACTGAAATTGCATTGGCTTGCTTTTGCCGCCGTATTTCATACTACTGTCTAAATTGCTTTCCACTATCACTCCTGTCTTGACTGTCTAGGCTTCTTTCTGCCTGCCGAATTTATGTTTTAATGTTGTTTTGTCCCCATCTAATTGTATTATCCTGAATTCTTCTTCTTTTTTTTTTCCTTTTTTTTTTCCCCCTCAATGTATCCTGTCCACATTTCTAAATCTTTTACACTTTCTTTTTTTCCTACCATCTTGTTATTTCCAGTTCTTTCTTCCTGTCATTGGCTCATATATTTGGTGGAGACAGGTGGCAAATTCTTCTACAAAATCATTACCGAGGATCAAAATTTTAAGAAATTAGTTAATTATTTTTTTAGAATTAATGGGGACATTGAGCTTACTGAGAACTGATCATGGAAAAAAGGCTGGGCATGAACAATCCTGAGCTGCTACAGTACTTCTTAAAAAGTAAGTTATAGAAAAGTAGATGTGTGGGAAAGAGCAAAGCCTGAGAAATGGAAGAAACTTTTTAATGGGATTTACTGAGGAGAAGATGCAAAGAATTTGAACATGGAGGACACTCAGAATTTACTTTACTTTACTTTACTTTACTTTACTTTATGTAATGCAAATATTTTCTAGAGTTTGTATCTCAGACAGAAGACAATAAACTGACAAAGGATAAATAATGAGTAAAGAATAAACAACTTGCACAGGTATTAAGAAGAAAGGTACCGCCAAGCAGTGTAAAAAAAAAAAAGATGAACAAAGGAGCTTATTCTTGAAATTGAGGGAATTAAGGAATAGAGCGGAAATAGCTAAAAGCTGAGTTCTTCACTTTGTAAAGAAAAATAAAAATAATAATAAGACAGCTTTCAGCCACATAAATAAAAAAGATAGAAGGCACGATGTATACAATGCATCCCAAATACCAAGGATGCATATAAGGCTAAAGGAAGTCTGTGAACCAGAGAGTAAATGAATAGTTCATTTACAGTTTTGATCTGGATAGTATTGTATATATGGATAGTTGTAGGTACTCATCAAACTGCACACTGATTAATGAAATCTGCCAAATCTGTGATGAAAAGAGTATTTGGACTACTAATTGGTTAAAATCTAACCACTTTCTGAAAATACTAAAAGAATTGGAAAATGAATTTGCAAATCCAGTAGTAATGATTTCAGTTAATTTGTTAGTAGGGAACTGGACTTAGGACATTGAGAGCTACAAATAAAATACTGACCACAGTATCTACTTTTGAAAAAGAGTGCGTGGTAGTGTGGTAGTCCAGGAAATACCTGCTCATTGAAGTCTGAGAATGTTATGTCAAGGTTGTAGGTATAAATGGAAAGTAAACTAAAATGTACAATGGTTTTATAGAATGTAATTTCTATCAAATCAACTTAATGCTCGTTAAGATAACTGATTTCTTTGAAAAATGGTAAATTAATGAACTTTGTACAACTATGTTTAAGAAAAGGCACTTGATTTAATGCTCACAAGTAATCATTGAAGTGGAGATAATGGGATGCATGGAGTTTATTATGTGGTGAATAAAAAAGCTGGACAAGAGAGAGATGATAATTCATTGATACTAAAAAAAATGAAAGGGGACTGATCACTTGTTTCTTGTTTTGGATGCTGGTTTGGTTTTTTTTTTACAACCTCTGTTTATTATTTTCATTAATGAGCTTGGTAACATACAAAAGTAGAGGTGATACCAATCCGAGGCTTACTACCAGTTTGGGGAAAGATAAGATTATCATGTGGTATAACTCCAAGGGATGGAGTGATAAAATGAGATAGATCAGATCACGTACAAGATCATGTATGTTGGAATGGACAGCATAACTTTTGTTTTAAGCAGAAGTAGTTAATCGATGTAGTGTGATGGAAGAACAAACCAAAATGAGCAAGATGATGGTTAAACATCAGCCATGGAAAAAAGGTGGCAGTTTTGCAGCATGTAATGTGAGATATTTTCGGGAGAAATGTTATTTCAGGCACCGTATAGCTGCTCTACAAGGCTATTAGTAGGAGCACAGTTAGAATACAGTAATGCTGTGTTAAGCAATCTGTGTTTAAAACAAACTAACAAAATCCTCTGAGACTGGAACAGGAGCAAAGGAGGACTACTTGTATAACTAGAGGAAATGGAGGACTTATCATATATAAAGAGATTAAAGGGAATTGGTTTGTTCAGCCGAGCAAAATAAAAGTTGAGATGGATATGATTATTTTTCATAAATACATTCAGGAAATAAATGCAAAGGCATAATACTCAAGGATAGTACTTACAGAAAATTAAATAGATACCAATGTATAAATTTAAACTCAAAATTAGAAATAGTTTTCCGGTCAACAAAGGAAGATTTGGAAAGGCTTACATTGCCATGGAGGAATCTAAATTGCTTCCAAACTTGATGAAGCTGTGAGTTCATGGAAGGTACTTGTAATATGACAGGATCGATTTTGATGTAAAAAACAAAAATTTTTTTCTGTGTGGCTTTATTTTATTAGTCTTGCTTCACTGAAAATACTTTTATTCCACAAAATATACTAGTTGTTTTAACAAAAAAAGACCCTAACAAAACCCAGATAAAATCATGTGAAGCCATTTCTTCTTCCTCTTTCAAAGTTGTCCTAAAAAGTCATTTCATCATGTCATCTCTGAATAGCAGACATAAGAAAAAATTACTATTTACAAAAAATTACAATAGTGGCCTGTGAAACTACTGATTGAGCAATGAATTATGATCAGAGGATTCATGAGGACGTAATTGAAATCAGAGAGTTCACCTTTGTTGAACTCATTCCAGGTCTGGGACCTTAATTTGTATCATGGTGTCTTGCTGTGCATGTACTTGGAATGTGAAAACAATGTAAGTTTTACACTTCTGGTTAAACATACAAGTTTGACTACACTTGCATAATCATGGTGAGTCCTTATTTGGAATTCAGTGCATAAGGGAAGGGGTTGTCACAGTGTTTGAACCTGACACTTTGGCACAATGCACTTTCGAAGAAGAGACTTCTGTCAGACATGCTGATCAGTCATTTCCATTATTAGAGCTGACAGTGCTAAATAAAAGGTTTTTATGCAAATCTTAATCATGACAAAAGCCTTCAAACAATATGCAAGGCCATATCCTGTCAATAAAGAGTGGAAAGTGAAAGAGTCGATACCCACAATATTGCCTGTCATACCTGCATTCAGAGTCAGTAGTATTTGCTGACAGAAGGAACCTTGTTTTAGTTTTACTGGTGCAAATGGGAGTTTTGCTAACGGGACCACAGTGACGCTGAGATCTGGAATATCACTGACAAAAATACACGGAAACACAGACAGGTTCATATAGGTTTCTTTGTTGGGCCTTTGTGTTTTCTTCCTCTGCCCCTTAGAATACAGTGTTTTCTTTCATCTGGTAGAGACAGTATAATTTTGCCTTTACTTAGCGGAAAATATGCTTCTATGTCCTTTGAAAGTGCAAAGCTATTTGGAGGGAATAAATATGTCTTTGAACATATGGTAATATGGGTTCTGGAAATCTGAAAGTATTAACTGTGGTTGTCTTTACAGCAAACTGTATTGCCTTGAAATAATGTGAAACTCGGCGGTTTTGCTTTGCAGGGGTCCATACAAACATTATATTTGGCTTTGATGATACACTTAGAATAATATCTGCTAATTTAAATTTGAGTTTTCTGCTGTCTCAGTAAAATTCTGACAGAACAACTGTATTTCTCTCAGTTTTACATACCATCAATGAAAAGCTACAAATTTGATATGTTATAAATGCATCACATGTTTTCTCGGGCTCAGAGATTCATGAATTCCAAAGAATGTTTTGTTTAAAAGGTGTTTTACACTTCACAAAATGAGGAAAAGGTGAAAGACATTTTAGTTTAGCTAGCAAATATTACATAGATTTTTGTTGTTAGAAAGGCCAAACTGGTAGAAAACATGGACATGAAATGATTTCCAGCTAAGATTAGAATTAACATGGATTTTCAAGAGCCTAGGCAAGGTTAGGGACACAAAGTCTTAGAAGGGTAAAGTAAATACCCACATATGAACTATCAGAAAGTAAATTAGATAAGACAAGCTAGTTATATGCTTTGGACATCTCTAATTAAGGAGTTCTAGGTAACTTACCCAGCCTACAGCATCACTGTCCTCATTAGTGTTCTGTCACCATCATCATCATCTCCACCTTACCTAACACCAAAGCCTGAGGGATTTGCCATCACACCATTGGGCATCCCATTTCCTTGATTGTTAGATTTCTTTGAGACACTGTGAATCTCAGCTGCTATTCCCCAAGGAGCCTATTTAAAAAGCAGAGCACAGGAGGGGTACTCCGTTGTTGGCAGCTCTCGTGGCTTACACAGATGGTCTACTGCACTCAGAGCCTACTGTGTCTTTTAAAAGTTGGTTTCATTCCTACATGCAGAAGATTAAAGTAAGAAAGTGTCAATCACAGATGTGCAGATTGCCAAGTCTGACTGGCTTTTGAATTCCTGGGTAGCAACCACTCAGGTATCCAAAATCAAAGAAAAATTAATTGGCAGAGGAAGTATCTACACCATGACCATGCAGACCTTGGAAAAAGAATTCTGATGAGTGAAGAGCAGAGACACCCTTGCTTGGGAAACAACATGCCAGCCAGCCTGGGCCTATGAGCAACAATCCTGTGCTCAAGTTAATAATCGCCTCAGATTTTTTCACTGAGATGTGACAGTGTGAAAACACATTTTGGCGGTGTAAACTTATTGGTTCTTCCGAATGCTGCCTTAGGGGTGCATAGCCACGTGCACTGTGCTGCATGTGCAGTATTGACCTGTTGTAAAGTTCTTTTATGCAATCCAGCAATCCAGTGCCCCCAGTGTTCAGAGAATTATCTGTGTTTACCATTATTTATACAGAAAAGCAAATGCAAATATATATAAAAAGCAGAGCTGCTGGGTTGCACATTTTAAAATTGTTAGTTCTAAGGAATTATTCCCATTTAACCTGCAATAAATTAGGACCACATCACCAGGATTTGAAATACAACTCTCACCTTGGATTAGGAATAGATACACAGCTAGTAGTGCTTTTTTCCAGGCAATTGTTTTTTAATTTGTAGAAAGTCCTCTACTGGAACAATTTTACATTGGGAAAAGGTTCATGCGTTCAATAAAATCAACACCTCTGCATCAATTTCATTGCCCTTTTTTCCAGAAAATAATTAAAATGTTTTGTTTTGATGTGGCCAGAACAATTATATTGGTTTATTATATGAGACTTCTACTGTGAATTCTTTTCCAACGTCAACTATGTTATAGCAGAAAATGAAAAGGTGAACTCAAAGACAATTTTGGAGCCTTACTGAAGCAGCATTCTTTTGAAGTAAACATATTTCGGAGTATTTGTAGGACGAGAAATTTGCGTTTGGGTTTTTTATTTAATCCCAATGTGGGGAGGCAACTAGACCAAATTGTTTATGAGAAATTCTGTTTGACCTGCTGTGCTACTGAAGTGGTAAATGAATGCTCTAAGGGAACAGTGACTGTGGAGCCAGTTCTTTCCCTCCTGTCTTTGTAATTTGGATTTAGCCATGTGTAACCCCGCACATTATGGGCAACATGTGATGTCAGCAAAAGCAACTGCCTGATTAAGTGCTACCCACTGCAGAAACTGGGCCCTGGGCTATGATTTGTGGGGTAAGAGTCATCATAGTTAGATAACTACGGTGTTTACTGTAACTTGGAGGGCATACATGACATTTTTAAAGGCAAGGAGAGGTGGAATGTATGCCTCATTAATATCTACTTGGTAAATTCTCAGAATATATATCTGTATACATATTTGATATATCTCATCGTGTTATCTTCAGAATGCTCCTAGTTTGGATACAGCTCCAACTTCACTCTGGCTTAATAGGGTAAAGCTATATTTCAAGTCTACAGTGTCATCAGAGAGTTGTTTATTTCACTTGAACTGATATAAAACCTCTCCAGTGTCATCTGAGATATAAAAAATAGCCGGAGTGCCACATTTGAAAAAAAGAACACAGAAACACCTTTTAACTTGGAAACTGGCATTTTGGATGCTGTTGCTTTAAATAGGTGATGAATTTCTGGTTTTGCTCAGTAACAATGGTGATTTTCTGAGAATTAAGGCACAAGATGATGACACTTAAAGTTTGCATGTGGGAATTTAATAACTTCTGTCTTACTGTTTCAGCCTTACTCCCTGGAGCAGGCAATTAGACCCACTGAGCCAAGCAGTACTGTTGCCTCTCTGCCTCCCCAGGTGTGCTTCAGTGAACCTCCTGGGACAGAAAACACGGTTAAACCAGGCTCTGATTGTTCTTTGCCCTCCTTCAATTTTCTGTTTTGTGAGAGGCCGGTGAGGAGGGAGTATAAGAAAGAACACAGAGCCTCCTGATTATGTGCTCCTATATAGAAGACTTGGGGAGACTGCAGTCATCTGGAGATGATTCCCAGCTACCTAGGGGGGTGTACTTTTCAGGGAATGTGGTTCCACTCCAGGAGAAAAATGCTGTCTGGGTCAGGGCTTAGACGCTGGTATGCAGCCATGACAGATGTAGACACACAACTAAGCTGCATATGACCCGCTGAAGATTCCCTGGTGCTGTTAATGGGGGAAAGGTAGACAGACCAAGATGATGTGGCAAAGAGTTAAGGCATCAGTTTACGCTTACAAAAAGCATGTGAAAGTAGGTATTACAATTCATTGTTACGGTGTCGTCAAAAAATTCTTTGTCCCAGTGACTTCAGATGGTCTGTACCTTCAGTGGCTACAGCAGCATAAGAGGATGTTAGTACTACAGGGTGAAAGGAATATATTGATCTTTCACATGCTACCTCAGTGTTACTAACCACTCACATGCATTGTGTGTTGTTGCTTTTTGTTCATGTGCATTGTGTGCTGTTGATTTTTCTTTGATCTGCATAATTTCGGAGACTTTAAACTCCCATCCGAATAATTCATACATTCGAGTAATCTTCCTGAAGTCCTATTTCTGCATCCAGAAGATCACAACGTGATCTTTTATTAAAAAATTCCCAGAACTCTTTTTGAAATAATTGTTTGCATAGCTGCTAGAGCTGTGCAGAATCATTTCTGCTGTGATGCAGCAGGACAAGTGCCTCGGTCTCGTGGTTCTACTTTGTGTCCTTGCTGAGTGTGGCTCATGCCAGACCAAATGATGTGACACTGACGCCCAGAGGAAAAGTCCTGGTTATAGCCTGCCTGAGAAGTAAATTGTATGTATTAGGGCACTTTTACCAGTAACACTTGTTCACATACAAAGTGGAGGAGAAAAATGAGTACTTCCAATTTTGAAAAAAAGGCAAGAAAAAAGTTGAAGATTCTTTTTGGTTTCTTGAGGTCTACAACAAAACTCTCATTGATTTCAGTGGGGAATTTTGTTTGCAAGTGGCTTGCACTAGCCATCAAATAAATTATGAAGTCAAAGACACTTCCTCTCATGCAGTGTGAGTATTGTCCATACGTAACTGCTGGCCTTCAGCCTCACAATATTTTCCCACTTAAATCCATTTTTAGAAACACAGTTTCTAAAAGAACCCTAAGAACTGATCTGCCATTTGTGTATTCATTCAGCCTTCTGTCTGTGATAGCCTACTTGCCTTGAGAAAAGGTATGTAATGGTTTTATATGGGATATGAAATTTCTCTCATAAATGTGATATGATCTAATAATTAATGAATGCCAGAAGACAAGCTAGAAAGCTTAAAGTCTAACAACTTTTGTCTAAGTTATTCTATCATCTCACTTTCCATCATCTCAGACTTTCAAATAGGTCCAGGGTTTATAACTAGGTAGATATTAAAAGTCCAAATCTCTTTATATCGAAGCCCTATTTCTCCATTTATGTGTCTCTGCCCATATAAAGTAGCATCAAAATGATGTGAATGTAATGTAATTTATTTCCACTTTAATGTTCCTTAGCAGAGTCAGAATGGCATACAGTGGTATGGGTATTAATCCAGAATCTTACTATATATAAATTAAAGGTAGGTTAATAATAGTAGTAGTAGCAGTATTTATATATTCAGTACATATGCCTTTATATATATATTTTTGCTGGTGTGTCTGGGGGAAAAGAATTGTAGGTACTATCAAGCGTGCAATGTTTTTTCTGCACAATAAAAATCGATAGGGTGATTTTGGGTTGAATCAAATATTTTGTTTGAAAGAAATAGGATCCTTTATTTTGCTTAAGAGATTTTAATTTGTTTTTTTAATTACGTTGATAAAAATTATTTATGTAAAAATGTTAAAATTCAGATTTAGAAGCATACTGCTGGATGAAAATCAGTCAGCAGAATTTTGCAGAAAGTAGGGCTGCCATACAGTCCAAATTATTTTGCAGTTTTCCACGATTTCCCAAAGATAAAATTTTCAGAAGTATATTAAGAAATTAAATCGGATTTCCAAGTGTTTAAATTTATAAAAGGGAGACATGCCTGACAAGATTTTAAAGTGTGTAATGGAGCTACCACACCTTACTAGCAACTATGTAGATGATTGTGAATAATAGCATAACACAGGCTGTCTTTTGTACTTAACAGATACATATATTCTTGCATTTTACTAGAATTAATCTTTCTGTCTCACGTGTATCAGCTGCTTCTCTGCTACTACATATTTTACTTCTGTTTTCTTTCTTGGAACTTATATGTATTTTGTTTGTTTTCCCTTTTCCTTCACGGCCCTTTTTTATTTCCTCTTTCCAATGTGGAAAGAAAACTTCATGCTACTTCTGCTGAGGAGACAACATACAGTAAAATGGTTCATTTAGGTAAAGGTCAGCAACATTGCCAATAATAATGTCCTTGGACAAAAAAATAAACCAGCAATATTCAGGAAGATTTGCAGTTGGCCATGTATCTTTGACTTTTTAAGACCATATATAACGCAGCAGTGAATTTCCAAGTCATTTCTTGTATAAGAATAAGGCAATGGAAGATATAAAATCATTGAAAGTATACATAAAGAGGCTGAAGAAATAACTTCAGAATCCAGTAAACAAGTGCAAGTAATTACCAATAAAGTAGGAAAAACAAAGTGAAACTGATTTTGCAGCCTGATTTCAGTAAGGTGATGTCATTAATACAATCCTGTTTACTAAGTTTAATTATTTTTCTCCTGAAAAGCTTGGACTACTTCCAAATATATACTTAAATTGTTATTCTTATTGGAAAATGCAGTCCAAATCTTCCCTTTTGTGTATATTCAAAGCCAAACAGAATATTTTTAAATCATTTTAAGAAAAAAATAGTTGCAATTTTTTAATGAAAATAACTAAATGCATAGGTGTTATAGCTTTAGTAACAGTGCATTATCAAATATATGAACATACTTAGCAAATTGGTTTATTGGACAAATTTCTTTCTTAGTATTCTTTCAGGACTCAAAGAGAAACATTCAGGATCCATTTTGTTGTCTTCCTTTTGAATCATAAATAAGTACTGGAAATGGAAAGAAAGCTATAGTTCTTGCAATTTAAGCCACTGTTCAGATAAATTGAGAATCATTTGATTTATTTTTAAAATAATTTCTAAAGTTTGGTGTGGACATATTTATTCCACATAAAACCAAGATCAAAAAATGGAAAATGATGCATACAAACTATATTTAGAATAATCCTAATGTAATTCTCAGTTGCTGAATTGATTTGATCTCCTTATCATGGGGAGAAATTGGACTCTCAGATATTATCAACAGCTTCTAACTCCAATCTGATTATTGCTATAATCCTGACAGTGATTGATTCTGAGTAATTATCTCAGAAGCAGAATTAGATTAAAAAACACTATTCCAGATTATAGAAGACTCCAGTCCATTCTTGTAATTAGTTCCATTTTAGAATGTATGATGCTATCACATTTGAATAATTTAGTGCGAATTATTCTCAAGCAGCCTGTTTGACTATACTTTAATAGGAAAACAGATAAACAAGAAACCAGAGTATTTTAAGAAACGTTACATTGTAAATTAGCAGTCTCATTGCAATAAAGTTTACTTTGCCAATGTTTTCGGTTTACCATGTAACTCCTAAAATATTATTGGGTACTAAGCAATGGCCCAGCGCTACAATAATCAGTGATCATGCATTCATAATGATGATTTATGATTACTGATGGTGTCATTATCATCATAATTATAGGCTATGAATTAATTTTTCACAATTGGCATCTGAATAATTTTCAACCATAGGCCTTTCCTTTGTGAGAAGAATTACTTGCAGATAATGGCCATAAAGAATGGACTCGTGGGACTGAACCCAAACAAAAAAACATATTTGAAGTTCTTGAGCAATATGCAGTTATTATTTTCATTAATTCTGTTCATAGCAGTGATGGCCGAAAAGGGATGAAGTTTCATTGTGCTAGGCACTTTAAAGAGTACATAGAATGAATGGTCTCTGTCCAAAACACAATAGTAACAGGATCTTATCAGAAAATAGAGACATCAGTATATGTGTCTTATGCATTCTAGTTTACGGAAACTGATGTCCCCATTTTTTTCCTCCTTTCCTTTCTTCCTTTCTCTCATTATGATTAATTGAAGGAGTATGATTAATTTGAAGATCATGATTCCTGTGTCTTCCTTGGAGCCAAAGGTGATGTATTCTGGGCCATCTGTTTTTATCAGGTACCTTGGGATTTGAGAATAGGTATTTTGTTCTCCAGGCCCATGCTGTTGGGCTGGTTTGGTAGACTTTTGACGAAGACACAACAAGAAAAGTTGCTTTGGGATTATTTCCAGCCAGATCCAGACAAGCATGGAGTCAGAAAGGAAAGAAGGAAATTAGTTCAATGGTGAAAGAAGCAGAGACAACCAGTCATTGTATCATATATGGAAAACTCTTATGATTCCCAATATCCCAGGCTTTGATCCTAAGCAGACTTCAGTCTCTAATCTTTTTGTCCTCATGAAAAGCTCAAGTACATGTTGTAAAGCAGGTGTATGTAGGAGGGGAAATAGTTATTGAAAAGAGAAAAGTATTGATCAAATTTGAAGGAAGAAAAGTTGAACAAGGACAAAGGAATCGAGAGAAGGGTCTTGAGTTTAAAAAGACTAAAACTTTTGACCTTTTAATTTTATGCAGATGTTTTTATGAAGGCATCTCTTAAAACACCAACAGCTTATCATATATGTGGTTGTTTTATTTTAAGTATTTTTATTTTAAAGTATTTTATTTTATTTTCTGTTATTTTAAAGTATTAAATGTACATACAGTAATCCTGAATACATGATTGTATCAGGAATTAATTGCAAATACAGGAGCCTTGAAGGAAGGTCTTACACTAAAAGTAACGGTACGAAAAAAAATGATTAACTGTTAATTTTAGTCTGTCACACATCAACTGTCACTCTGATGCCTAAGCACTCCAAAACTTTAAAAGTACAAGAGTGGACTCTCTGAACATTGTGAGATTAGTGATCACTCCATTTGGATACATGCAGTCTAAGGACAGTGCCTTATTTTGTTTAAAGGATGTAAAAGCTGTGTTCACTGTGTTCTCTATCACTGGTAAACAAACAATGTAATGCCAGTGCATAACAGATGATGAAAACAGTAATCTGTTATAAAGCCAGGGTGGAAATTGGCGCTTTTCTTGTACCTCTGATTTTCCCACAGGGATTATGTATACTTTGGCCTTCAGTAAAGATTCTGATCTGTTCTTGTTTCTTGAAAATTCTTCGGAATAAATACAATGATGTATTTAGGATAGGCAAATGAAAGCAGTAGACAAGGTTACTAGAATAGTTTTGTCATGAAACTCCAGATTTAAATCTCTAGAACATGAGTAGTTCTGCATTTGAGCCTTCCCTTCTATTTTTGTTTGCACTGAAAAAAGTTTTCTTTCTAGATAGAGTAAAATATTTTCTTTCTTTACAGCACTTCAAAATGAACAAGTAGATTTCTTTACAGTAAATACATTGTCTCAGCACTAATAGTATTCTGGAGACAAAAAAGATTAAAGTGGGTCATGGACTGAAACTAGTGTAACTTCCCTTAGCTTTTTTGATAGTGTTGAATGACAAAATCCAGGAGCTGACAGTTTGTATGTTTTTGGTCACTGATGACCTCTGAAGTTTATAAAGTTGTATTATTCCCTTCACTGTCATATTAGTTTTGTCACTCTTTTAATGAACAGTATTAAATGTATTGGTCATTTTGATCATAACTATATCAAGAACAATTTTTATATTAATAACATTTTTTAGATAAAAGAGTAGAAGTAGTAGAGAATACCGTCCCTTAGCATAGCTGAACTTTAAGGCTTTAACCTAAAAGGATATTTCTAGTTGAAAGTTTACACCTAATTCATTTATGCAGTTCTTAACACTGGTTTTGACAGTGTCAGTTACGTCAGGCTCCACTTGAACACTGCCTGTGGCTAAACAGAATTTGCTGCAGATTATATTTTTATGTAAAGCTAACTTTGTAGTTGAAGCCTTTAGCAGTGAAAATGCTACAGAAACTTAAAAGCAGTAACTGAGGACACAAGTGGGTGTTGACCCATGGGTAAGTGCAGCTTCATAAGTGATTGCACGGATCAGTCATGTCTGCCATTCTAAGGCATTTGAGGTATCCTGCTAGTGGTTATGGGCTTCCAATCTGATAAAGTTGCTTATTTAATTTTAGAAAAGCACCAGATTAAAGAGTAAGGGAAAGAAAGAGTTGGGGCTGTGCCCTAGAAACCATCACTATAATTGTCTAGAGTGTGTTGTACTTCTAATTACACAAGGCAATCTGTAACTGCTAAAGCATGATTCAGAACTTACCTCTGGACTGTAGGAGAGTTGTTTAACCTCTTTACACTGAGAAGCACACAGACAAAGGCTAGATTGGTGGCCTTCCAATCTGATAACAGCAAGCATGATTTGTTTTTATACTTTCAATCATGTTTGATCCAGTTTTGATCTCATCTATAGACATGAGCTTCAGCGGTTACTGAGGGAGAACTAATCACAACTATGCCTGCTTTTGAATGAACTAACTAGCAGTGATGAAATCCATTGAGTATGTTTATCATCTAGCAATGCAGAGGTTGGGACACATGGCTCAAATGGGCAATGCCTGAGTGTTTACAGTATGTGCTGAACTAGAATGTAGAAAGAGCCTGGTTGTCCATGATAATTTATCAAGGACGTCCTAAAACTTTGAATTATTTGCAAACTTTAAAAATCTTTTATCTGCAAACAGACAGCAATGTGAGGGAAGCCTTGAGACAAAAAATCCTTACTGTGATTTGATCTGAAAAGTTGCCTGTTCACCTAGCATAGCCTGTACTAAAACTAAATCTATCAAGATAGTGTCTTCCTCAGTTTTGAAGGTCACTGAAAAAAAAGAATAAGGTAGGTAAAAATCAGAACTATCAGTTACCCGTGAACTGGATTACTCCTCTGAATCCTTTGAAAGCTACCCTGAGTTCCTCACTGCTGTTGGGTGACATTCTCATGCACTGACTTAGTTTCATACGTCTGTCCGTGCTTTTGTCCTTGGTACAGAGTATTTGAACCTTTGGCCTAGGTTCAGCAGTAAGTAGATGCACAACCTCACCACTAAGCAGGTGGTGAAAGACCAAGAATATGTAAAAAGAGCTTTCCTTTACCCTCTGCACAGGACAGCATGAACAGCTGAGCTGGCATGTCTGTTGTAACCCACTTACTGCTAATGCTGGCCACTAGTAAAGTACAACTAATTCCCTGGAGGAAAGGGTTTGACAGGGAATGACTTATAGCACAGAGATTGTGTCACAATGACTCCCAGTGTTTCTTCTGAGGTGATGCCTTTATTATAGTTTTCGTAGCGGTATGCATCGTCACCAACTCAAGGCTGTTCCTGGAGGTACAGACCAGATTCATTTGTTCCTCATGTGCAGGGCTCAGCTGCAGCAGGTACCTTTATCCAAGGAAGAATGCCACCACGTTCTCTCCAGAAGTGAATTACAGACTAGCAGTTTGACTGAATATTTCCAGGAGAGAAATACTTTTCAGATTCTAAGCTACTTTTAAAAAAATAATATTCTTCTAGTATTTGAGCATAACAATCTATATAGTTCTTATTTGCTGTTATTTAAGAATACAGCAACCTATATAACTCTTATTTCCTATATTTACTCTTTCCTTATGTTGTTTCTAACAGGAAGGTTTCTTTACATCATTAAAACAAACAAAGAAATCCTCTAACTGATAAGGCTCCTTCTACTGTCCTGAAACACTTTGAAATAGTTAGCCTCCCACTCCTTTTCAAATTTGTTTTTCCCAGATGAAAATGCAAGCCTGTTCAGGATGTTTATTTTTAGTGAATATCAAACTAAACACCTGTAACAAGTGCCAAGTTGTCTATTCTTTTATGTTGTTGAGTGTATAGAAACAGCACTGAGAAAACTCTGTCCTTATTAAACCAGTATATTTTGCTTTCTCCAAAGGACAAAAAGACATTATTTTCTTATATGGATTACTTTTTACCATCTCTTACTCATAAAAACACGTACCTTTGACCATCAATGTCACTAATACCACTGTCTAAATCTCTTTTTAAGTAAATCTCTATCCCTTTATAAAATAGTTTTCGTATCTTTGTTAGCTCATCTTCATTATAACTAAACCTAGTTCGCTCTCTTCTAAAGGATTTATTTTCTGACAGTATTAAAGGAATGCTATTTGAAATACTTCCTTTGGAAAACAAAGGAGCTATAAAATCTAAGTATTTAAATCTGACTAACATTTGTTTCTTTAATGTCATTTTAGAACATATAGAATGTAGACACACAGCACTTTCCTCCCTTTTCAAAGCCAGTCATATGAGAGCGAGCTGAAAAAAAAAGAGCCCTCCACATTCATCACAATTCTTTTCTTGCTGCAACCATTTCTGATATGCTTAGGTGATATATCCATCCTTATTAGCTATTGTTCTTCTTTATGGGCAGACTATCTTGAACAATCAACTACACTAGACCTTACACAAGATAAAAAATAACCTAGCTTTGTTCCTCTAGACCCTTCTACATGGTTTCTTGTCCCTTCTTACAACTAATACCATCTTTTTCAAATCATTAGAGACTTCATATTTTATTTCCTGTGTGTTCATATATGCCAGAATATGTTAAATAACATTCTGTTTGAATAAAATAGTTAAGCTACAATACATGTACAGAGAGTAAGATATGTTCTTGTCTACTTAATCTAGCGGCCCAACCAAATATTTTTTACACAAAGAGTTCCATAAGATGTAAGTGTTCTATAATAAAAAATGAAGTATAATATTAATATTATAATCTCACCTGGACAGAATAGATGTCTTTCTATAGTTGATATCAATTATTTGTAAATAAAGCTTTCTAAAATAATTTTCTTTAATACTATATTTGAAATTTAGCAGCAAAATTCAGGAACAAATGTTAATAAGCTGCAAACTTCAGTGAACACCTGATAATCACTTGTGATGAATCACAAAGGCAAAACTGAATTATAGTACTAAAGTTTACTGAAGAAAAGCAGTTCTCTGGAAGCACTCAAGTACATGTGTAGATATAGAAAGCATTATCATTACACATGCTCAGGTATTTTGCTTTGATTAAAAACTCATTTTTAATTTATTTCAGGCAATTTGTTTACAGTCTCATCACCATTATTATAATTCATTATACTTCCATGCCTTGATACTTGACGTGGCTAAACAGAAAAATCAACAACCAACAAACAAATCAACATCTGAATAAGAAGAATTTCCAGAAAATATCTTTGGCACATATATTTGGAATTACCATTTATTTCCAAACCCAGAGCTACTTGCAATCCATTTCATTTCTTTTTCTGCCATCTGTAATTTTCATAAAACTAAGCTTAATTCTCCTACACCTGTTTTCTTCTTTTTATGAGAGCTCTTATTACTTCTGATATTTTAAGGAAGTATCTTTCTTCTGCTTTTTGTATTTTGGGCATTGGAGTAGAAAATGGCTTTCAGTTTTGATCTCTACTCTGTTGCATCAATTGTAGAGTCAATCTTCCATAAGTTTCTAGTGCGGTTTGTATCATTCCTGGTTTCTACTTCTAATCTGTGGTAGCAGACTGTATTTTGCTAGGGCAAAACATCTACATATATAACAAATATTGCTGTAGAAAATTTGTCTGCAGATTTCTGTTCACTCTCACAATCCAGGCTTTTAGTGAAGAAAGCAGAATGTATAGGAAAAATGGTGTGTTTCTTTCTATGGATAGTTGCATAGCTCATATCGAATGAATCGTTTGGCATACACATGGATTTTAAACATGGCAAGGTTTCACCTACAGTCTTCTTCAACTTGCTTTAATGTCTAATTAGAATTCACATCAGGAAAGTTGTATGATCTGTCCTTTTTTAGGATGCTCATTTAGCATAAGTACAAGACTATCTCAAGTGACTGAGTATGTCCGTTTTTATTTGGCATAGTGTTTTGCATATTGCTACTGGTATGCTGCTCCTAAAGAACATAGTACAGAGATACCTCTAGTGAGCCATTTTTAAGTTAATTAACATGGCAATGGGAGCTGTCTAGGCATGGTAGCAGGGAGCACCACAGAGGCTAAATTACCCTACTTCTCAGGTGGTTTTTCAGTATATTAGGCTTCACTTCAACTGAACTCTGTGCTGTTGGAGCTACTCTGCTCCTGCATGTCTGAGTAAGCCTGTGAAAATCTAGTTCAGATTATTGTAGTTTTCTGTGTAGAGATGCTGAAAATGCCACTCACTAGCTCTTCGTCATTGATAGGACAAGTTGTTTGTACTCCCATGCAAATTTTATTCTGAAAAATTTGGATAAAGAAATGAACAAAAGCAAATACCACCACTAAATTAGCGTTAAACATTGTATAATTTGCATCTGTCCTTGTGAAAACTCTCATGTTGATTAACTTCAAATATCTAGAGACCAGATGATATCAGGTAGTATGAGAGGAATAGATTCTACTAGTAAATGAGACGTTAAGAATTGCTCCTGTACAGGTACATTCACATTCCATGTAAAGGTCCCACGAGATGGTGTCCTGCTCTATGTATAGTTGCAATTCTCATTATCTATACAGGCTGGGGGATGGTGTGACAGACAGCAGCCCTGCGGGAAAGGACTTGGGGGTACTGGTGGATGAAAAGGTGGACATGAACCAACAATGTGCACTTGCAACCCAGAAGGCCAGTTGCATCCTGGGCTGCCTCAAAAGAACCGTGGCCAGCAGGTAGGGAGAGAGGATTCTCGCCCTCTACTCGGCTCTCTGAGACCCCATCTGGAGTACTGTGTCCAGCTCTGGAACCCTCAGCACAAGAAGGACGTGGACCTGTTGGAACGGGTCCAGAGGAGGGCCACAAAAACGATCAGAGGGCTGGAGCACCTCTCCTATGAGGACAACCTGAGAGAGTTGAAAACCTCCAGGTTTTTCAGCCTGGAGAAGAGAAGGCTCCAGGGAGACCTTATAGTGGCCTTCCAGTACCTGAAGGGTTCCTGTAAGAAAGCTGGGGAGGGGCTGTTTGCAAGGGCATGTAGCAATGGGATGATGGGCAATGGTTTTAAACTAGAGCAGGGTAGGTTTAGATTAGACATTAGGAAGAAGTTCTTTACAATGAGGGTGGTGAGACACTGGAACAGGTTGCCCAGAGAGGTGGTGGAGGCCCCATCCCTGGAGACATTCAAGGCCAGGCTTGATGAGGCTCTGAACAACCTGATCTAGTTAAAGATGTCCCTGCTTACTGCAGGGGGCTTGGACTAGATGACCTTTAAAGGTTCCTTCCAATGCAACACATTCTATGATTCTATGATTCTATGATTCTACTTTCTCTGTCTTCACCCAAGCCATGCCACAGATGTGAAGGAGGGTGTGTGGGAAAGCGTACGTAAATCAACACATTTGTGCAGTTCTGTGTTTCTTGTACTGCTAACCCAGCAGAATCTAACTCCTTGGTTACTGATTACTACTGATGTAGTAATGTAAGTAATGTTAGATCAAGTAAATAATTTAAATCAACACCAGAACCATTTTTAGTTCAATGAGAGTTCATTTTCTCCCTCACAGCTCTTCCCAAGCCTGCCCTTGAAAAATGCATGGAAACAATTGAAAACTGAGCCTGACTTGAACGATTTGATGCATATCAGCAAGGAGTGCCTCCCTGAGGAAGGTGGATTCTCCTGTTTCTAGGCATACTAAATACTTAGATTTTCATAGGAAATGAAATTACATAGACTAAAGTTATTTTATGTGATCTGGTACAACAAATTTGGCTAGGACTAAGGCATGTGAAAATTCTTAGTGCATTGCTGTTCTTCTGTGAGTAGCGTGTTGGCCATCTTCCAGCCTTTAATGTTTTCTCTTGGGCTTAATAAACTCATAAAAATATCCACTAAATTAATCTGTTTTCTAACTCTTTTTAGTGATCTTGGACTTGAATGTATATACTCTGATCTTAGAGTGTTAGTATTGTGCAAGTTTCAACCCTTTTAATAATCATTAACTCCGTTATCAAGGTACTTTCTAATTTCTTCTGTTTTGTCCTGGTAAATCTAATTTCTGATGTAGGCAAATGTTCATTGATTTCATTTGTTCAGGCTGTGCTTAAGTAATTGTTTAACATCCTTTCTATTTTCTTATCCTGTGTCTCCAATTCTGTGTTAATCACTCTTCCAAAGGTGACTTTTCCTCCTTTAGCAATTCAAAAAAGTGGACAGGATATTCTCGTTCTTTATATGAGAATGCCTTCACAAAACCATCCTTTATTATACCTCCTTTTATGGGAGATCTCCTTATTTTTATGTGTAACTTTCTGTTCCCATGAAATTGCCTAAAATTGCCCTACTGAAAAATTCAGATATAAATATTAATCATGTTTTTTTTCAAGAAAAGAGAAGCATTAATTCAAATCATGTTTAGAAATGTTTTAGAAACTATGCTGGTAATAGAGTATAAAGAAAGCCTTATGGCCTCCTACATGATTCCTGGATTCTGTGTTAATCCTTATCAGCGCCTTAATATTTTTTGATAACTTCTAACTTCACATTGGACAGGTCTGCGGAATTAAGTAGAAAACATACAATAGAGTGGCCCCGCTGCGATTATTTTATAGCAATCAATTACCTTGACTCTGTCACTACATTCTCAGTTTTCCACATTTCAGAGATTTTTGCACCAGCGCTAGACAAGCCTCGCCTAAGACATTGCAGAAGATACTAGCATTAGATGTTGCGACCTAAGGATTCAGTACCATAAGCGTAATGAACTCTACCAGACTTGAACTTCGCTAAAAAATGGTCCCATTTGGGCTTACTTGTAAACAATTTGTATCAAGATAGATTTCTGATGAATACATTCCTTTGCCATTAGTAATATGTCATGCTTACTCAAATTTTTTCTAATGAAACATTAAGACATTAAAAAAGGTCTGTTTCTGGAATAAGAAGGTTTATATTCAATGAAACCAAAGTACTGTATGGAAACGTTTCAGTGAACTATCAGTGAGTCATAGGTCAATCTTTGAGGTATCCTGCATGGTTTTTTCCATGATTTCCCTGGTCCCTGTGGCATCCAGCACTCAGGGCTGGAGTGGCCTTACTCTGTGGACTGCCATTGGTGTCTGAGTGCCCACAGAACAAGAACATGAGACCTGCTGAAGGAACGATTGTGAAGTTTGGGCAGTTTGAAGCAGGGATGGTTGGGGTTCCTAGACTCCCCGCCTTCTGCTTTGTAGTCATTGAGTCCCAGAGAACTATGGTTTGAGTTGCTGCCCAGCACGTTTTCCTAATATCGAGGGCCTTGTAAGTCTTTCTGAGTGAGGGTATTGTGAGCTGCTGCTAGGTCCCATGACTCCCCAGTGGAGGATTTCTACAATACTAGGAGACTATTTTAACTCCTCCCAGGGAGCTAGAGAGCTCCAGGACTTATTCAGTAGCCAAGGATTTTTGTTTTGTGGAAAAAATAAGGCAGAATTGATTTCTCTGAATAATAATAAAAAAATCTTTTCACTTTGAACAGAAAACCATAAAACTAAGTTTTCGCTCTCAGTTGAAGTGAAAGATTTGTTTGAAAAATCGGAACTTTTTCTGGAATGGAAATGTAATATTCTGATCAACTCTGTGCATGACTGTAGCTATTTTGTTTTTAATTTGGCACTCCCCCAAGTCTTACACTGCTATTACTGAAGCAATTACCTGTCTCTGGTGAAACAGCTCTGCCTGGGAATAACCCTGTAGAGCAATTCGGTATACTTAAGCAAACTACAGTCTGTTTCCTGACTCCCTCTTGTAGGTGCACTTCGGTTTTTTGGGTCAGTATAGGGGAAGAGTGGCTGAGTGGTTACTGCAGGTATACTGCTCCCAGCACTTTACAATTAGTTTTAACCACATGAGCTAAGCCTGCTATGCCTTCTTGATATCTTGGTGAATTAATGCAGCTTTTCATCTCTCCTACCATGAGGGCCATTCATAAAACACAAATAAGAGTTCTGTGCCATGTAAGGAGCACATACTGATGACAACAAATAAGACTTTATAATATCTTGAGGGACCAACACTGCTTTCTTTCCTGATGGGTCCCCAACCTCATACAAGAAGGAATGGTTCCTGCTGTATAAATGGGTGAAACATAACCACATAAAATCTGACAGAAGCTCTGTAAGATCAGAACTGGGAGAAAAAAGATGTATCCAACTGAAAGTCCAATGAAAAAAAGACAAGAAGTAATTAAAAGGAGGCTTTCCCCATGACTTTATGGTTAATATTTCTCCTACTGTAAGGGGAAAAAAAGGCACTTTGAAGAATATGTTTGTTTGTTTGTTTGTTTTTTCAATTGGCTGGTGATGAATTGCTTTTTGTTCTGTGCATTTATTAGACCTTGGATCACATGAGTCCAGATGGAAAAAGAGAACTGAAGCTGACTGTAAGCTGGGTCTGGATGTCTCAGACCTAGTATGGAGTAAGTTAAATGTGCTTGGCAGCTCTGACATTGTGGATTAACAGAACTTTTGCATGAGACTCACTGCACGTGCAATGCAGACCCTTCTGACTGTGCAGGGTGACAAACCACCCACGTAACTTTCAGCCTCTGCTCATATACAGTAGTATGCTATGTTATTTACTTCCTAAAGCTAGCTGGGAAGCCCAGAATATCCAAGGACGGTCAAAATCCTAACACTACCCATGTATTTTTTATAAATAGTATTACCTAATGCTAGCATACATCCAATAATGGTATAAAAACTGTTCATGGAAGAGTTAAAAACATAAAGCAGGCAGCTTTCATAAGCTGATAGGAACGAGAGTTTTACCTCAGGATACTCATACGAAATGAGAAACGTTCTGGTTTGCTTTGCTTTCTGATGGTGAAATGTTTGATTCTTGCTGTGGTGTTTTGGGTGGGTAGTGAAGCCATTTCCTGAGCAGGAATTACTTCCAGTTTATTGTTGCCATTTCATTTAAACCTAAGTTGAATTGAGTTGTCAGTAAAATTGGCTGTTATTTTTTTTTAATTCACCTCTGGACTTTTAAATGTTATTGCTTCAAACACAATGCTCTCTGGCTACTGTTGGGTGCTTATAGCTAAGGTACGTAAACAGAATGGACCAAGGTCATCCCTGGTGTAATTTACTGGAATTCAGCACTGTCACACCAGGAGTGAATTTGGCTCAATGTTTTGGCATTAGCAGTAAAGGTCATTCCTGCAGTTTGCCCTCGCTATAGAAAGTGTGATCAAAAAGTTTTCCATTTTATTTCTCTTTTGATGGTCACATTAAATCTTATTACACTGTTGGTACTTACCTCACTGGAGTGTCTGTGGGTTTTCTTTATAGGCAAAGCTTTCATCCCTGGACATCCATAAATAACTCTACCCACCACACTTTCTCCCGCAGCATTTGAGTTATGTTTCAGGCAGAGCTGAGACAAGTGTTAGTTTGCATGTTCTGCAGATGTATTTCTCTGTCCACTTCAGAGAGGTTGCCTATTAAGAAGGGCTTTCTACCCCTGGACCCTCCATTCCAATCAGCTCCATCTGCATGTTCTCCCCTGCACCACGCCTTTGATAGGGCACTTATCCAACTTTCCTGATTAAAGTGGATTCACTACTGTAGATACAGAGCTCTTGAAAGCAGAGGCTGCTGCTGAAAATTCTATTTTAAAATTTGTTTCTGAAACAGATGCCACAATAAAAAGAGAAAAAGTGCTAACTGCATATTTTTTCAATAAAAGGGTTAGTATTTATGTACTTGGGGAAGTTATGACTCAGTTGTATATTATTCAGGGCTTCATTTGTGTAAGTTACTTTCTGATTAGTTATTGATTATAATCAGAACCCTTGGAGCTAAATGTGCAATATAGCTAATAAGCAGGACTTCTGCAGATGAAGAGGATCCTTAAATATAATTTTGATGCACTTTACACTTTCTATTTATTGAACTTTGTCACAAATGGCAAATTACAGCAGGCCATTGAAACTATAGCAGTAGCAGAAGATTTGCAGTATTTCTGTAAGCAGGGAAACAACAGAGTCTTAGAAAAGGTCTTGTTTTTCAGTCTCTGAAGTCAAAGCAATAAAAAGCATTTCAAAATATCCCTTGGTATCTAACTGAGTCCGATGCGGGCTGGTTAAATCTCATGCACTGACCGTAAGACTCTTGTAATGGGTAATTGTGCAGGATCAGAGAGGGGAAGAAAGCTCATGAGGGTGCACCGCCAGCTGTGTCACCTAGGAGGGTCCCTGGTCAAAGCACATTTCACAATTTCATGCTGACGTTGTTATTCCTTCTTCATCAAGCCACCTGGGCTTCAGATAAGAAGCTACCAGAAGCCTAGAAGCACCAGGTATTTTTCTGGTGGGTATGCCTTCTTCAGTCCTGGGAGTTAAGTGACTTGCGAGCTCTGCTCTGGACACTAAAAGGCTTCTACTCGATGGGCAAAGGCACAAAAAAGGAAGAGGAGTAGTCCAAGGCACAAAGGATTGTTGTTGCCTAGCCCCAACAGTCCGTGAGAAAACAGAAGGGTGCTGTGGAACTGGTTGCAGAGTGAAACGTGCTGCTTTGAGCCAGACGACAGCATATCTAACTGCTTTTTAGATGTCTTTTCATGCTTAGTACATATTTGCTGTCAGCAGACATGGAGGTCATAAATATGTACTGAATCTGTTAAAGGGCTCCTCTGAAGTTAATGGAAGTCTTTCAATGGGTTTTGGCTTAAGACATTCTGTATCAGTGAGTTAGAAATCTGTTTTCTACCATAAGTTTTGGTCAGTAAAATTATGCTAGGCTATGAGAAATACATAAATATTTATAATGTAATCTTTCTTATGAGATAACATTGCATTAATATTCACTATAAATAGGAAAATTACTGACAAGATTAGATAAAACTTTGGCAAAAGCAAATTTGTTGTCTAAAGATGCCAATGGAAATCAAATCCAAGGCAAAATTTTTACCATTAATAGGCGCTCCAGAGTGTTTCAGTTCAATCAAAATTTATCAAAATCTTCTTTTTGGAAGTATATAATCTTTTTGCTGCTCCTAATTTGCATTGTGAATCAATTGAAGCATGGAAAGTGAAACAGTCAAAATTGCAACATAATACAAATAGGGAATCCATAAATGAACATGAATTTATTTCAGGGAGAAACTGAGTCTCCTTGAAAATGAGGTATTCTTTGATGAACTTTGTCCAAACTTTTTAGCTTTTAATGAAAAAAAAAATATATTCAGTGGTTAAGTATAGCTCAAATTTTGAAGCTCTAATACTGTGACAAAAGCATGTGCAGCTCTAACATGAACTCCACCAAGACTCTCACACTGGAAAATTTTCAGCTGATATTTTTTACCACTTGATTCAACTCTATTATTTGATTCAAAATTCATGGCATGTCTTCCCTGCATCTTAGTTATGAAATTGTTTGATGATAATCATAAACCCCTGACTACTAGATATAGTATCTGCAAAAGTGTTTGAAATTAACTCTTGAACACACAAGAAGAGATTTATAAGGCAGATGTAGACGTTATTTTATTTACTAAAAAAATTTAAACATCAGAACTATATAGGCTTTAGCTGTCCCGGTCAACAGCAACCAGGCAATGAAGTAATGTAACAACAGGGTAAAATGATGTAAAATATTGTAAAAAATGGCTAGTAAATTGGATTCATATGTCACAGTGCCAACCTATGGAAGAACCGCAGTATCTCTAGGCTGCAGATCTGGCTTTTGTATCCATCCTCCACTGCAGAACTCATAAGACACTAACAAGTCACCCCAGATGACGAGTCCCAGACTAGATGATCATTCCACATTCTCATTCTGGAAAGTGCTTGCCTCAGACTGCCCATGCAATTAAAACAAATGAGAGCTTTGGGATTTTAACTGTTATTGCACTATGTGGACTCTTTTATTTTGTACAAGGAGGAGAAATCATGAATGCAAAGAAAAAAGTTTTCTAAATGCTTCAATTTAATTTCAATCTGTACTTTACATGAGCCCATTTATTGGATTTAGAAGGGGTCTCATTAACTGATGAGAAACTGGGTTAGAGCTTTACAGTTTCTTTTCACTTTCTGAAAGCTTGATATCTCTTTTCATCATGTCAGACTTTTCAATTCTAGCAGAGGTAAACCTAGACAACATTCATATGCATATAATAACTGATGGGATGTATGAAGTGAAATACATATCCTTCTCATCCATGGATTCACTGGTTAGGATTCTCACATGTATCTTCTATGACAAAGCAAAAAGACTTTTCGGTAAATGCAGTAATTTAAATTGCCAAATGCCCTTGAGTTGACTCCAGTTACACATTCACAGTTTAATGACCTTTCCCTATTATCCCTGGCCTGGTTCTTAGTTTCGGGATGAATGATTTGTAGGCTGATTATCTATATTGCTACCAGAACATGTTACCTACTTTCTGTACTTTCTCTTTAATTGAAGCATTTTCAGTCCAAATACTAGGGCTGACAAAGTATAACTGAACGGTTATGTGATATCTGGGACACACATCAGACTATCAATCCTTCTCAAAGCCATTGGTACGAGGGATGTTGTTGTCATTCTCCCACACTATGTATGTGTATACTATACACTGTAGTGGATGGAGATTTGCGTGTATATACTTAACATTTTAAAAGACCTCTTTTAAAAAACAGTTAAAAAAACCCTAGTGTATATAATATTATAATTATAATATTTTTATAATAAATTCATCTTTTTGAATTAATTTCTTTAACCTCTGCTTGAAAGCGATCAAAATAAACAAAATTCTGGAGATCTGGAGATATAACAATGTATATACTGGTATCTGAGGTGATATAAAGAACTACCCCAAATTATCCCTAAATCTTACTAACTTGCTAATCTGTTCTAACAGTCCAATGTCACACCCCCCACTCCAAAAAAAAAAAAAAAAAAAACAAAAAAACAAACCCAGGAAANTCAACCCAGGAAAACCCAAACCCACAAACATCTGAAGTTTTTCCAGACGGCATACTTGTAGCTCTGTGCTCAAACTGCATTTCGTGGTGTCAAGGACGGTAAGTATAATTCTATAACAGAGTTTAAGAGAGCTAGCAATGATTTTTGACTGTTTACTGTCTGGGACTGCTAAATAATATTTCCCTATAGAATAAGTAGAAAGAAATAGAAACTATGTTCACATTATCTATGAATAATATACATGATTACATTTGCTGTAACCCTTACATTTTTCTATTAAATGGCACCCATGAATAGTAGAGACACTGGATCTTTATCCTGCTTTTAAAGTGAGCATACAAATCTTCCTTAGAAGGTGTGGGTATAGTCAGTTCTCATGCTGAACAGCAGACAGTTTTATTGCAGGAAAAATGCTATTTTGAAGGAGACTAGAGTGTGAAATGCTGCCATGGAGAACATCTATGGTAAGAAGTTCTCTGGGACCAGCTGTGAAAGACCTAAAATCTTTTGGTGCCTTCATGGCAATGCTTAGTTCTGAGACTCTATACACTCTGAAATTTTTCTTTATTAAACTCAGGGAAGGAAATTTCCTTACCAGGCTTATCTTCTTCATTCAGCACAGACAAATATATCCCATTCTCTTTTTCATGGAAAACATATCATATACTGTACATATGTCTTTCTTTCAGGCATACATGTGTGTTAACAGTGGAGCACTGCCAGGCTGATAATTGCAAATTCACTGTGTAGGTTACATGTTTTAAAAGCTCAGTAACTTTGATAAATTAGGACAATTTTCAGCAGACTAGTGTAAGTCAAACTGTATCTCCATGACAGATTCGGTGTGTCTCTCTTTTCTCTACTAGGAAATTTGTATATTTTTCCTCATCCACTCTTAAAAGTGGCAGCTGATTGCCTGAAAGACAGTGATCAACTGTACCTGGTTTTTGCTTGGAAAGGAGCGACACTGTTATAAACAGCTGAAGATAATCCCTTAGGAATAATAGTATCAGTTTACAAAAATGTGAGTAAGGTATGATCCTTTGCAATGAAATTTTTGATTGCTTAATGTTGTGAGAAAGTTTCTTGCAAAATCATGTACAGCACTAAATAAAATCTCAACATTTCAAAACCCCTAACTGAGACAATATGACAAGTCTTTGAAGTGATTTTTATACAGTTTCAGTCCCTTTATCCTGTAATTCAGATGACTTTGTGACAGCAAGTCACACAATTTAGAAAAAAAACCCCAAACACATACCTAAAAGGATAAGACAAACATGGAAAACATGAATCTTGCCTGAGATCATGCTACATATTCTCTTTCAGTCAAGAATGTGTGTATATGTATACATGTGTGTGTGTGTGTATGTGTATATTTATATATATCAGGTCCAAAACCATTGAGATTATAGAAAAGTGCGGGAGATTTTAAGATGTAAAAGCAGAAGTTGTGGCAAGCAAAAATCAAATTAAATAGGAAAGGAAGATGTAAAACAATCACAAGGCAAAGCAAAAAGATTTTGAAAAACAGCTTCCTTAAGTCTTCTTCAAACACAGGAAAAAAAATCTGGCAGCCTGCCAGGGAATCTGTAGAACTTGTATACAGATCAAGATCTAAAATGAGTTCTCAAGGAGGATGAGGACACCACAGAAAACCAGAATGAATTATTTGATTCAGCGCTTGGTTTGGAGGAGCTTGTGACAGTCTAGACCTATTCTCCAAGGGGGATAGGACAGATGAACTATCTCAGCTTCTGTTGCCATCGTTTAAAGTTTTAGAAAAAACTGATGAACTGAGTATTAATATCTCCATGACTAAATTTTCTTTTGCCACAAAATCTCTAAAGGAATCACCATATGAAACTGCCAAAAGGTGAGTCAAGGTTTTTAATTTATCTACTGAATCAGCCTTTGTACTAGAAAAGAAGCAAGGTTGTAAACATAGTAACACACTAAAAGGTTTCAAGGTAAAATTTAGACAACTGCAGGCTAGTAAGTCTGGAGTTTGTAATGGGCAAATTGGTCGAAAACTACAGTAAGTAATAGGTTCTGTAAACACCTCACATAGTGATAAAGTATCAGATGGTTTTTCTAGTGGGAAACCACATTGATTAATCTACTAGAGTTCTTCTAGAAATCAAAAAGCCACATAATAATATATTTGGTTTTACTCATATTCAGGAATCTTTCAACATGTTTCTTAGCAAGGAATCTTTACCAGATGTGGAGGAAAAGGAGTGCTCCAAAGGATTAAACAAAATATAGGAAAGGGGATTTTCATGTGCTTTGGAGAAAGGACAATATTAGAGGAATCCCAAAGAGAGATGTTCTGGATCAAGTTGTATTAACTACATTCATAACTGGTCTGAAAAAAGAAAAGGGTAATGAAAATTTGCTGATAATGCAGTTATGTCAGGTGTAAACCACTAAAATTTAAAAGATGAAGATCTCATGAATGTTTAAGTGGCATTATGGGAGATGAAATTTATTTTTAATAAATGCGGAACAATCATCTTGAGGAAACAGAGTCCTGAACATGCATGAATGATGGTTGACTCTCTCTTTTGTTGCTACAGAAATCTTAGAGTGTGTCTGGATTGTTCCTCTAAACAGACAATTATATATTAGAGTTTATAAAGAAAATTACAGAAAATGGAACAGAAATCCTTATACCAAAGCAAATTAGTGATAAACTACTACCATGAATGTTATGCAGCATTTCCGTCAATCCCCCTCAAAACCAATATAATTGGATTTGATAAGTTATGGGGAAGCCTAGCCTGAATATTTAGAGTCACTGAATGATTTTGGTATAAGAAGTGACGAAGTAGATTAGAAATCAACTTGAAAAAGAGACATGACAGGGAGTGGTAGATAGCGTTTGATAGAATACTTGTCATGAAATACTTCATTACTTTTTGAATACTTTACCAAAGGATGTTTGGATGTCAAAAGAATAAATGTATTAAAGGGAAATAAGGACCAGTCATGGACTACTACATGAAGTGACAAAGGTACTCTTACTTATGAAGTCTGGAAAGTGGGTGGGTATATCAAAGGAATTATCATACTTAGGTTCTTACCCTGTTTTTACACAATTTCTCTATAGCAAGTGTTGCTATCCCTTTTTCAAGTGTGACTTTGGGCTGAAAGGTTGACTGTTTTGACTTGCAATGGCTGTTTTCGTGCCTTTTTTGAGTATGAAAAAGTAGAAATATTTGTATAGTCAATAAACGGGTTTACCATTTTTATGAAAATGTCATAGAAATAATTCTCTTTTTGAGATGCAGATATATATTCATACAGATATGATGTCAGAAACTGGTTGGGGTCTTTTCTTCGTATGGTATGGTACCTTGTATATTTCTGATTAGAAATATACATCATGTATTCATCATGGATTCATCATGTGTTGCTGTGATGCATAGGATGCCAGACAAAGTCACAGGAAGAGCAATAGATCACACGCAATAAGCATCAGCCACAGGTACAGTGTAATCCCGGTTCCTCAATCATCTTTGGTGAAGAATAAGATACAAGTCATTCAAACTGATAGCTTAGTCTATATTGAATTTTATTCCTAGAAATGACAGTGTGTGAAATTGTTCAGCCACCTGGTCAACTGTCAGGAAATCCTTTTAGTCTTCTTGTCCTGTAGAGAACAAGCTCAAGAGACTTTTCACACTCTTTTTATCCAGGTACTAACAAAATGATAATGAAAACATGTTAAAATGTCTCTTGGTGCCAGTGAATAACAGTGTTCATAACCAATTTGACTCCCTGGGCTATTTCAGTTAGACTGTGTAAAATGCTTAGCAAACATGGATAATATTTCACAGGAGGAGGTACAGTTTACTGTGACTTTAACAGAATATGGTGAAATCTGCTTTCTAAAATCTTCAGTTCATCTCATCACATGACAACACATGCATAGGGTTAATGCAGAGTTATGTAATACTGTCACATAAAGTATGAACACTGATTGTGTTGATGACACCATTACAGGGGTTTTTAGTTTTTTTAATACCGAAAGTACAAGATGACTATTAAAGTGTAATGGCACAGAACGTTTTGCTTAAAAAAACCCAAGCCTTTTACAGTATTCTTGTTTATAGATGATATTTATTGTCTTTGTATTCTTATGGTGTGCTTCTAAGTCAATTGAAATGCAAGCGCTAATGAAACCTCTACCATAACACATTCATTCTTTCTTACACCAAATGAGTCTACTATAAGATGTAAATGACTTACATATATCTGCTGCTCAGGTTTTATTGTTTTAGGCTAATTTATTGACTGTAATATTCTTAATGAAAGTAATGACTCTTCCAGTAGTTTGTATATTCATACATCGCAATTTTATTAAATCATGCTGTGAAAGTTCACACTGGCTGCTCTAAACATTCCTGAAGTTTCATGTTACACTTAATATATAAATACAATCCTCTAGCAGATTATCAGCACAGTATATTTTGTTATCCTTTGCTCTTCCTAATGTGTTCACACCAGGGTATATTTAATGTAGAGGGGTACTTGTACAAGCAGGGCTGTAACAATCTTATGCATTTTATTAGCACAGACCATTGCAAACAGATCAAAATCTACAAAACAGAGACAGCTCAGCACATATAGTTTTTTTTACATATAGTTTACTGTTATGGAGACTTAGTGTAAATTTACTGTTCCAGAAAGAAATTGTTATTTGTCAGCTAGAGTATTAGCACTTTAAGTGCTTAAACCGAATCTTTTCAGGAGCAATTAAGAGATATAAAATCTGGTAACTCGAATCCTTTCACCTACCTCACACAAAAGTAAAATTCTGATTACCAGTCACACGTAATCTAAACTACTGGATAATACAACTTTACATGATCAAAATGTCTTAGAATTCTTTTGTTACATAAAAAGCTTGCATTTTTCTTTTTATTATTATTAAACTTGTTGCTCTGTCAGTACTGGCAGATTTCACTTCTTAAAACATTGTTCAAACACGAGTTAGAAAACATCAGACTTCTAAGAAGGAAGAATTACTAGGATCAGCGTACAGAATAAAAGCCTGAAGAGCAAAAAGGTTAAGTGAGCTGCCCAAGGACACAGCAGGCAATAACAAAGAGTTTCTGTTAACAATAAACACTTTTCTGGCCACTGGACTCCATTTAAGCCTAACAAAATCTGGTTTAACAGAAAATGAAGAATGTTAAGATATGAGCTTCCTGCCTGTACTGCAGTTCTAGGAGAATATTACCAAATTATCTGAATATCTACCGTGTGATTTGTCATACTTTGTATATAGATTAACACAAAATCATGCTCTCTTCCTTAAGACAGTTTCAGTCTGAGGATTATTTTCCACTCTTTTCCAACATGAAGTACCCCAGGTTTTATTCACTTAAAAGAAAGGTAACAAACTGGTTAAAAAAAAAAAATTAAAAAAAATAAGATAATGAAGCCTTAATAACATGCGGAAAGTCACTAAATGTTGACCCTCTTTTAGTAAACAGTGTGCTAATTTTCACTGCATTCTTCTCTTGCTTACGCTACATGTAAAACAGGAACTGTTCCATGGAAGTAGTAAAAGACTAAAGGTATTTATTAGTAACTGTCTGTATTGGGGCAGTCAGCGATTTCATTTGTACCTGACAGCATTACTTACAGGTAAGAGTCCATTGTGTTACTGTTGTGTCAAGGCACGGCTAACAGACTTCGCCTTCCATTCCATCCTATATCAGTGTGAAACTGGAGAGCAATGATGTAGACAACCACTTAGATTCTACATATTCTATTTTAAAATAATAAACTGCTGAAATAAAACATGTATTTATGACTGTATTGATCAAAAGGTGCCCTGTCATGACTGCTAAATTTTGTTATATTTTTTTTTGTATGATTCTTAACATGTGACATATCAGTGTCATAAAATTACAAATATAAGTGCTACAATAAGCGTCCATAGACTTGGAAGAAAATTTTCACAGATGGTTTAGCATTTAGACAGAAACCATTTTGTCGTCTTTGCTCTTAACTCTTTTTCTGCTTTTCACACTGCTATTCTGAGTCTCCCTTACAGGTTTCAGATTAATAGCCAGATCCAAGAAGTGAGGTCATAGAAATTTGGTGCTACTTAACTTTTTGGTGTCGGTCTCTGAAGTGAAGCCCGTGTGGATCTCTCTACAGGGGTTGGAGAATTTAGCATAATGCATATTATCTCCACATGCAATTAAAATGTATTTCAAATGTCAAGCTAAATTTGTATTATTGCTTACTGTGGAGATGCATGGGTGTATCTTTGCAAATCAGAAATGACACATTTCTAACTTGTTCCTATCTCCCAACTAACCAAATGTAGAGATCTTGCTTTCCCATTTTAACATAATGACGTGATACTTATATTACTATGTATTATTGAATCCCAATCTTTCTCAGATATCTATGAAAGATAACAACAAATATGTGCACAAAAATCCAAATCCCACTGAAATTCATGGGAATGCCTCTGATATCTTCAGGGAACTTTGGATTCAGCTGTCATAGCTGGGTGCAGGACACATTTTTATATACTTTGGAATGGTGATAAATATAATTTGATCACAATCGTCTTAGAAGTCATGGGTTGTCTGGTACATGTGCTTTCCTCTGAAATACAACTTTGAAAAATGCTGAAACATGGAACTGCACACTTTTTAGAAACAACACCTGCAATATAATTTGAAGCTATTTCTAAACAAAATCAGCTTTCTGAATAGCTTAAGATAAACGGTTTCATGTTTTCAGTCTAACTGCTAGAAACAGTTTGTCTATTTTTTTCTCTCCCTTCAACAAAAGAACAAACAAAGCAGCACAACATTCTCTCTAAATGTTGAAAACACCTGGAAAATATTTCAGTGTGGGAAGTTTAACACATCACACCTTTGTTCAGAATGCATCCTTCTATTTTCCACATTAATTTATTTCAGAATATCACTAGTAGTGTGAAGGAAATTGCTGTCAACAATTGTGTTTAAGAAATAGGACATAGGCATTCCCTTTAAACTCGGGGCTTCTCTCTGAAGTTCTTCCTCAAGAAAGTGTGATTTGGTCTTTCCTTCCTTTAGTTCACAGTCCCTGGTTACATTTGTGTGTCATAGTCAGAGACAGTCTCATGCCTGTTAATGCCTGTAAACCTAAGTTTGAGTTCCAAAAGAAGTTAAAGGACCCAAATCCCACTGAAATCCTGTCACAATAGTACCATTAGGAATGTCTGCTTTAACTGTCTCAGGTATACGGAGAACAGCTCTCGTGGAAAAAACTAGACATGCTTTATGAAGAGCTGGAATACATATAAAACCAAAGTATTTCTGAGATGGCATGAGAAATATTTTGATGTGATTCATATTTTATTCAGAACAGATATGTATATTTTCTAAATACTTACAGCACATTTCATCTTCATAATTGCTTCGTTGACATTAATTAATCCTCACAATGAGGTGGGTGGTAAATTAAGGTGGATGAAGAATTCACAACAATTAATTTATCTAGGAAATATAGTTATTTTCCTGAGTGTTAAGTGTTCGGGAACAGACAGGGAGTTTTACTGTCTTATTTGTACTTCACAAGAATTGTGTTAACATTTTATGCAAATTTAATTCAATCAATGGATTTCTTGCAAGATATTTAAAGTGGCTGGGTTTGATGTAGAAACTTCAAGAAATTAGCTGTCCGATTTGCTTTGCTGTTGAACCAGCGACACTTACAGGCTCCTCACTCATAACCTGTACATACCCTGTCCCCATTAATGGACTGACACCTGGCTATGTACCAGCGTCTCTTTCATGGTTAGTTTTGGGAAGGAAACCTGGGCTTGTCAGCTGGATCAGAGCAGTTGACAAACTTCCTGTTGGTCTTGGTTGTGCAGGACTGAGGGACTTGCACCTAGAACATTTCATGGTATGCAGCCCACTTTCAGTCCAGGTAAAATGAGCAGCACCCGATTTAACAGCTCTCAGATTTAACGTTCATGGAAAATGTCTGGCTTCTCTAGCTGTTATTAAGTATTTGTAGCCTCATCATTAAGATGAGCTGACCACGTTGCATCAGCCTGCAGTTCCTGCTACAGCTGCTGGTAATATGTGCTGTGAGCACCATGAAGAGAAGAGGACACAGAGAAGCTCCCCCCTCCAGCAGCACACTACTAAAGTCCTGCAGCATCAGGAATCAGCTTTCTGGCAGCTCTGGCAAATTAGAGCTCGTTCACAGGGAGGTTTTCTACCATCTTGCTTCTAACCCAACAAAACCACCTAAACAAGGAACCTGGTCAACCTGAGATCTCTGTAGGGTAAGCAAACAGAAATAAATGACATGAAATGTCTGCTGGCAATATGCAAAGCTGCTACTGCTACTGACTCTTACACACTGCATGAGAGCCCCAGTTGATAGTGGTCTACATAATTTGTAGCTGCTTTGAGTCAACCTATTCCAGATTACTTGGCACTACTATTTTAAGTGTTAATGACAGAAAAAACCCAAAGTCGGTCTCTACAACTACCTGAACGGAAGTTGTAGAGAGGTGGAGGTTGGTCTCTTCTCCCAAGTAACAAGCTACAGGAAAAGAGGAAATGACTTCAAGTTATGCCAGGGGAGGTTTTGACTGGATATTAGGAAAAATTTGTTCACCAAAACGGCTATACAAAATTGCAACAGGCTGCCCAGGGAAGTGGTGGAATCGATACCCCTGGAGGTATTAAAAAGACAGGTAGGCGTGGTGCTTAGGGACATGGTTTAGTGGTGGTTTTGGCAATGTTAGGCTAATGGTTGGACTCGATGATCTGAAAGGTCCCTTCCAACATAGACAATTCTATGATGATGTGATTCTATGAAAGAGATAATCCATTGCTGATAGAATAAAATAAATATTTTTATTGGAGCACTTTTAACAGCAGGTGAGCAATACATGGAGGAAAATAGGATGGGTATATGCCAGTTCATAAATTTGGCATGCAAACTTCTATGCTACTTTCCAATTTGTGGGAAATGGAGATATTGGGGTGGAACCTGTAGTAATATTGTAATGTTGTGTGATTTTGTTAAAGAAAGTATTTCATCACTTAATGAAGTATTCTGCACTTTGTGATGGAGAAAAGTATCCTCTCCTTTTAAAAATGCACCTTCTGTAATAGCCAAATATCATAAAAGTTCCATGCTTAGAAACAAGCATGCTTGATAGCACTTTGAGGTGAATTAGTTGCAAAAGGAAAGTAATTAAATAAGGATACTAGCAAACCCTGGCCATCTATCTGAGGTGCCTAAGTCAAAGGTCCATTCAATGGAAAGAAACAGTCACCTTTAAGAGAAATTTTGCATATTGCCAGCAGACATTTCATGTCATTTATTTCTGTTTGCTTACCCTACAGAGATCTCAGGTTGACCAGGTTCCTTGTTTAGGTGGTTTTGTTGGGTTAGAAGCAAGATGGTAGAAAACCTCCCTGTGAACGAGCTCTAATTTGCCAGAGCTGCCAGAAAGCTGATTCCTGATGCTGCAGGACTTTAGTAGTGTGCTGCTGGAGGGGGGAGCTTCTCTGTGTCCTCTTCTCTTCATGGTGCTCACAGTAACAAGAAAAAAAACCAACAACCCTGTAAGAACAGCCATTAAATACTTCTTTATCTTTTTTTTTCCCCTATTATTTGCAAAAATACTTTAAAAACCGCACTGAAATCTTTGAAATTCAGAACAGGTCCTTTGAAATCTTGTCTTTAAATGGAATTCAAAGCTTCTAATTAGCTTTTGATTTCTCTGTTATGTACTTTAAAGTGATCAATGACATATACTTGGTCATCTTCAATAGGTACCTTTCCAGTCTTAGAGCAAAAATAGGATTTCCAGGCTGAAGCCAGATTGAACCTAGCTTTATCCTATGGTTGAAAGAAGGGTTTAAACCTAGTCCAGTGCTAGCCATGGAAAATGGAAAACAATTAAATGTTGCCTAATTGCATTATCTCCCTTTTTTGAAGTTAATAAAAGCATAATCTATTTGTACCTGCCATTTGCCTTAGGAGACAGCAGAAGATAATGAAAATATTTTACTATCTATTTTCAAATTATAAGTTGTTGTTTCCAAAGAAAGTCAAAACCCATGTATATTATCACATTATTGTTCTCCAGGGACTGCAGTCACTATAGTGATTGTAATTACATGGCTTCATTAACTTTCTACATTCTACCTGTTATGGGGGTTTCACATTAAGAAAATTTGCATATACAGGAAATGAATGCCGTTTGCAAGGAGCTAATGTCATTAAACATTTAAGCAGCCTCTCTCAAGTAAACAAGGAATTTTCACTAGAGTATCCTTTCAGCGTTCGTTTAAAACCAATGCAGTCACAATTGTCACTTTAAAGAAAAACATATAAAAAGCATTTAGAGTAAGCAACAGCCACCTTAACAAAACTGCTTTAAGATTGGGAATAATTCAATTACTCTCACAATCATTACAATGCATAATCAGGTGTAATATCCTTCTGTCAGATTAATACTAGCTCATGTTAAGACAGTGTGTGTTTGCTTGTGATATACTGTAACCAGTGACCCATATTTAAATAGCACACACAATGAGAACTTTCATTTTCTGATCTGTAATTGCCTATTTTTTGCTATCAATGGATTACACATAAAAATAGCTTTCGATTTTTATTTATGAGTTATAAAAAGCAAAGAAAGATTCTATAACAGCAGACATTTAATACTGTGCTGTAGTAGTAGGAACACAAATGCTTTGTAGTCTGTCACATTTTTGTTTTATGGGCTTGATGCAAACCCACCAATGCCAAAAGGAGGTGTTTTGGGGTTTTTTTTCTGTTTTCTTGAGTCAGTTTTGACTGAGAATACCTAGCTGTGACTGAGAATACCTAGTGGTTTGAACCCCTTTGTCTTGTCCAGAACTCTTATCGTAGCATTATGCTTTGATACCCCATGTGTGCCTGTCTCTTTTGAAGAGTCTGACCTAATTCCGATTTAATCCAATTCTGTGTTGTGTGTCTCTCAGTTCCATCATAGTTGGCTCCTTTTTCTTGACCATGATGATCACTCTTCTGAGACTTTTCACTATATACGAGCACTGTGGATAGCATAGATGCACAAGTATTAGGAAATTAGGGTTAGGAAACCTCAGGGTCTATTCTTTCCTTAGCCCATGGACATACATGTAAGATTGTCCTACATGTCCAGGTTATAGGCAAGGCATGGTCAACCGTCCTTCTGAATGGTGGGCGTACTTACTATGTCCTCTAGGAAGCCTGCTGCCCAATGTGCATTGAGGATCATTCTTTTGATGTAAATTATTTTCTTATACAACGTAAGGGAGAATAAAATACATATAACTGCCCTTTATAGATTCTACTTTTAGGAATTCAGAGGTTCAAATCTGAAGAATGGGTATTCTAGCACCTAACTTATAGAAGCTTAAGGTCCTTATTGGCTCTCATTCTTCATGCTTTCTCCTTAGTATCTCTCTGAATTAGATTTTATCTTTAAACTTCTTTCCTTTTCTAACTTTGGACCAGGCAGAAATACCACAAAGCCATTTTTTTTTTCCATGGGGTATTATAGGGTATATATTTGTTTGGCACTTTGAGCTCTTCTAATGAAAAATGCTGTAGAAACATCATGCAGAATGAGCTGGACTTCATCCTGCCAATATAAGGATGCAAAAGAAACATGAGAATGTCCACCATGTTCCCTTTTATATCAGTTCTGAGCACAATATCCATCTTCTGCTTACTCTGAGTGCAAGGATTATATTAAACTGGCAGCCATCCATAAGCAAGACGGGAGGAATGGAGGAAGAAGTAGACCAAGATATTAAGAAGGAATTCTGAGGTTCATCTGTGAATTTAGCACAAATGGTTAGAGAAGTTACTGCTTTTTAGTTCGCGTTGCTGGTAGTACTATCCACACGGCTAACCAAGGTGGTGGATTTTGTGAAAATTTGCTGCAGTAGAAAATTCTGCTCTTTTTTTTTTTTTTTCAGTTAATGCAACCAAAATATTTTCACTGATTGATAGTTTCTTCCAAATCAGAGATAGATTTCTTGTTTGCAACAGTTCATATTAATGGTTTCTCTTACACTTACATAATATCCTTTCCTTTTGCAATATATTCTTTACTGTATATGATGTTGTATAGAAGTGACTTTCCAATTGCATATTACAAGTACTCAGACACTGAAATATATCGGCTTCTTGGACAGCAACTATTGATCTGATCTTTGTCACTGGAAGCTTATGGTGCAAAACCTTCCTTCTCTATCTCAGTTAACTAATTTTTTTTCTCTACATCTTGCTTTGCTTTACTTACTTCCTTACTTACTAACTCATTTATTTCTTTTTTTCTTCTCAGCAGTTATATTTCCTTTCCTTTAACAGCTGCTCTTAAGGAATTTCAGTGTTGTATAGTTATTAGTGAGCTAGACTGTTTTACTCTCTTGGTACCTGCTGTCTTTACTTGAAGACTCTAAACCAGTAATTGGTAACAAGTTTCTCTCAGTGGGTTTTACACACAGCTGCAAGGCAGAAAATAAACTGTTCTTTCAAGTCAACACTCTTAGGGTTACAGCTGTATACTAATGACTTCTCCGGCTTGCTAATGCAAATTTTAAAGAGATATCATCCTTTTCTATTAAGAGATTTTTAAAAGCTTTTCCACAGTTTAAGTGGGACCTTGTAATGACAATTGTGAGAACATGACACCAGAGCAACAGCCTTCCTAATTAAAGTATCTTTCCTAATTAAACAAGTTCATAACTTTTCATCAGACAATAATTCACCTTCTCAAAGTTTTTTAACTTATTATAATTTTTTAAAAAATGATGGTAAGAATGCCCGATGTATTGTCAGTCTTAATTATTTTAGTGCTTAAATAAGAAAATAAATGGCAGGGAAAAAAATAGAACAAATCAGATATTGGTTTGGAATTTTCACTTCATGTTTTTTGAGGAGAAATTTTCAAGTATAAATAAAATCTAGGTGGAATACTTTTGCTTTTACTAAAAATATATGAACATATAGTCAGCAACAACAAAAATACGAAAGTAAGAAAGCAGTCTTCAGCTAAAAATTTCCGGTTTCTTCCTCTTATATCTTTGACAAAAAAAAAAATCCAATGCTTCTTGGAAAGTGGGGGAAGGAAGAAATAAATGTTTATTCAGTTATTCCAGTCTTAGTGTGAGGTCATGACTTAACACACAAAAGGATATATGTTTTGCTGAAAATATGACATATGCATAAACTCTGTGTGTGTGGTTGTGTAGACAGAGAGAAAAATAGAGTTAAATAGTATTAATATACCTTTTGCAATTAAGCTATTGAGATTTTTTTTTCACCTTCTGAAGAAACCTTTTCAAAGGTTTCAGAGATCTTTTTCTCTCAAGCTGTTCCAGTCTTGGCATCTAGTTTTCTTTTTTTTTTACAGAATGAAACAGTAATACTAGCTCTTGTTGTTCAAGCTTTTCATGTGACAGTTTCATCTCCTAATAATACTTCAAAAGCTTATTTAACAGGTTCAAAAAATATCTGCAATGTTGTTTGCACAGGTATGCAAATCAGACTACTGAATGATTGGGATGCTGGGGAAATAATATGGTTATTCCCACCATAAATACAGTAGCAAGAAAAAATTATTCACTCCTATTGGTTTTGAAAGGTAGATATTGTGACTGTACAGGAGAACAGGGATAACCTCCTGAGTAAACTCCTGACAGGGAGTAGCATGGTTGGTGCTCTTCTTGTATTTGTCTACCCCTACCACTGCAGTGAAATGGCAAAGTGATCAAGGTCACACGGAATTGAGTTTGGGCTCTAGTTCTGTCATGGTCATTCACATCATGTCTATAAACCAACTCTGCGTTGCTTAATAGAGCAGTGCTCTGTGCTCTGGGGCATTTGGTAAGTACGATGGAAAGAAGTACAAACCCTTTGCCTCCCTGTATCAAGAAAGGAAAGGGGAAACCACCTGGCAGCAACAAGGAGGATCTGTTAGCAGCTGCAGTGCCTGAGCTGCTTGCGTGCAGCTGCCTTTGAAAGCTGACGGATGGGAAAGCAAAGCCAAGGTGCGAGAAACTGAGAGCTCTGGCACCTCTTCACACAGCAGCTTTGTATCAGCCTAAACCTGAATTTCCTTTCTTAAGCAGGGCATGGAAAGTGGGGAGAAATACTATGTTAATACATTATTTTTAAGATGCCTGAGAACAGGTAGATGACTATATTGAAGTATACCCTACCAGAACTTCCCCCTTTAACTTCTGTTTATCAAAGGCAGGGAAGTGAGGTTTAAAATATAAATCAAGAATAACTACAGATGTAGAGAGCTCAGGATGTGTCTTTACAAATCTTCTGTCATTTAGGTAACTACCTAGCTTCTGTACCTCTTTGTCCAGAACGCCAGAGGCAATCTGGAAATGGCAGTTTACAGTTTTTTCTCTCCTTTGAAAATTTTTTTCATGACTTAAGTTGTTACATGTAATCTTTACCTTCCTGCCTTCTTCAGGGAACAACAATTTCTAATTTGACTCATTATGTTATAGATGTAATATAGTATGCATGGACCATTTGAGGTAGTAGAAGTGAGATTTCCCGGAGTGTGGAAAGAAAAACATGTTCTTTACAGATCTCATTCAGTAAAGTGTTGTGAAGGGGCATTACTTTGTACTTTTCTATTAGTTCCAAGCTGGCAGGTTTCCTTTATTTTAAATAAAGCACTACTCTTGTAAGTACTAACTTGATGAACTGACTGGCAACAAATAATTCTGTGAGGCCCCTACTTTCTAAATGCAAATTCTAATGAGAGTGTTCATGGGATAGTGCAGTCTATGCTTTTTTTGTTTTTAAATTACAAACATCAGAATGGTGACAAATAGAAACCTGAACAGAACTTCTATAGGTGTCATGGTACCTTTGTTTCCTGAACAGTGCATTCTTTCTTTTAATTACAAGGTAAAAAGCATCTGACAGTCAACAAAATCGGAACACAATCAGCTTGACCACATTATACGCTGTTGCACATAAGAATTCTTAGTGCTGTTTTAACAAATGACTTTTTTGCCACTTTTCATTAGAGCCCCTTGTTGCCATCCAATCTTGATTTTAGGAATTAAAGCTAACAACCAGATTGAAAGAATCTGGAGAATGACAGCATGGGGCACAGTCTCAAAGCCACAACTAACAGCATGAGGCAAAGCGAACCTCAAGCTATTCCATCTCTTAGAGAAGGGAGGGGGAGAAAAAAGCATTTGCAGGAAAACTCAATTATAACAACCCACAGCTATAGTAAAGTACTTGCGAATGTTGACACTAAAGCTTTTTCTGCTTAATGTTTTAATTAAATACCTAGAAGCCAACTATTCTCCTCAGTCAGTGTCAGCGCAGTACTTCTCTATGGATAAATGTTTACAGCAAAAGCTCTGCTGAGGGTTTCAGCAAACAAGTCTCGGAGAACTGAGAAGGCTTTCAGCTGAGGCACTTGAGATCAAGAAAGCACCAGTGATTAGAAACTAGCAGTACAATAACAGGACGATTTAATCCACCCAAATGTCAGTCGCTGGTTTACAAGTTGGCAATCCCATCTTCATCTGCAGACAAAAGGGCACTGGTTAGTCATCTGTTTAATTCTCTTGCTGCAGCATGTCATTTGGATGTTGAAGGAAAATCCCTTGATTCAGTCTGCCATTTCTGACAGTCTCCCTCTAGACCACATTAATAAGCTTTTTAGAGAAGTGAATGCAGAATAATCAGCAGGCAGCCTGCGCTCAAAATGGAGACAGAACAGACAGCAGAAATGCCTTCTTCCCTTTGTAGTTATGGTGCATAGGTGACCCTTCTCTCACAGAGCAGCAAATGATTTAGACTAAGATTACCTTTGAAAGCCACAACGTAATTAACCATTTTATGCATGTGATGTCTGCCTAGCTTCAAAACCTGATGCTTTGCAATGGAAAAGATTCATCTGCATTTGAGTTAGATTTATGAAACATGCTAACAATAGAGCAGACAGATAGAAAGGCTGCCTGGCATCCTGGAATACCTGGGGAATTTCACTCAGAAAACAAACATGTTACTCTTTAATGTAGGCTCACATCTCATTATAAAACCACAAGTGGAATGAGACACACTTCGCCTTTGTAACTGTGTTGCCAGGAGGCAGGTAAGTGTTGTGCTACAGACAGTCCTGCTAAGATCGGCATGATTTTAATATGTTTTGAAAGCAAATAATTTGTTAGATAATGGGGGTCTTGCTGTGGATATTTCCTGTTTTTCTCTATTAATAATTTCTCTATTGCCAGCTGTAAATTGAAATTGTCAATAGCTTAGTTTAACCTATTTTGCACTGGCTGTTTCAAGGTGGAGCTGAAAAACAAACTATTTCAGGGTATTCTTATTTTGTTTTCGGAAGGATTTGCTAGAAAGGCATTACTAAACACTGAAAATAAGAAAACAGGAGCCTTGGAGCCCTGAAAACTCTTTTTATTTCACTTGGAGATGAAGGAAGCAAGCACCATTGAAAATCAAGCTCAAGATATGCACATACAGACGAGAAAAGTGAAAGGAGGTTAAAAGCAGAAGGAAAAAAATGTAATCCTGTGTGATGTGGTAAGATGTAGGTAAGGCTCAGGGAGGATTTTGTCAAGCAGAAAATTGACAAAACCTGCTATTAATTATTGTGCTGATGATATCGGTGGCATTACCATAATCAAAAAGTGAGGCGTGAGCATAATTCACGAGGCACTAGGTAGCTTGGGGGTTAAATCACTTACTCTCAAAGGAGATTTTAAGAAAAAACATAATTGACAGTAAGAGAGAGCACAAGAATTCTTTTATGTAGCCCATGTAGTCAGTAATATCTCAGTAACAAATTCAAACATACTGGCCTGTTTGTGTGTGAAGAAATACGGGAGGATGGAAGGAGACCTTATTTGTCAGCTACCAGGAAAGATGACTGGGTTACTCTTAAACAACTTTTTCTTATAGCCAAAAAGCTAGGGTCTCCTTAAAAAACAATATTCTTGGGAATTTGCAGACAAATACTAGCATAGAGCCCCTTCCAGGAAGAACTTATATTCTGAAGTATCAGGAATATAGGAAAAGAATGTACCAAAAAGAAAAGTGATGAATTGATTACTTTTTTTGTTTTTTTTTTTTTCCTTTACAGAGACCAAGAGAATAAAACACGTCAGCAAAGACAGAGACATCTTCAAGAGAAATGGTAGAAAAGAAATTAAAAAAGACCAGATCATCAGGTTAACCATGTAACTTGACTCATAGCCTTGCATATTTAAACTATTAAAGAAGCTGAGACAAACTCAATATTTACAGTACTTGCATGTTGACAAGTCAACATTTACCAACTGTTATAGGCAAAGTTGAATAAATAATGCTGAAAGTGTTTGCAAATGTTACTTTGAAGAAAAACATCACATTGACTTTGATTCACAACATATATTATTCACTCACTGCAAACATTCATGCAAGCAAATCTGTGTTTATGATGGTACTGTAATCGCTCAGGCTAATAACTATCTGCATTACTATTCACTCTGGAGAAAGTCATATGGCAGTGTTAAAAGCTCCTGGTTATTCTGAGATTCAAAAAAAAAGAAATCAGCAGTAACAATCATGTGACTGATATAAGATAAGTAACAGATTGGGTAGGGTATTTAAGGTGAGTGTCACAATTAGAATATCTAAAGACTTTTTTGTTTGTTTGTTTAGTGCTTAAGTTTTTGTTGTGAGAATGAAAACCAAACTATATGCACTGTCTGGATTCTTGGTCCCTTTACCACTTTAAAAAAGCCCATGAACATCCTTCTCCCAGGAGGGGTCCAAGAACAGCGGCCAATGAAGGCAACGGGTATTTCCCTCCTTGAAAGCAGAAAGTACTTGTTAATACCCTATTACAAGAGTCTTTTGGCTCTCAGTAATCTTGCCAGATTGAACTATAAATAAAGTTCTCCATTTGCAGTGACATCTCATAGAAAAATTGTAATATTCCCAGTGAAAAATAGTATCGGAAGACTAGAGGATGAAACTTTTTGTGATTTTATGTGGGATTGCTTGTAGATTCTCAAGATCTACAATATGTTGTAATGGGTGAATAAATTAATACAAAATTGTAATAAATCCCACAATATTCTGATCCATGCAACAGCGTTAGTTGGTAAATTAAATGTTGAAAATGAAGAATCAATATTAAAGGGAGACCACTGAATAATATAGGAGAGGCCTATGTAACAAACCTAAACATGTGAATTTGAATACTGAAGAAAGTATGAAGTTATTTATGCTCCTAATCTGCCGAAAGGAATTGTAGGAATGATTGGTTTTGTATCAAATCAAACTTGTCAGCCGCTGTGGCCTACCTTTCAAATTAAAAATGTTTTAGGCTTCTTGAAATTCAGCTATGACCTCCGGAATGTTTATAAACCACTTCTGTTATCTGTTTTAAAACTAACGCCAGTAAAGTGGCTCCAAAATCTCTTGGAAACTTTGTACTTGCCTTTCAGTTATAACAAGACTCTCATCCCTCCGTGAAGAAAAGCACTGTCTCTAGGCCCATTTCTAAGATTGGAAAGAGCTAGTTGGATTTTGCTGGTTTGAACCCAAAACAGCCAACAGCACAAGTGTCTGTATGGTGTTCTGTGATGTGGCATCTTAGTGTATACAGAAGCACCAAACAGATCATGCAATATAATTAATCACAGCATTGACAAAAATCAAATGAGATGCATTTGATTTGCATAAGACAGGTGAAAGCTAGCAAAGCAGTGAAAAGAGAGACTACTAGACAAGAAAGCCTTTCAGAGAGCCTTAGGCAAGTAGAGACATCTAAATCAACACTTTCTGTATTTGTTGCAGTGAAATGGTGCTTTTAGTGCACCAGCAGGGACAGGTAGGAGTGGTGTAGGACAGCGATTGAGGGAGAAGAATTTAGGAATTTGAGGACAAACCAGGCCAAAACCACAACATTCTTCATAGACTACTACTGAATTATTTTGGGATGCATGTCACACTTCAAGCTCTAGGTTCTCTGACTGTTACTAAAATTGTAGAGGTCACTGGAGCAGGCCCCTCTCCATAATTACGATATGGTTGTATTTTCACGTCTCCTTAGTCAGTTGATTACAGCAGCAGTTTAGAATGATAGAAACCACTGAAAGAGACAACTGCAAAATCAAATTTGCTTTAGAGGCATATACCTCTAGTTAAATTAATTTATTCCCACTTACCAATAATGTAAAAGACAGTACTGAAAGCCTGGAATATTGTATGACTCAAGAGCCATTTTTGACTTCAGGAGACTAAACCAGCAAAGCATAAAAATTTAGTTTCTTAGATTCATTTCTGCTTTCTTTGTTGCATCCAAGTTTAAATAAGAAACCATAAATACTGTTCCTGAAATAAAATCCTCACACAAAAAAAGACTCTAAGTCTTTGTTAAGTCTAATATCTGCATGTAGTCATGTGACTATTCAAAATTACTCACTGAAGCAGCTGTGAATGCGAAATGAAAAACCTCTGTCTTATGTATGATGAATATAAAATGTGCCTCTCTACTTGCTAAATACTTAGAGACTTAATTCTCTCCTTTTTCTCATTATTGTAATTAAAAATGTTTGAATTACCGTTGGCAGACATTATTTGCTAAAACATGAAGTTATTGGCATCTCTTGCATAGGATAAAGCTCATGTGGAGAAGCGAATCTTTTGAACAAGATGGTTAGCTGCTGTCCTGATGGTGACAATCACAGTCTTCAGTGTGACAGTGACTCCAGCTGGATTCACTGAGACTCCCTGAAGCATTTTTTGCTGAATTCTTACACCCAACTGGCCCATGGTCCCGTGTGATCACTCCAGCACATGCACAATTTGTTGCTATTGATTACCCTAAACTATGTACAAAACACCTCCTAACTATCTTAGCTGAGCGCAAAGGATTGTCCTACGTGATCAATTCTTCATCGGCAGGAGCAGTTTTTACTGACTAATTACAAATGCATTATCCATGTACAGTTTAGTCAATTCTATGGCCAGAACTGTCTGGAGGAGGTTCTGGAATAAGCAGGGTCTCCACCCAGGACATTAATCATTATATATAGGACTATATACAGCAGAAGCTGCCTGTGGGAAGCTCTGGGTCTGTCTGAAATTCTCACCTGAAGTATTGTAAAAATTGGTCGAATGCTTTGTTGTGAAGTTGACTAGGAATTCAGTCAAACACTTTGACTCAGGTTAACCTGTTGTCTCAAATCAGCCCACTGTTTCATCTATGCAGAAGGTAGCTGTGGCACTCCTGGATCACACAAGGAATTAATAAGTGCGTTGACTATGCCTGCAAGCACAGCCTTGATACAAAGCTATACCGAAATTGTAACTATAATGTCTTCCACAATTATAACATTAATTCCAGAGCTCTTGCCACACCAGGTCCCTACCACCTGTTTGTTGAATCCAAAGGGGTCATTGCCAGTTAAAGGGTGCTCCTCACTATAAGCATAAGAGCTGGGTGAAGCGCCTAATGTCCGAACTTACAGACACACCAGTGTCTCAACACGGTCTTTTCTTACTGCATTACAATATGGTTTCCAATGGGAATTATAGTACAGGAACCTTGACACTACCGCCACTCCTGGACTGGTGATGCTGTCCACCTTTTCAATAACTTACTCGTTGGAACATTCACACAGAAATGGGCGTCCTGGCTTCAGTATTAAAGTCTAAGGGTTTGGTCTACCTCTTAGAAAACAAAATTCTAACCCTGAATCCAGATTATGAACCACCATAAATGGAATGATCATGTTTTTAGTTTTGGATTGATCACTAATAAAAGAGGAGCTAATGAGGAAAACTCAGATCCTTGTCTGGTGTTTCAGATGTTTTGGTCTAAGACTTTAGGAATAGAGGGCCTGCAAAAATGTTTCTTTGTGTATTATCCTACATGACATCCTCTAAACTCTGTAACAGATAAAAAAGCTCCAAAAGTTTTCAAAAGTTTTCTTTTTTTTTTGTTATGTTTTTTATTTTTTTTCCTGATAGTGCTTAAATAAGTTTGGTGTTTATTTTCAATGAATTCTTTTCTGTGTCATCATTTGCAGACTTCATCAAATAAATGGACAGACTAACACAGCTGCTATAATGTCAGCCATTGGAATTTCATTAGCAAAATAAGTAATTTGCCATCCTGAGTCATTTACGACCCTTACTATCCTGTTACATTCATTTTAGATGCAATTCCTTTGAATTGCAAGTCTACTTGTCCTAGACTGACATACCACTGAAGTGAGAAACTACTCACCTGAGCAAAACAAATTGGATTCGGTCTGTGCTTCCTGAAGTGTCAGAGGGAAGGGTGTTCTCCTGTGTTCACTTTTTTTTTTTTATTTAGTGGTGACACTTAATGTTTATGAGTCTTGCTTTGAACTCTTGTATCTCCAAATGGATCAAATTGATGTTACTTGCTCAGATTGGCTGTTGCTTAAGACACGTTACAAGCTGGTCCCATTCAGAAGACGTCTCCCTTCTTACTGATGCTATTAACTTAATTTTGTGTTATCAATGCCAGGACGATTTGGTTTGATGGTATATAATAAAGGAATTTAGTCAGTTTGGTAATTGTATTCCTTTTTTTTTCCTAAGTATTTCAAATATAACTAACTCAAAACATATTTATTAATTAGTATTTGGTTTTATTGGAAACATTTCCAACTATATAAAAGTAAATAATGAAATTACCTTAATTCAAATGCAGACAAATAAAAAAGAAACTAATCTTATTACAAATTATATACAAATTAGGAAGAGCAAAGATTACTCTTTCAGGAAGACTGTGTTATAAATCTTGAGATGTCCCTGCATTTTCTCAGGAAGTAATTCCTTGATTGGTATAAAAGGCATGCTTTAAAAATACAAAGTGTGGTAAAGAACCTTTTAATAATTTTCTCTTGCCCTTGGATGTCTCTAATTGACTAACTACTTTAACCCCACCTCATAAATGCAGGAAGGATGCTGAGGAACCGACAATGATTTTCCCAAAATCCAAATCATGAAGAAGATGACTGTGGTTAATGTTAGCTACTCCCCCTTTGCCATCACACATCTACAACCTCTATTTTCAAGTGATTTATATATTAAAGTGGCTCCCTGATGCTTACATTTAACTGAGGTCCTGTCGTAGTGAGAAGAAAGCACCAAGGTACTCAAATTTCTGTGGGAAATACACAACTCTACAAAAAGCAGTCTCTCTTCTCCACAGACAAATCCTAACATAGAGGCGCACTGGTGCTTATTGGAATTTAAACCTCAATATGGTCCTTATTCTACCAAGGTGAATTTAAACCAAAAGTTTCCTCTTCAGAAGTTCACACAGCTGACCTCAAATTCGCATTCAATTCAAAAGTTGCACATGAAGAACTAGGTTCAAAGGTATCTAAGTTAGTTATATACTTTTCATGTATAGAATTGTCAACTAAATAAGCAATTCAATAAATATATGTGAAAAACATATATGCACAATTACAGTAAGAATACTTTTTTTTTTTTTCTTTTTCTGAACAGGCCAATATTAAAAGGTTTCCACATTACTTTCTAGCAACACATATTTCTGATAAGCAGAATAACAAATGAGGTAACTTTTGTAGAAAGAAGTGAATGCTTCCATTTGAACAAATGTGGTACCTGGAAAAACAGAAAAAACTTTCAGGCACAGTAGCCATCCTTCAGGTGTGTAAAATAGATTCGATATAGTAATAAAATAATAGATAAGAATTTTTTTACTTGGAGATCAATAAACAACAGTCTTTTCTACACGAAACACATTCAGGATGATAAGAAACTTTGTTCTTTCATAGCTTATAGAAATGGTTGCAATAGATGGCAGTATTAGAAGGCAGGTACCTACTATGTAATGTGTCAAGTTATGACCTTGACTCAGCAAAAATGAATGCACATGAACAACTCTGAGCTGCCTGATCTTTGAACAGGGTGAACTGCTAAGCCATGGACTGTTCTGAAGTGCGAGTATTTAGATGTTTACATGTTTACAAGATTCAAAAATAATATTCAGAGACAATACGTTATCCAAAAAAAAGGGGAAGGAGCAAAGGCTGACATAGTGCTGATGCAGTGCTACAGCTTGGGAAATGCTTAAGATGACTATTAATGTTACACATTACTGTTACTAATATTTTTCTCGAAAGAGTTTTTTTTGTAGTGCCAGCTGTAGAAATGAAATACCTCAAGTGGAACCCAAGCATCTTTAAGGCTGTGCATCTTCCATATCGGTAATAAAATAAAATAAGGAAGGTATAACTCTATCCTCTGAACTCTATCAGGATGGAAATTCTGCTTATCGTTGTAACTAAAGGCTATGTTCTCACAGTGTATATTAAAAGGTCATAAAAAGCTGTTGATGAGACTCATGTTTTCTTTCCTTAGTTGAAAGTAGTTATGAAAGCAATATGCACACAGATTTTTAATATAAAATACCTTTTCCACTTTATAGCTAACACAGTATGGAATGAGTAGCCATTTACTTGATAGCTGAAGATGGGAATGAATAAGAACAGATCCTGCTTTTATTTAATTTATCTATAGTATGGCATTAGGCAGACAGAGAGTCCTTTAAGAAGATTACTATCAATACAGGAATTCGTATGCTTAATTTCCTTAACTACAGTGTACTAGATCAGGCTTTATTCTGTGATCCTTCCAGTGTGTATAATAACATAATAATAAATGTGCATGCAGGCAGAAATAACTAAGTCATCTAATTCAAGCAGATGCACAGAACTGCACAGGGGCTTTTTCATTATCTGAAATGAAAAGATACAGACATTCTAGCCTGGCAAATGTGCGTATCAGAAGGTGTTATAAATAACACAGATCCTTTTAATTGCTCAGATCTTGGCCAAAGACCTAAATTGAGCTTGACTGATCTGTTCTGTTCTTCTTTAGGCATATTTATGAGAATACAGACAATTAAATGATCAAAGGAGAAAAAACTGATGAAGAGATCTTTTCTAGTCAGGTATTAAATTTCTAGGATGACCTTTACTTTCAAAACATTGAAGTTTTATGATATTAGAAAGATGTCATAGCAGCTGAAGAGAATGTGTCATTTTCAAACAGGAGAGAAGTCAAGATTAGTTTTTCAATCAAATAGTCTTTATTTAGAAAAGAGAACTATGCATTTTCTTTGTAAGCACATAAAAATATTAAATAAATACAGTATAGGCTATATCCCATGCTACCAAACTACCAAAATATATTCCACCAAACATATGGTCAGTGCTGCTAATGTTGATTAGATACAGTGTTATATGTTGAAAATCTGAACCAAAATTTGTTTTTGTGACGTTTGCATTCAGGTTTTCTGGGTTAATCCGCATCGCACTGGGAATTACTATCACTGGTAGCAGGGGTGTTTTAGTTACTGATGAAAACTTTCCCAGTCATGCAGAAGAGAGAGGAGAACTGAGTCTTCCTTCATGAGTTCTCTAATCCCTCAGGGTACCAGCAGGATGCCATTGTAGTGGTGCACCTATTTTTTTTTATTTTTTTTTTATTGTTGCTGAAAAAGAAAGTTTTTTGTACTGAAATAAATTTGTACTGAATCAAATGTTCTGGGTAAAGGCGGTGGCTACGTCAGTAAGGAATACCAATAAAATTTAAACTTCATTAAATCTAAGGTGACGGTTTTGCTTTTGATTTTTTTTTGTTTTAGTTCTGAAACTGAAGAATACTGATTATTCATACAACCTTGCTGTTATCAGGTTTATATCACTGAACAAAATATGTGAGTGAACAGCGTACTAAGGAAGTAGAGCATTTTACTTAGAGCATTCTTTGTAGAAATCATAGAAGGAAAAAATCAACACACCACTCCTTTCAAATTCAGTTGCTCTAGAACACCAAGTTGCAAACATACCAAGCTAGCATGTTTCCATTTCTCACTTACTTAAAGGAGAGAGGTTTTGATCTATGTCAAAGTATTGTGATCTAAACATCTCCTAAACAGAGGATGAAAGGGTGACATTAGAGGAAACGTATTGTACTGTCACTTTAGAGTATCTAGGAATACTAGGGAAATACATTGCAGCGAAAGACTGTAGTAGGAAAAGAGGCTTTCTGATCAAATGCGTGTGGACAGATTAACTAACACAATAACTGATACACATTTTTCATTTTAGTTTTTTCTTTTTTTTTTTTTTTTTAATCTGGAGATCGAACTGTGCAAACCAAGTCCAATAAAAGTCTATAATAAGATACTAAAATGCAGCATGTGTGCACCTAAATCCCCTAAATTTGTCATAGTACATGCTCAATTCTTTGAAACTGGCATTCAATAGAAGCATTTTTAAAAAAACAAACAGTAGTCCTAGAAATAACTTCACCAATAAAAAGCCCTTTCTGAGAACTTACAATTATATCTAGAAATACTTATACGTTTAACAAGATTACTTGAGAAACAACATACCAGGAAATGGAGAGAAGGATAGGATCTGGCCAGTGTCAACGTAAGAAATGTGGCAGCTACTTTGTTTCAAGAAATATGTATCTTGAGGGAATACCAAAAAGAATAATGTCAAAATCATATCAGCTTAATGGAAATCAAAATACCGTACTTGTCTCCTGGGCCAATGCCAATGTCTTTGCAAAACTTTTCTGAGCATATCAGGGAAAATAAAACCCCCACAGTGTTGTAGATATTTTCTACTTAACAGAAGTAGAACAATTTTGAAAATAATTTCCCTTGTGCCCTTCTGAATTTTTATAAGTGTGTGGTAAAGAGCCTAGAGAATCAGAAAGTACAAGGCATGCAGGATAAGAGGGATGAACATCATCTTAGTCAGGTGTCTGGGAGGCTGCAAGGGGAGAAAATGCTTACTAAAGCCTTCTGAGGTACTGTGCAGTTTGCTAATTCAAATAACAGGTTTAGAAATTTGTTTGGTATTTTAATTTTATGCTTATAAGTTTCAAGCGTAGACTGTCAGGTACAAGATGAAATCCATTACAAAGAAAAACTGCAACGCTCAGGTGTTATGAAAAGTTATACATCACACACATTCTGGTAAAACCATTTGAGCAAAACCACTAGAACTTATGAAAAAGCAAGCCATATAAAATTACATGGAAGTCTTACAAACTCTTACAAAGGTGAGTGTAAAAAGCATGAGAAGCATGAGACGAAACTGTTCGGGGAAGCTGAGTAGTCTGTAAAGATAGTACCCTTACGAACTGGTTGGACACACGGGAATGGGTTAGATCTGCCCTCTCATGGTTAGTAATAAAATAAGAGACAAGTATTACTGATTATTTTGCCAAAATGTGTTTTGTGTTTGACATTTATTTGGGTCAACATTATGTTCTGGCAGAGATCCTCCCTGTAGGGACTACCCTATGGGCTGCCTAGAGAACCTGGCAAGGAGCTGGTGTGGCTCAGGGGTGCAAGGACTGAGAAGACCTGAGTGGTTCATTACTTCACATCCTGTGACTTTAGGGTAAAACACAAAAGCAAATGCAAGATATGTGCAGCTGAAGGTCACTTTGGACAGATGATACGTTACTTCAAGAGCTATTGTTAATAGTAACACATATAGGGAAATTAAACTGTCCAGGGAGGCTCTATACTATAAGAAATCAGTCTTTTTTTCTCCACCCAGAAGCAACTGTAAGTCAAAAGTATACTGTCAAATAACCCTAAATCTTTACATCCCTTATTTGGCCCATACTTATTATCCAGTTACTGATTCCTCCTCCTTATTCTTTAAATAGAGTTGTCCTGGGGAACCTACCATCTGCCTGATGTAAACTGCCCCGTTAATTCTCACCTGGCTACAGCTGCAAAACAGATGAGAACAACGAGAGGGAGTTAATGAATGAGACCTGGTAAAGATCTCAGCAGGGTGCCTCTTTTAATTCAGACCACGTTGGTAGTTAGTATGACAGCAAGCTGTTACCACCTAATGATTTCAGTTCCTTAAGTATAATGAGTCCCATGTTCTCAGTATGCTTTAGACTGGACAACTTAAACTACTGTTGTGTTTCATAACGCCTGTTGTATGTTGCAAAATTCCGTGTAGAATTTTCACTGAATAAGGCTTCAACATGGGAACAGCTAATTGTAATGGAAAAGCCAATTAGTGAGCTGTCAATACATTAAAATGTAAAAAACCCCCACCCAAATTACCAAAAAACACAACCAAATTATGAAAACCTTTTGGATTTAAATATCCAGTAGCTTCTTGAAAGTAATATGGTTTAAAAAAGAAAAAAAAAAAAGGAAAAGTTACTGGCATAAACTGAATATACTGCAGAAATTCTAATTTTATGTTTTACCCACTATCTTGCTGCTAATAATAATATAAAATCTGAGATAATGGTATACATGTGGTATATGAAAGTTGTTACACAAGGAAATGTCAAAAGAATTTGTTCAAACAAATGCACATCATTAACAAGAATTAGAACAGCTAATAAAGAGTCACAATGAAGAAAATCCTTGAAGCATGGAGTGTGAAGCGTGAAGAAGCTGAAGCACTTCTGAAATTTAAAAAAGTAGAAATTCAGCTTGCTCAGACCGAGTATATGTGGCAATACATAGTCTTAAACAGGTTCTTAAAATGATCCTTCAGGAAAGACTAAGCATCCAAGTTAAAACTTTGAAAGTTATTCAAATGATTTTGAACTGGTGTTTATTTTAGGAATGACTAAGGGTTTAGATATGCAAGATTTGGAAGCGGAAAAGTGGCATTCACTTGCCAGAAGAATAATCTGTACCCTTATGCATATTCATACCATCTTTTGCTGCCAGTGAACCTTGAATTAGTCCTATATAAAAGCTGTGCACAAACACATTTTCCTCGAGTTAGTTAAGCTTAGTTAGTTAAGATGACTTGTTGCATCTAAGGTGTCAGGCACTGAATTACTATCAAGGTTAGGTGGCCCTAGTCAGTTTGGATACAACAGTGACTTCCCCTTGTAACGCTCAACTCAGAAGGGCGAGATGAGGATGGAGAGAAGAAAGGACAGAGCACATTCTCTGTGAACAACTTCTAGCTGGCATAGGCTGGGACCATCATTGTGGATCCAACTCTTCAGCACCACGATGAGAAGAAGCAGTAAGAAACTCATGGGATGAAAGGGATATGTACCCTCGACAGTCCTAGATGGTCTGATGAGTCCCTTGTCAAAAGTGTCAAAGAATGGCATAATTACTATGGATTAATCTATCCTTCTGGTGAAGAGAGCTGGAGGGTTCAAAGGAAATTTTTTCGGAAGCAAATGGTTAAATAAGGCTGCAGATTGATCGACTGCTGGTGGCCAATTAAGGAGAACAGGAGAAGACTGCATGGTCTTACTGCACTCTCATCTGCATCTATTCCTCTCTCAGGTCACATGCCAAATTTTACTGGGAGGACTTTGTAATAAATTTGACTCTTTTGGAGAATTCTTTCATATGCTATGACTCAGAGACTTAGAAACTCTCCGTAGAGACTCCTCCTTCTGGAAGGCAATCTTCTTGTGGACACTATGACAAATCCATTTAAGAAGACACACCACAATGGATAAAGATGTAGAACTCCTGAAATGAATAATATGAGAAACTACGGTCATTTTCTTCCTCTTGAATAAAAGCAGGAACAAGACACTTGAAGTTGTGTGCATTCTATTCATACCATAGTCATTTATCTTTGAGCTTTTCTTATTGTACTTGTTTTTTGGGTTGGAAGTGCTACCCAAATGTGCCATTCACACATCCATCTTATACAGAATTTTGGGGTGCTTCATCCATCCCCCTTTGAAATGACAATTCGCTTAATAAGAGCTTTGGGAAAACTATGTCATCTAGGCATTCTTGCTTGGGTGAATAAACCCCATGAGAATTGGTCATGCTGAGCGGGACATTCAGGTTTTAAGACATGCCTTCGCCTCTCCCAGTAATGAGTCTGCTAATGCGGTATTACTCTATGGCAACTCACTCTTATTATCTAGTCTCATGACATTTTGAAAATAAATATTTTTATGAAGGTCTGCTCCTTGTTTTCTGACAGGGGAACTTCCTCTCTACTTCACATATGGAGAGTATTTCTTAAAATCAATCTTCTTTTCCCTGCTGATTAAACTGAACAACAATCTCCTAATTAGGAGGTTTTGAAAGTTCTGTTTTTGATGTTAGCTTTGGAAGTTATTCACTACGGGAGGTGATAGGGTAGTGAGGGTGCTTCTGAGTCATCCCCAATGCCCAAGCTGGTATGCAGGACATAAAAGGTGTGCAGGAGGAGAGAACTAGTCAGATTTGGAAGCTACTTTTACATCACTGTTACCCCTGAGATGAACTCAATTCATTAAAAAAGTTATTTCTTGGGAAGTTTCTTAAAAGGTTGTTTGAACTTAAAGCTCAGGCTCTGTTGGTATTCAGACCATACCTATTCTCTACATTATTTGGGGCCATGCTTTGAAGTTTTCTCTTTCTCCTGGGTATTCCAGCTAATATAGTTCATTGTGAAATGAGAGCACAAAAAAATACAGTATCATCATATTACTTGTCTCAGACTTGAAATGCTGCAATTAACTTAAAAAGAAAATTTCTCTTATTAGAAATTAATACACAGCCGTAAATAAAATCTTGAAGACAACAATTTGACAATTGTTTTAACTTAGTATTTTCTTTTGTCTTGTCTTATGATATATGCATTACAGATCACATTCATGAAAAAGCTGTCTTCTGTCTTTTCACTATGTGTCCACTATTCAAAAAAAGAGCTGCAGAATTTGCCACTGGAATAAGTCAAAAGAGTTCATAATCAGATTCACCATTTCTCTTTTCTATACCTGTTCTCTCAAGTTTCATACTTGTGCACATACAGAGTTAACGCGTCTGCTGTGTCACTCACTTTGCCACAAAGAATGGTAGGAAATTCACTGCTGGGTGGCAGAATATGTATGACTCTGCCCTGTCGGATCCCAACAACTTTGGAAGCTGCATTTGAATGATGCCTAGGAGAAAACTCAGCTCCTTCCTTCAGACTGTCTCGAGTTCTTTACCTTTCATCCTCTCAACAGTTTCACTTCCTAGCTGGTCCTTATGACATTTCATAATGTGACATGACGCATGAAGTTCATTGCAGGATGTTAAAGTAGCTAGGTAATTTAAACAACTGGTTTAACTCAAAAGAACATTTGAAAACAAAGTGGATTTGAAATTCATTTTGCAAGTACAGTGATTTTGGTAAGGAACAGTTTTTATATAGAGGTGGTGATTCAGTTGGGCTTCCTCCAGAATCCAAGAGAGCGTTCTATGAATTCAAAAGACCACTTGCGCAGTAGTTTCTGTTGCTTTCTCTTTTGTCCTAGTAAGATCATCCAGAGGACCGCTACTTGCTCCTTTTCTTTACTTTATTGAAATCCTGGGTGAAAATGTAATGAAGAAAACGCCTTTACACATGATGCAGTGCTCCTTTTTCTTAATCTTTGGTGCTCAGCAGGCTCTAGTCACATCTAACTCTTCAGGTCAGTGGGCTTACAGTGGTAAACTCAGTCTTCCTCCTATTTCATTTTGCCCTAGAGACAATCCCAACTAGTAAAGGAAGTAACACAATTCCTCCCAAGCCACACGTGCTGAGCTACTCACAAAATTCATGCTGTCACTTCTCATATTCATGCTGTCATGTGGGAAAGGCCGTTCTAAAGCACTGCTGGAGATAAAGCATGAAATAGAAATGCCTGCAGAAGGAAATTCCTGTAGAAGGGGCTGCAAAGGCAAAGAAAACAAGAATGAGTTCAGCTCAAAAGGATCTTCTTTCTTGATGACTGAAGAGCTCTGTGGCCAGTGGAAGACTGTGCCAGGCAGGCAGGTAGCAATGGAAGCAGGAGGAGAATTGTCTTCGTGTCAATGCCCCAGCAGTGTCTGTAAAGGCCAAGTGGTACTTTATAGCAATTATTTGACCCACAATGGAAAACTGGATTTCAATAGGATGCAAAGTAATTCAAACATATTTTACTATGTCCAAATTTACCAAAATATTTTTTTTTTCCGGAGAAGTATTTACCAGTGAGAAATACTACCTATATCAAAGCATCTCGGTCAAGTCACTGCTCACCAACGATGTATTTTTTTTAACGGATAACATAATATTTTTTTAAAATGAAATGAGATGTCTTGTATTTACTGCTAAGCAGCGTATTTTGCTAGAGTTTCCAGTTTTGAAATATTTTTGTAAAGCTTGATTGTATTTCCAGGTTCAGAAAAAAGTGAGTGGGGGTTCTATTTAAACACCTATTAAAATCCCTATGTCTCATCTTTGAGCGCATGCAGTGTGTTTTGAGGGGGTTATTTTTATTGCTTCTAAAATAGTTTTTATTACATTTTTAAGGCAATTTGTATTTTGTTATTATGTGCCATAATGACATCTGTTGCAGCAGAGTGAGACAAGATCAGACAGAAATCATTAATATTTCCTGGATTCCAATCTGAAACTCAGAAATATCAACAATGCTTCATTGGTTTGAGTGCTTCTGTCTTACAACATTTTAGCAACTTCATACTAAAAAAATCTACATGTGCAGGCGCCTATAACGAAAAATTTGAAACTAAACTAAAATAAAGTCTGTGTATATGTGTGTGCATATGTAAAATAGTGCTTAGTAAAACCAGAATTAGGGAAAACAGAATAAAATTTCATGTAATGACTTCAATAAATAGCATGTATGTGAGGAAAAGATGCGAAGACAAAAGGAATATGTGAGTTTTTCTGTGTATACAAAAGAGGAATGGAGATTACAAACTGGAGAAAAAAAAATCCACGGCCATCAGCACTGAGGAGAATTGCCAAAGATGCCAGCTTCGTCATTTACTGCAGCTGTGCACCTGCAAATGCCACCTGGATTGTCTGTCACTGCAGCAGTTTCAGAAAGGTTTGAATATTCAGCCAGTGAGTATTCTCATGTTTTATCTGCTAAACTTTCTAATCACCCTTTCTACTAATAAATGGCAGAGGAAGATAATGCCACGAGGATTTGGCTGTGTGAGCAGTAGGGGTTGCAGTGGTTAAGAGTAACTTAATCTACTGCGCCAACAGATGCATCAGTAGACTGCATCAGGCAATCAAATAAGGATTAAAGAAAAAGCCACATTGGCTTTAATTTTCTTAGTTTGACTGCTTGGCATACATTGCAGAAAACAATTAATTCAGACTGTTTCTAATAAAGAACAACTTCAGAACCTTTAGTGTTTATGAGGACTCCAGCTGAAATGCAACCTCCTTAAAGTTTCTTTAAATTTCATATCATCAGAAAGGGGTATAATAATACATCACTTTTTCTCACAGAATAGCTGTTATTATAGATTAATACCTTTAGCGTTCAAAAGAAAAAAACACTGCTGTAGACTTAGATTTATTTTAAATTAAGACACAATACCAAAGGCTGCTGAACGGTGGAGAAGAATTGGAGAAAGTAGGGGCTGGTGATCAAATCACACAGGTTGTGGCAGCCAGTCACTGGTTTGCTGATTGCAGACTATCTGGATTTGAAATAAATGAAGGGAAATTCAAAAGGGAAGACCTGAAAAATCATACACTTATGCCTATGTTGATACAGTCAATTTTCACATTGCTCTGAGACCTTGCTCTGTAAATCTCCATAGTTCAATCCCTTGTCCATTCATCCTGAAAGCTCTGCTAAATTTCTGAGGATGAGGTGAGGCATGCTTTTTTTTTTCCACTGCTTCTACCCACTGGAGTCTTTTTTATGCACTGCAGTCGTTCTTTTTTGCAAGTAATCACAGACCTGGAAGCAGAAATAAACAGTCTACAGCCTGTTTCCTAAGAAAGCCACAGAAATGAACCTAAGACTCAGTCTATGCTTAAGGAATTAGATTTATACTCTAAGAATGTAGAGGGATGGTTTTCATGATGACAGCAAAAAAATGTAGGAAGGTTCACTGTTGTGAAGGACCTTGAAGATATCATGAAGAAGACCGGGTGGTACAGAGGAAAAGACAGAGCAGAATGGAGGAACTCAGTGGAGAATACAGTATGATAAGATTATCTCAGCAATTATATTTTTTGTGGTCTCGAATCTATCACTGAGGGTCATAGGGAAACCACAGGATACGCAGTACCAGTAACCATGATGAAAGGACATTAGGGCACAGATAAAAGTTTGATCTGTGTTGAGAGAACACAAAACTGGTTTTACATGTAAATAACTGGGTAATAGCCAAGCACCCATACAATAGGGGAATTATGGAAAGTAATCTGTTTTGTAAAACAAAGTATCAATACTTAGGTCATTCCTTAGGTTATGTTTCAGGCCTGTTGAAATCTGCTAGAAAGATATGGATTCTAAAACGTTATGGAAGAAGTAGCAGGATTTATAGACTAAACAGGCTTACTGAGCAAGACAAGAAAAGCAGGCAGATGGCCTCAATGATATGGGACCCAGAAACAAAAGAAGTGTATACTGTCAAGCATATCAGGGAGTCTATGAAGAGGCTTGGGAGCTTCTTTTGTTCACCCAAATTCAACAGGAGGTTTCAAGTAAGACTGAACAAGGACACTCTTTCGTGTGAATCTTTCTCTAGAACTTTATTTGTCATAGACAGTGGGCCACACTTTGGCAGTCCTTCTGGTAGACACTAAACTTCATGTACAAACATTACTAAGCAACCAAAATAATTTCACACATTTGAGTGATTGTTTTTATTGAATAAGGAACAGAGGAACATTACTACTTCACATGGAAGCCTCTGCAACATTTAAAATAAATGTTTACAAAAGTATTCTGCATTGTGTGTGCCTTGGTAGCTTCCACATACTGTCATATAGGCACCATTTCTACAACTATATGATTTCTTTCCAGTTTGTCATACATAAAAGTGAATTACACTTTAAGTAATTTCTTAAAGTAATTTTGCTTTCCAATGTGCTCAGCAGAAGACAATAAAACAAGAGAAAACCCATAAGATTGCTGCTAATGTGTCTTTGAGGACACAGTGTGCCCATTGCATATTCAGAAGGGGCAGCATTAAGTGATATTTCCTTCACGATTACCCACATGATGAAGAAATTTCTTTTAGAAGACACACCTCTTCCCATGGGTACTTATCTAACTCCCTATCCTCCTTTGCTTTTGATAAGAAGTATCTCCACAAAAGCCTTTGCATTTCTCCTAGAAGATAAACTGTTATTGGTGAAGCTGGTATGGAGTAAAAGACAGATTTTTCTAGTAATCTAGTAAACAAACTTAATTGAGAGTTGGTTGAAAATTCACCAGTAGAAATCTTTTTCATGTAAAAATCATGTCCTTTACAGAATCTGAATGTTCCTTTCCCAGTTTATTGATTAAAAAAAAAAAAAGCAGTATTTATTCATGTCCATTTTTTTTTGTTTCGAAGAAACTATGCCGATCTGTTCTGAAGGGAAACATTTCTCATGCACTCAGTTCCAAATGAGAGAATATTGAAAGACTCGCCATCTATATGATCTGAGATTTTCTGTCATCCGTGTACAGAGAAGACCATAACTAACACTTTCCATTGTAACTATGTGTAGGTAATGTGTCCTTGACAGATTGCACACATTTCTTAACTTAAAAAAACTCAGTATCAGAAAAGTGTTCAATGTAATTTTGGTTTCTTTTAATATTGTTTGGCAGCTTATTAATAGCTGGAGATCCATTGCCACAGGAGAACTAGTTGTTTCACAGAGTATAGGTGGGGAAACTCTGAATTACTTCAGTATTCTGTAGCTTGTTGCTAGGTAAGTCTTTGAACACATTGCAGCTTTCTTATAGCATGACAACTGTATCAAGAGTCTGCTCAAATCTGCTAAATCTGGTCAACCTATATAATGATCATACCAATGAACAACTGTGCTTGAAAGACTCCTGCAAGTATTCATGACAGCAAAGATGAGCAAGAGAAGAGTTGAGCGAAATATTTGCCAGCCAAAGTTTTGGTTTGGTTTTTTTTTTTTTTTTTGATTTACAATCTTAAACTGATCCACAGATTTCTATTAGTGAATCCCTCAAACCTCAGTCCCTAGTGTTCAATGTGAAATATAAAGGGTTGAAATATCATGGTATAAATGCTTGCTTCAGCAATATCATGGTCACTTTTTGTGCTGTTGATGTATAATAATGAAGTTTAATGGCATTTCTTCTCAGGGAAATTTTAATAATGTGTTTATTTCCTTGTTTGGTCTCTAATTTAAATTATAATCTTCTTTCCTTAAGAAAAGAGCTGTTGGATTAAATCTGTGTAACTGGTAATGTGTCCAATGGGAACATAAAGATAAATAAAAGAATAGCTCTGCCCTGTCTCTTCTTACCTATACACCCACAAAGAAGTCTTTTCCTCCTCCACTTCATATACATAGCAATGACCGCAAACATTTTTCTGTGGCTTTAAATAAATTTCTATGAGCTGTGAGACATGCTAATACACATTTGTCCTATCACCTACCACAGTTGCTCCACTTCATGCTTTCTCCTATTCCCAGGCAAAGCCAAGAAGCTATGAGGCAGCTTAGTCTGAGGGCAAGTATTAGCGACACAAAGTTTTCTGCTTATTGTGTTTAAAGAATGCAAATCTTACAATTACCTCCCAATGAAACACTATAAACTTGGGACTTCTGCTGTTAAGTGTGAAATAACACAAAATGTGTTAAGATAAGGAAATATTTTTCTTGTAATTTGTTATAATATAATATTGTTGCCATAATTAAGGCAAATAATTCTTTAAAATTACATAATAAAATTACAATACAATTAAAGAGGTTTTTCGCTTGTTTTTAAACTCAGTGAAGATTAAAATAAAATTTTAATTCATGCTTGTTACTTTACTTTCAAATATTTTTATTACCTGCTTTGCCAAGAGGTATAATTCAGAGAAGTAATAGAAATTTACTGTTAAGAGAAGTAATACTATACAGAGTGACCCAGAGAACCGGCAAACGCTTACAGAGAAGTGTCAGCCTCTGAAAATGATTTTTGAAGTTCAATGCCTACCACTGACATGTATGCACCAAAAAAGTTGAAGAGTGTGTAAAATATGTGAGATATAATACATGCACCAGCACCTGTTTGCAGATGTAATCACTCATTTTGAAGCCTCTCTGCCAGTTACCTATTTACACTTCTGTCTATACTTCTGAAAAAATGGGGACGTCTTTATAGTTCTGGTCAGAAAATGTTGACTTGACCTTCAGTAAATGTTCGTCCTCTTGAATAGTTATTCAAATGAAATGTCTGAAGTTGTTGCTGCTTTTCTTCCACTAAAATATGGGAGTAAAATAGTCTCAGAATCTAGGCGACACAATTTCTATTTGTCAACTGCACCCCGAGGCTCTGAGTGTGTGCATCAGTCACAGCTATAGTGCAAATGGGTGGGTCGGACTGATCGTGATTGAGTAAAGTGCCAGCATAACTGAGTAAGATTGAAGATGACTACTCTGATATGCTTGAATTGGCATCAGTATTAATGAACAGGACAGCACGTATTTTGACATGAGTAAGTGGTCACAGCCTGAGTGCGGAAGTGAATGTTAGCTCACATGACTTGGTATAACTCTGCATGGGTGTACGTGTGACACGTGAATGATTACTGGAAGTCAGTATTGGTGGGTGGGAGTAGCAGAGTGTCACTTTATATAAATGAGTATCCCTGACAAGGGGCAATTTAGTTTCTGCCTAAAGATTTCCTGTTGGTAGGGAATAACCTACCATCTACCAGTGACCTAATACGCACTCCCTCCAGGCAGTTACGCACTACTTTCCATTAGGTTGTGGTATTTCTTAACATTTCTAAAAATACAGATACATATCACCCTGGTTAAGATTATCTCAGAGGATTTTGTTGGAAAGAGATATTGTATTTAATCTTGGACAGAATCCAAGCCTTCATCATTGTATAATTTGCTCGGTTTTTCTAATAGGAGATACCTGCTTCCTGATTGATGGGACATTATCTCTCTTTCATGTTCCCTGTCAAAAGACACTTCTGAAATTATTGGGGCATACACCTCTTTATGTGTATGTTTGTGCATTTACGCACGTACGTGTGTAAGTTTATAGTCCTTAAAAAAACGAATGAATGTGACTTCAGAAGAATTTAAATTTAGATAAGATATAACTTTGATTTCAGGGTATTAGAGACTGCTTCACCCACCACTAAACTTAGAAATGGAAAACTGAATGTCTGTGAGAGTACGTTAGCCCTTTCAAAACTGCACTGGAAGTAGGTCCAGTGTTAAGACAGAGCTCCCAGTTTGTGCCCAGTCAATCCCTGACTCACAGCCATGCTGGCTGCTGCTGAAGGTCAGAGCTGAAGCTGCAAGGGTTAAACAATAAGTTTTGCCCAGCTGTGCCTAGGGGTGAGCTGGGCAGCAGCTGCTAGCAATAAGCAGTAGGCAATCTCAAACGCTTCTGATCCAAAATGCCTGGTATGGACATGGGGTGGGTCTGCACGGTCACACGATTCTCCTTCCAGGCACGATAATGCAGCCTCCTTCTATGGACAACTTTCCAGTACCTAGAAAGAGCTAGGAAGAGGATTAGTTCCTAATGATCCTGCTCAGGATATGGCTCTCTTGAACCTCCTTTTTTGTTTGCCCAGGAGAAAAACGTATCTACCACTCCCCTGACTCAGCCCAGGATTAACAGCAATCTGTTAGTTCTGTTAATCTGTTAATTAATATATTTAATTCTGTGCTGGCACTGCCCCAAGCAGAGCAGTTAAGAGCCCCTTTTTGTTTAACGAATATAAACATAAAAACACTTTATAATAATCAATGCAAATTTTTTAATAAGTATGGGTTCTGAGCTTAGCAAAAGGTAGAGAGAGAAAGAAGCAGAAAAGGAGAAGGGAAGCAAGCAGGTCCAAACCTGACACCAGGCACTCTGACTCCACTCACCACAGAATGTAAGGACAAGTGTAATTCTCCTCACTTTACTCATACGAGACAGTAAGGCTCTCTCTCACACACTGTCACACTCTTTCTTTCCTTTCCTAATACTCTCAGAAACTTATCTCTTTAGTTAACCGTCCTTGCTGTGAGTTTCTTTAAATTCTAATCTTCCAAATTCTAGGGGATTCTTCTGTCAGAGGAATCCCCAGGGTTATAGCCCTATTTGATGAAAATGAGAGTTGCTAAATTAACAAAGACTGACTGAAGATATGATCCTTTTTTTCATAGTAGAAATCCTGCTATACCAAGTATTTTTAAGGAATCCTATTGCACAATATGTATGCTTGAACGTTCATGTTCCTGTATTTTATTTTCTGGCAAATAAGACTGAATTTATGAATATTGAGGCCTCTCTGTGTTTCTCATTGGGAATTTGGACCTTAGTCTGTGTGCTTGCCACCCTCAACCTTAGAGATCCCAAATGTGTAGGCACCATTTAAATCAATTTTCTAAAAACAGTTACATTTTTGTATTCTGCATTTTTCTAGCTTCTTTCCTGTTGCGTCTTACAAAGATTGCAAATCTGTATCATGAAGAGGCACCTACAGACTACCCACAAGAAGACACTTTGCAACTCCCTTTTTTCTGGCCTGGAGTTCACATATAGACAGTATATACTCAGCAGAGGGAAAGTAATGGACTTTTTTTAACTCCTTGGAGTCAAAAGAATGGGAATGGGCATAATAGTGAATACACAAGTGTTGAAAAAGTATTCTTTTTACAAAAGGGGAAGAGTTACAAATTGTGCTCCTGTGACCTCTCACTTACAGGATGTACCCGCTTACTTAATGGTAATTTTCATGAGACATTTAAATAAGTGACCTTATAAGTAATACCTCATGTAAATCATGAACACCATCATGCAGGAATATGACAGATTTTATGGATTGGTCATGGCAAAAATGGCAAATTTCACAGTTTGTCATGCAATAATGGAGATGGTTACAAAAACATAAAGTCATTTACAGTGATAAAAGATGATTCTGAGAGGATTCAAGTTATCTTTTTAACTAATTTAAATCGTAAAGATATGTGACAGGCTGTCAATGGAATTTGGAAAGATTGTTTTACACTGGGGAAAGACACAAAAAATAAAGGAGCAAACAGTGATTGTGAGAGGGTTCTGTCAGAAAGAAAACCAAAAATAACACGTAAGGATGGCACCGCTTCAAATCAAATTCAGTATGCTTGGAGTAGACAGTTTGCACAGATGTGTTCAGCATGTTCATTGTTATGAGCCCTGATGCATAATGCAAACACAGAGGAACAGTGCAAAGACCTTTGTTAAGCCAGTATAAATGCAAGGTATTATCCTGGAACATAATAAAAACTATTCTTACGGTAACAAAGTTGATCTGGAATTAAAGCAGCCTTCCTAAGTGCAAAGTCTGGTTCAGACACCTGTAACCATGTCACTTCAGTCTGTGATATTTGCTGGTTACTGTAAACAGGGCTGAACCTTAGTGTCTACTTCGATGGGAAGCTCAGAGGCCAGCACATTCAAAAGATTCTCCCGGGTTTTGGATTCCCTGGCATTTGAGTAGTCTTTCTGAGAGATTGTTTAAATGTTCCTGTCATTGCAACAATATCACCACTGACTCCAGGCAGCTGTATTTGTTTGGTCTTCCCAAACCTGGAGTTTCCTTTGAAAATGTGACAATGCCTGAGAGTCAGAAGTACAGAAAGTGTGATACAGATCATAGGAAAACCTAGAGGTAGGAGTGAGCTGGAAAGTAAACCCAAGCTTTTGCGAGAACATGGTTGTGTCAGTATTTCTTTTGCCATTTTACTCACTCTGCCCTTAGTCAGGGACCTGGCAGGTGAGATGCTATGGGAGTCAGCTCTAAGGGAGTTCAGGAAAATAAACAGGTCTTTAAAGACCTCCAAGTGCAAGAATGGCCCATGTTGCTGCCAGAAAAACAAGTAGATGTAACAGGAATTGTTGTGGAGAGCAGGGGAGGTCCTCTAAGACTAGAGGAAGACAAATTTTGCATCTATATTTTAAAAAGCGCAAAGGACAATCTGGGGAATTACAGGCTGATCAGTATAACTTCAGTACCTTGGAAAATCATGAACCAATTCCTCTTGACCATTTCTGGCCACAAGAGAGAGAAGGTGATGACTAGAAAAAGCAAGCATGGATTTACCAAGGGTAAATCACACCTAACCAACCTGATTGCCCACCATGATGAGATGGTAGCGATTTTGGGTGAAGGGTGAGCAAAGAATTTCATTTACCTTGACTATTTACCTTGACTTTTTACTTGGACTTAACTTGAGCAAGGCTTTTGACATTGTCTCTCACAGTATTCTTGTATAGGTAGACAACTGGATAGGGTAAAAAAAGTGGTCAAATGGTCACCTTTAGAGGGTAGAGGGTAGTGTGTTATATACTACCTGGATGCCTGTCACAAATGAAGTTTGTGTCTACCCAGGGACCTGTCCTCTTCAACATTTTCATTGGTGACCTGGAAGAGGCAATGGAGTACTTTCTCCTCAGGTTTGCAAATGACACTTATGAATTGGGAGGGTCACTTGGTATCCTCAAGGGCAGGACTGCCATCCACAGGGACCTAGACAGGCTGGAGGAATGGGCAAACAGAAAAGACCAGAATTCAACATGGACAAATGCAAAGCCCTGCACTGGGGAAGGAATAACTCCAGCAGTGATACAGACTGGGGACTGAATGGCTGAAAAGCACCTGTGAGTCTTTGTATACAGTAAGATAAGCATGAACCAGCAGGGAGCCCAGGCAGCAAAGCTGACCAGTGAACTTCCAGCCTGTAAGGACAGGAGCATGGCCAGTAGCTTGAGCGCATTGATTATCCTCCTCTACTCAACAGTCATTAGACAACAATCAAATAATGCATCCAGTTTTCTGCCTCTCCCTGTACAAGAAAGAGATCAGCAAACTGGAGTGAGCTCAGTGGAGGGTGCCTGGAGCATTTGCCCTCGGAGAAGAGGCTGAGGGAGTTGGTATCGTCAGCCTGGAGAAGGGATGGCCTGGGAGGACCTAACAACAGCCTGTCAGGGTCTATGAGGAGGTTGTTGATAAAGTGGAGTCAGCCTCTTTACCGCAGTGCATGTGAGAGGCAGTGGAATTTGACTGAAACAAGGGAGGTTCAGACTGGATATTAGGAAAAAACATTTCCACTCTGAGAACAAGCCAGCAGTGTAGGAGGTTGCCCAGAGAGTTCATGCACTCTGCATCCATGGATGTTTTCAAGATCTGACTGGATAAAGCTTTGCATAATCTGGTCTGATCTTAAGGCTGACTCTGCTTGGAGCAGGTGGCTGGACTAGAGGCCTGAAGTCCGTTCCAGCCTGAACTGCTCCATGATTCTCTCTGAAACATGGCTGCAACCCTACTTATTAGTGTTGAGCTGAAGTATTTCTGAAATCAGCAGCCACCTAGTATGCTGAAATTATAGATCTCACTGCTGATTTGTGACCTTTCAGCAGAATTTACCTAATTAAATGAGATTCAGAATTGCAATGTATCTGAAGTTAAAGGCAGTCTCAGCTCAGCCAGCACTAGGACTGCAAGGAAATACCATAATTTCAACAGCAACTGAACAGCTGGTGACGGAGAAAAGTGAGGCCAGGATGGATGGACATCCTCCAAATGGATCCAAAGATGTATTTGTGAAGTATTTTTCAGAAGTGTGCTATGTTGACTAGAGAAAAAGTGTAGAGAAAGATCGCCTTTTTATAATTCTCTTTCCAAAATATAATACATCTTTGAAGTTTATAAATCTGCAGCTTGTAAATTCTGCATCTGTAACAATTCCCAGAAGGACTTTATCTTAGCTAACAAACTCTACCATGGCTACAGAACAAGACTAATATAGCACCTCCTGCAACAAACTTCTTCAGTGGGTGACATAATGGCATATAGTTAGAGAGCTTTTTTAAGAGGCAGTCAAAATAATTTGAGAATGCAGTAGGCAATCCACTATAACATACTCGCATGAATATGTTTAAGACAATGAACAGTTTGTCTGTAACTAAAAATATAATATTTATTAGCTTTACATGCTTCATAAATATGATAAAATGCTTCTGCTAATGCTTTCAAACTATAATATAGGACCTACATACAATGTTCTCCAGTAAACTGGATTAATTTTTATAGCGAGGTCCCTTAATTCAGTAGTAGTAGGATGTAGCAGCTTGAAAATTATGCTGCAATTTCATTTGAAGTAGAAAATAAGCCGTGTAATCAGCAGTATGTACTTTATTTTTACAATACTGTTAGTTTCTTTTGCTTTCTTTACCTTTTCAGAATTGCCAAATTGAAAATTGCCAGATTGAAACTGCCATTTTTGACACTTGGGTTTGGTGACTTGTTAGCTCTTTTCTATACAAGGACACCTGAACAATCAGAGACATGAAGATCTGCCTGCAAAGATCTCTTTGCAGGAAAATCTAGGTAAGCACATGAGGTTCATATTTTGCTAAATTGGTCAGCATTAACACAGCTGCACTGAAATGCAAATTCTCACCATTAAGCTTCCTAGATAGTCTCACAGACACCAGTACCAGTTATGTTCACATGACCGCAAGCAATTAAGTCAACACAATTTAATGAGCTACCGCTTCTCTGAGCCATGGTAATGGTATTAGCTCTCCTAGCTTGTTGCAAGTACAATATAAAATTTAATTGTTTGAAATGTGGCAGCGTATGCTAATGCATGTTATTTATTGACTCTGTTAACTCTACTTGTGCTGTAAAGGGAGAACAAACTCAAAGGAAGCTGTAAGAGTAAGAACACAGAAGTAACAAACCTAAGGGAAGCGAAGAACACACAACTGTACATACAGTCAGCTAAAATGGCTCAACTAGCCAGCAATATCTTACTATGTTGCAGCAACAGAGCTACTTGTCATTGTGCAAAAATAGACATCTAGTTCACATTTTGTAGAACTGTGATCTGTACACAGATTCAGGAAGATATTATTTCATCAGTTTATCTTCAAGTTTTGTTTGGTATAAGAGCTGTGCGAGGGTGTGTATACATAAGTACACACACACATCCACACACACGTAAATATATGAAAAAGATGTGAGTTTAGCTTTAGCCTCTTACTCCCACAGCAAGAAATAAATTCCATAATATTTCCCAGAGTGGCAGTGTGATATAGATAGCTATAACATTTAAATTGACTTGTAAGGAAAAGGAAGAATAGGTCCCAGACCCAAAGGTAGCTTTGAGGAGTGAAATCATAAAAGTAATGAACCTAGTTTTAGTGAAGAACACAGATTGCTATCTCTCACTCAAAATGAAATTACTGTCACCAAAATCCATTCATTGTGCCATTTTCAGTTCTCATTATGATTATTCTCAGCAGAATTAGGTACTAAAATTCCAATTCTTCATATGCTTTATAAATCATAGTAGTAGACTTGAGTATTTTGACCTTTTTAATATTCCTTGGTTTGATTGGCTGTGCTGCCTGTCTGTTCCATGTATCCTATTATTTTTCTACCTCTCTAACCTATGGGGAAGTAGGTGAAGTGGGTAGCCAATGAAGATGTAGGATATTGTGAAGGTCAAAGTACTAACATTATTGCTAAATATTTCACAGCATACTTTAAGTATTAAAGCTCTGACTGCAGTTCCTTATAGTTAATGTTGAGCAAAGAGCAAAAAATAGTATGAATTTTATTCTGTATCTTAAGTTGGCAAAAATCAAACTACAAAAGGAAACCGTAACACACTTATTTCAAATATATTACTTAACACTAGTCCACGTTATCTCAGAATTACGCATTTTAGTCACTACTTTGAGTAGGATAAGACCATTATCCTTATGCCTTAGATCCCTCTTCCTGAGCATAGGTATTCATGAATCTGTCTTCTAAGTTCAAAGTTTCTGCAGATGTGTAGGAACACTGAGGAATTATTAATCATTTAGGAGCTCAGTCAACTAACTGTGTTGCACCTGGCTGGAGTGCTGCCCAATAGGCAGTCTTTAAAAATGATGTGTAAAGATAAAGTGTGAATGGCCTGCTTACCTCTGTTTCTGGTACTTGAAAGATCGGAACAAGTCAGGATAAAATTTGAGTGGTTATTTCCATGATGCTTCCACTTATACTGAAAGCAATGTGTACTATTGCTTCTGTATTGAATCTGCTTCTACAAATTATTTAGTCCTGTTTCATGGAACATACTCAGATCATTTAACCAGAGCATTTGAAACTTTAGAATATTGATTTGTAATGATCTAGAACTCAGAGCTTCCAAAGAATATTCAGGTGAACAGCTAACAGCTGATGGCTTGCCTTGAAAATACAACTAAGTATGCACTGTGGTATACACAAATTTAGTAGTAAAAGAAAAAAAAAAACCACTATAGGAGTAGTTTCAACATTACGTCCAAGATAGTTGCCATTACTGAAACTTGGTGGGATGAATACCATGACTGAAGTGCAGCTATCGATGGCTACAGGCTGTTCAGAAATGACAGGCAAGGAAGAAAGGGTGGAGGCATTGCCCTCTACTTCAAGAAATAGATAGAGTGTGAAGAGCTGTCATGGAATCACAGAATCACAGAATGGTAGGGGTGGGAAGGGATCTTTGAAGATCATCCATTCTAACCCCCCTGCCCAAGCAGGTTCACCTAGAGTAGGTTGGACAGGAACGCATCCAGGTGGGTTTTGAATATCTCCAGAGATACCTGAAGAATAGCTGCAAGCAGGTTGAAAGCCTATGGGTAAGAATTAGAGACCGAGTCAACAAAGGGAACCTTGTGATTGGTGTTTAGGACAGGCTGGCTGATCAAGGGGAGCCCGTTGATGCAACCTTCTTACTCCAGCTACTGGAGGCATCGTGCTTGCAGGCTCTTGTCCTGCTGGGGGACTTCAGCCACCCCGACATCTGCATGGCAAGTTGAATGCAATCCAGGAGACTCCTGGAGTGCATTAAAGATAACTTCTTCAGCCAGGCAATGTATACCCCTACCGGAGGGGATGTGTTACTGGACCTGTTTGTCACCAACTCAAGTGAGCTAATCAATGATGTTAAGATTGGAGGCAGCCTGGGCTGCAGTGATCACGCACTGGTGGAGTTCACAGTCTTGAGGGGTATGGGTCAGGGGAAGAGTAAAGTCAGGACCCTGAATTTTAGGAAAGCAAAAAAGAGATCCCCAGTGACTGGGAAAGGGAAATATTGGACACATTTTTAAAAAGGGGAGAAAGAAGGACCCTGGGAACTACCAGCCTGTCAGCCTCACCTCTGTGCCTGGGAAGACCATGCAACAAATCCTCCTGGAAGCTGTGTTAAGGCANCCCAACTGGGAGCAGTACTGTTCAAGACCTTCTTTGATGACATAGACAGTGGGATCAAGTGCAGCCTCAGCAAGTTTGCGGACAACACCAAGCTGTGTTGTCTGCTGGAGGTGGCTGTATCCCCCTCCATTTCCCTAGACAGTTAGGGGACAGACTGAATTGTTACTCAGGATGCATCAGGGCATCATCAGCTGAAAGCATGTGTTTGTGTGTTTTTCTACATCAGGATTTAAATGCATTAAAATGTATGTGTCTACATAGATGGAAAAATACATATTTTTGTCAGACTGGATAACACTTCTCAGAATGCAACACCTTTGCTATTTCACTTTCATACTTTTATTAGGTGCTATATATATAAGCATAACTTTATAATTAAATACATTGTGGTAATATACCTCAATTTCCAGGTTGCAGTGCCCTTTTAATTCCCTGCATGATGTTCCAGCCTAAAAGGCATTAATAGAGATGTTCCAATGTTGAAAAGAAAAGTAAGGGAAATCAGCATCTAAAACTTAGTAAAGTCCTAGGTAGTAAAAGGCCTTTGTTCTGAAGATTGTTCTCCCACAGAGTAACAGAATTTTCTTTTAGCCTTTACAGTCGATTCTCATGCTGTTGAAATATCATAATCAAAGCTCTTTGCCACCTTGTGTTGAATCTACTGTAGTTGAAATCTTTTTATTTAGTGAGAAACAGTGTTTCTACCCTAAATAATATGATGAAAGCATTCAAAATGTCAAATGAACATTCACCAGATAAAAATATCTTCACTTTTTACTGTTACAATAGTAGAGGGAACTGCCTGTAGGTGACTGGAATGATTAAAAAGGAATGGAGAATACACAATGGTTGCTCCAAAGGGACTGTGAGAGTTCACCACACTATCAGGTGTCACTATTACTTTTATCCGCAATTTCCTAACCAGGATGGTGCAGCACTTTGTTCAGGACAGGTTTGCACTGTCAGGAAAACTACAGTTTTTTTCAGACTCTTTTGTCTGTTGCTTTTAGCTTCCACTTGTCATCCTCTCCATTCTTTCCTGCGTGAAGGTAGTGTTAGCTTACAAATAGCTATTCCTCAAAGGAAATGAGCTGTTACCTTACCAGTCTGTGCACGTGTCAGTCCATGGTTCAAACAGAAATTTTAAGAAAATGATATATTTGAAAATTAGTCAAGTTAAGTGAATAATTTTGTGCATGTCTCCAGTTTTCCTGGCATCATGAAGAGCAGGACTGGTTGCTGGAACTATCTAAAGGAAAATAATAAGTGAATATTTTTATAGTGACTACAACTATAAATAGGTAGGTTTTTGAAACAAGATCTGTTTTATGTCTGACATGTTTCCCTTCAGTAGGACATAACACTATATTAGTATTTAATGCTTTTCCTAGCCTTACAGAGTTATTAAGAATACAGTATTTCATAATGTCTCATCAATATACTTCTCTCTCGACATAAGCAGACTTACCAACATGAGAGACGTATGCGGTCAGAGTAGCTGTTAAGAAGAATTTTATAGTAGTACCTATTTTCCAACTGAAATGCCACCAGCTTCTAAATAACTCTAAATCACTTCATACAGCCAAAATGAACAGACCAAGCAGAAAAATATATACTGGTAGGTGGCCTAGATCAATTGGTACATATGTCCATGATCAAATGGGCTTGGAATATACTGAGCATGCCAGAGAGAGTCAATACCAAAAAGAAAATAAAGAAAAGACTGCCTACTTCCTCCCATTCAAAGCACTGTTTTCCCTCCATACTCCTCTTGTGTTCTCCACTGAGACATAAAGGAATACAGGCCTGAAATTAATTTAATTTGGTGCATGAGGGAGAAGAGAGTCCAGAAATGCGAAAGAAAGCAGAAAAAGGAAAGGGTTTGGGGGAGAGAGAGGGAGCAAGGAAGATTTGTCCCATGGTCTTTTAAGTCATGCTTTGGCACTTAGTCATCTTGCCTACAGAAAAAAGTTCAAGAGAACCTGATGAACTAATGACTTGACACAACTAGCTGGACACACCACCATCCAGCTACGGGCTGCCTGCTAGAGACTACTGACAGTGGCATGGCACCAGATTCAGAGGCTATGTGAGGGGTTACTGCTTACGCAGGTCTTTACACTCCCAGGAGGTTTTGGTAGTGCCAGAATTGTCTGTAACTGCTTTTGCAAGCCCCTCTGGTCAGGGAAGGAAGGTGTTGAATCTTTATGGCTAGGCAGACCCCAAACAACCTGGTTCGCCTCAACAGAAGCAGCATCAATGTACTGGGTTTACGTAGCAAGGTTTTGGTAGCAGGGGGGCTATAGGGATGGCTCCTGTGAGAAGATGCCACAAGCTGCGCACATCTGACAAAGCCAGTTCCAGCTGGCTCCAAGATGGACCCACTGCTGGGCAAAACTGAGGCCATCAGTGATGGTGATAGCACACCTGTGATAACATATTTAAGAAGGGGGGAAAAAAATGCTATGTAACAGCAGCTGGGAGAGGGGAATGAGAATGTGTGAGAGAAACAACTCTGCAGACACCAAGGTCAGTGAAGAAGGAGGAGGAGGTGCTCATCAAGTGGAGGATAAGAGATCCCCCTATAGCCCATTGTGAAGCAGGTTGTCCCCCTCCTAGCACCTGGTCCATGATGGAGCAGATATCCACCTACAGACCATGGAGGACCCCATGCCAAGAGGAGATGGATGCACCTGAAGGAGGCTGTGACCCCATGGGAAGCCTGCACTGGAGTAGACTCTTGGCAGAACCTGTGACCCTGTGGAGAGAGAAGCTCACTGTGGAGCAGGTTTGCTGGCAGGACCTGTAGCTCCATGGTGGACCCACACTGGAGTGGTCTGTTCCTGAAGGACTGCACCCTGTGGAAAGGAGCCATGCTGGAGCAGTTCGTGAAGAACTGTGGCCCATGGGAAAAGTTCATGTTGGAGACGTTCATGAAGGACTACCTCCTGTGGGTGGGACCCCACACTGGACCAGGGGAACAATGTAAGGAGGAAGGAGTGTCAGAGACAACACATAATAAAATGATCACAATCTCCATTCCTCGTCCCCCTGTGCCACTTAGGGGAGGAGAGAGAGAAATTGGGAGTGAAGTTGAGCCCAGGGAGAAGGGAAGGGTGGGAGGAAGGTGTTTTAAGATTGTACTTACTTCTCAGTATCCTGCTCTGATTTAGCTTGGCAATAAATTAGATTAATTTTCCTGTGTCAAGTCTGCTTTGCCCATGTTGGTAATTGCTGAGTAATCTCCCTGTCCTTACCTCCACCGATGAGCCTTTTGTCAAATTTTCTCTACCCTGTCCAGTTGAGGAGGGGGAGTGATAGAGCAGCTCAGTGGGCACCTGATGGCTAGCCAAGATCAACCCACCACAAACAGTGACTCCTCTCCCAGAGCAACAGGTGACAGTTTTCTGGGAGGTATCCTTCGTCAGTGCCAATGGTGGGGTGCTGATATTCTTAGTAACAAAGCCTATCTCAGATGAGTCTTTCAGAGGACAGTCCTTTTTTAGTTGAAGAGAGATATCTGTTTTGGCTTGATGTAGGAGATCCTGCACCTCCTAACCTCCAGGATCATTCTGCTCACTATCCTTTCTTAATGCTCATAGTGCTCTCTTTCAACTAAACAAGGTATTATAGATAAAGAACTGTTTGTTTACTAGTACTGGCAAAAGCTAAAATGTTGCTCTTTTATGGAAAAAAACACCATGACAGGAAAAAAACCCAACAAACTGCAGCTCCTCAATGCCACACTGTACTGTCTGCAACATTATAGTGTCCACTTTGTTGCCATTATTTTGAAAAAGCTGAAATTAGTCATTGTACCAGCAGGTGAAATTTTATATATAACTAAGGACATTTGCAATAGTGCAAGGTATTCAACTTACGCCAATTGAAGGTATAAGAAGGTTGGTTTTTAAGAATGCCACAGTTTAGACAACATGAAAAGTTTTCAAATTTCATTCAATGCCTAATGCAGACTATTAAAAGGAAGATTCACGATATAGAACACCAATCACTCACTTCAGCTAAAGAATAATGATACAATTTTATGAGTTTGAAAATTCCCATGATAGCCACAAAGTATACACTTAGTATGTGTTCTTTGATGAATAGCATTAAAACTTGTAAAAATAATGAGGATGGTGAACAGAAACTACTGAAAATGGTCACCGTATTCTTAAACACAAGGGATCATAGTATTAAGTGATGCCAGTTTCTCTAAGTTGTCATTGTCCTGAAATTTCAAAATGATGAAGTGTAACTATTTTAGGCAAGTTCTTTAATGTTGCAGAAATGGGTGAAATGCATCAAACAGGACTAGATTTGAAGTACAAGCAGCTTTGTCTTAACTGCAGCATATAATTACCAGATAGCTTAAAGCCCGCATAGCTATTGGATATTGAAGCACAAAGCAAAGAGAATTTCTCCTGAATAAATACAATTATATAATTACATTTGATATGCAATGAAACCTTTTAAAAAGTTTTTACATTTTGTCTTTTGGAGTGTTTACATTTGAAAAACTTACAAAGACTATGAATATGTTTATCTGTGCATGGACCATAACTACAAATTTAAAGTGAGAAAGTTCTCACCATGAAGGCCCAGAATTCAGGTGTGGAAGCAATTTTTTAGTCAACTAGCATTATTTTGTAATAATTTCATTCTTTCCATCTTTATCCTAAGTTTTATCTGTACAAGGTGTCACTTTCAGTCATATATTTACCTTGATCAAGATTCTGTCAACCTTCTTCCGTTAAGTGGTGTGCCATTTTGAGAACACTGCCTCCAAGGGATTTCTTATGGAAAGAATGGTTCAGCAGAGGAAGATTGGCAGAATTTGGACATCTGTGTCACAGCTTTATGTCCTCCAACAAAGATGGATATGCCAGAGTTCTCTTCTAATACTTTGGGATGATGAATGTATTAAACATTGTATTAGGATTTCACATGCAGCTTACCGTAATTGGTATGTGTTTTGGCTTGTTTATTTTTATCAAAATATCCTCTACTTATCCAGATAGTAGTTAGTCCTGCAATTACTTTGGCCTTTTCATTACCTCAGGATTCACTGAGACTAAAAAGAAATCCCGGTCTAAAGCATAGTAAACATGAGCAGTAGTAGCTACGATAATTCTTCCACAGTTGTGACAAGTGCCAAAACACTTTTAGTTGCTTATATAATTTAAATTATATAAATTAAATGTAAGCAAGTATCTTCCCTTTCAATTATTTTGAGATGAATAATAAAAAATGAAACACAGAAGCTATAACCAGCTGGCATATAGTAAACCTGAAGACTCAAGTTATATGAATTTCCTGAAAAGATCATGAGAGTACATGCAAAGATCGTGTGTGACTTGCCCTGTTTCTTGATAAGAAAAAATATTTATTAGAACCATTAAGCTGTCATCTCTGTAAGTCCTTAGCTGCTTTACCCCCAATATTATGAGGTTTCATTCCTGAGACTGATCCACAGGCAAAAGAATCCACATTAATTTATTGTTGTGCACAGCATTTAAAATGATCAGTACAACCTAATGATCTTGCTTACATTTTGCTTCATGTCATTAACGCGTATCCTTGGGTTGCATGTATCCACAATACTGAGGCAGTGGTTGAAAGCCCAGTTTAAGATCTTGTTTTATATTGTCAAATAGCACCTGCATTACAACATTACCAACGATGATAAACTTTTTTAGAAAACTTTGATATCAATTAAACTATGGAAAAAGTTTCTACTCCTTACCCTTAAAAAAGTCAGTTCACTCATTATTAGGCATAGTTTGGCGTTTTATGGCTCTTCTGTGTCTTAACAAAAACTGGAACTGTTTGTATTATGTCAGTGTTGCGGTACTTCAGAAGCGAGTAGTGCTAGCAGAAGAGAGAAGTCTGGAAAGAAAGCAGGCTTTGGATTGTTTTCTAGAGCAAAACATTTCAGCTATCTGAGAGGTCTAAATCCTTGCTTTCTTTGATGATCTGGTTACCACCTAGGGGATATACAATTTTTTCAGTGCAAAAGGGAACGGCTTTGCATTAAATTTTTTAGTCACTCAATTTTCATCCTAATACAAGAACATTTTCCCAACTATGCGGGCAGTTGCTGTGACTGATTAAAGCAACAGCCCCAAAACTGATTTGTTTAAAACCTGTTGTTGTTGTTATTATTGCTATTTCCACCCTCATTATTCCATTGTCTCTTCCTATATTTTTGTGTCAACAAATGATCAGTCGTATGTATTGCCCATCTTGTTAAATCTGCTTGTCTCTCTGTTGCCTATGCCCTTTTGCTTTCATCTCTTCTTGCTGCAGTGCAGAGCACTGGTTTAAGGTGCCAGGTAGGATTAAAGGTATCCCAGGGAGAATTCGCCTTTGAAGTGGCAGAGAGTAAATGCTTCTTATCAGCTGTAAGTGCTCCCTGTGTCATTGGCTTTCATGGCTGTGGCATGTCATTTGTAAGGATCTCTTATTTCTGCATGCTGTAGTAGAAAGTAATCTGTCAGCTTTTTTGCAATGTAACAATTCACTGGCAGAGGCTGCTCTTGGTGGATGATGGTGTGTGATTAGTGTTAAATTAGTATCATATAATACTCCTCTAATAGCAGAACACATGTTTAAATATGAATTTAAAATATATTATTCAGTTGTCTGGCTGATTATATTCTGTTGTTACAAATGTGCTGTGTAATAGCTGTGCCTTTTTTCCACCCTACGTGTTTCACCTGATTTAGGGAGGGCAGTGATCCCAAGGGTGAGTGGATTATCGAATAACAAGTCCCAACTACTAACACAGTATTCTGATTCAGAAATAAGTCCTTCTGGACATACCTGATGGGGAACTTTATAAGAAATACAAAGGTATGATCAATAGATATTTATGTATAAATAACGGAATTTACCACCCTTCTTTGAGAAGCCTGTGTTGCCTATAAGTATTTGTAGGTAGAACATGAACGAATTCTGAATTCTGAAAAATTTAAATCTAAATTGTTTTGTTAGTTGCCCAAGTTTAATAATATTTTGTATCCTTCATTATTACATGATAGAACAATAAGTCTGTTGTTATACAGCATGTATTCAAGCAGATATCCGATTTTGCTACTGGTCATTTACACAATTGAAAATCTTGTTCAGGGACTATGCTCAAGCATGCCATACACAAATATAATTTTCCAGAGGAGGTTCTGCCAATAAACTTGAACACTTTAATGTTTACAGTAGGTGAAGATGAAAGATTTCAAAGTGTGGATGAATCATGCTTAAGTTCAAAATCAAAAGTTTCTTTTCTGAATTCCAGGGAATAAGCACGACAGTCCAAACACTTATATTTAACAAATAAACTGTTTATGCTCAGATTACTTCAGAGCTGAGAGTCAATCACTAAGCTGATATTTCCCAGCACTACTCCTTTCTAAAAATAAAGAAATTGCATACACACAAATAAACTTATTTCAGTGATTTTCTATAAATGTGCATTATTAGAGTCCAAAGGACTGTTTCTGTTCTCACTTCTAGTGGTATAAAACAGAAAAAGCCCTCTTTAAGGTGAGAAAGTGTCTGAATTTTTTTTCAGCGACCAAAGATTAAGTCCATCAACTTTTAAATGTCAAAGATGAAATATATTAAGAAAATCTTAAGCATAGAAAGCGCCAAATAAAAATCCTATGGAAAACAGCTACTGTTATATTGTGCTAAAGAAGACAATCAAGGTTTTCTTAAGACTTGTACGATTTGCTTATGTAGATTTAAGGCTCTAGAGAAAGCAAAATACAGTTCTTCCATTATTCTGGTTTTATTTAATATTGTTTTCAATTGCCACTTTTAACATTCTTGTACTGCTAGAATGTATATAGAAAGAGCTCAGATGGCAGAATTAGGAAATTTTTATGTGATTCAAGGTATTTTAACTCTTCTTTTTTCCTTACAATTGAAAGAAGGTCGTCTGACATACTACTGCATTTTATATTATTTTTTTCTATGTATTTTAAGCAATATGCAAACGTAATGCCTGTTCTCACCTTTTACCTCATCCATCTAAAACCCCAACCTTCATATAACTTTGAATTTCTTTAATATCTTCCTATATTTTTTTCCATTAGACGCAGTTCTGGATGACTTAAGTTTTACAGGCTCTTAACTTTTCTAAGTTGGTTGACGTAGTTTCTCAACGGTGACAAACTTGCTGTGCATCAGAAGATATATATGTGTTTGGAAAATTTAGTACCAGCAAACCAATAAAGCCTCTCCAGAGAAAGGCTTGCTGAACATCGCACAGGAGCAACACATCAATCAATTTCTTAATGTAGTCACTTTACTCCTTCCTTCTTTCTCTTCATTTTATTTATTTATTTAAAGAATCAGGCCAGAGGAGGTAATTATTTCTGTAAAGCCTTAACTTTAGATGACCCCTTTGCATTCATCTCTTTATATTTTATTTATATTTTATTTTTCAAAATAGACCTGTTTCTCTCTATTGGAAGGGAGAGAACATATTTAATTCTTCAAGAAGGAATTTTTTTCAGCAAAAATAATTAATTTTTTGTAAAAAGAAAAGGATCTAAAAATACTAAATTTTATTTTTTAAAACTGTAATTAATAGCAACAACAAAATTTGCAACCACATTTTATGACTGGGCAGGTTAAAGATATGCCTCAACTCTAAGGTAAATAGAGGTGAAAATATTTAGAACAGCAGCATTGCCAGTGTATATTTATGCAAAGTTTTTATCAGAGCTCATTAAATGAGATCAGAACCTATAGCATAGTTTTGGTACTCCAATTTTTTAGGGAGCTTTGAAACCTGACAATAATAATGTACTTGTTCAACTTTAAATATACGAGAGGTTCTAGTGAAAAGAGTGGCATGACTTTAAAATGATGCACTTAATGTTAGAGAAAAAGTGTTCGCAGATCTTTACAGAACAGAACAGAACAAAGGCAATGCTTGCTGGTAGATGGAAATGGAAGATACAGTTAGTGAAAGAATTTTATGTGGCCATTCATATAGTCATATCTCCTGATCAGGACAGTCTGGGAACATGCTGCTTGATAATTATCACAACAGAACTGTGAAAATATCCCTACCCATTCTGACAGCAACAGGTCAGAGAAAAATGTCCATTCCAGTAAGAATTAGACAGGACTCATCAGAACTGCATCTGCATGTTAGCTATATTATTATAGAATTACAGTAACTTGAAAACCCTGGTTTTCATTTCCCTTCATTCTTCCAGAAAGTGTTCTTCGTGCCCTTCATGTTCCTGATTTTGTGTGATCTTAGATGCTATTGGCAAACTAAGGACTTGTTGGACAAGTAAAGCCATATTTGAAAGGAAGCACATGACAGAGTGGGGTAGACTTCTAGAGCTTTCGAAATGACAGTAATAGGATTTGGACTCAGATTTGTACGGATCATGGATGCTAAAAAATATCAGTATTCCACAGCAATTGCTACGTGGCTCCACAGACAAGTGTCTTATTAGGATATGTCTCAAACAGAAAGTAGGCAGAGAGGTTAGGCAATATAACCTCTGGAATGTTTGAAAATTTTTTCTCAATGTCATTATTATTTCATGGATATCATTTCAAATCTTTGTGGAAATATTAGGTACTAGGAGTGTTAATTACTAAATAGTCACATAACAAAGAGCAGCAAATTGCTCACAATAGATTATTTGAACTGGTTCATGATGCAGAGAAATTCTGAAAATGATGCATTGCATAGAATGGAAAAAATGAAATTCAAAATCTAATGGAATATTGTCAAACACGCCGATATTTTCTCTTCTCTATTTTCTTTCTTGCTTTGAATGTGGGCTCTTTTGTATTTTTTTTGGTCAAATACAATTTGAGAGTTTACATAAGATCTGATAAATTTTTTCAACCTTTCCTCATTTCCTTGCCTTTACAAAACAAATTTGGTAGGCCATACCTATGAATCTGCCATGTTTTTGACATCCCCTCTGTATTAATACACAATTGAAAGGCAAATTTTAGTTCCCAGTTTCTCTGTTTTGATAAAAATTGTGCTCCTTTAGTCAGAAAATTCCTCAATTAACCACATGAACTGAGATTTATTATGTTTACTTGTTTGAATACTACTGTCATACGTGTAGTCATCTATGGAACCTCGGCCTCTACTATACATTTAATTACAAATACAAATTATGTTAGGTCCTCAGTTGAAGTAAATTTGACACTTCAAATATATATATATTTTTATATACATATAAAAATATATAAATACATATATATATATCAGTTAAAGGTTTGATCCATTTAGTGCACACTAAGTATAAATTGGTACTGTGTATGCCAAGGAACAGGTATAAATGACAATATCTTGCAGGATATGAGCCAATAGATTGTTGGCTCTGCACGACCTGAATTGCAAGTGACATCCTGCTAGGTCATCCATTCTGCTAAGTCCTCTGAAAAGAGAAATGTAGCAATAATACGAAAGGTCCAGTGGCATGAGGTAAAAAATAAATAATAGCAATAGCACAGAAGTCTACATTTGGACTTTCAGTTAGATTTGGGTTTTTTTGTTTCTTGTTTTTTTAAATGAGCCTTCAAAATTTGAAACTGGATCTACAATTAAAGGTTTGGACTTGTGTCTGCAGCCAATGGGTATTTGAGGCTGCAAAACTGAAAATTTAATTTAAATAGATCTTGGAATGTCTTGGTTTCTTAGTATGTTCGCTCTATCTAGACTTTACCTGAACTGTGGACATGTCACCTAATGGCAACATGTAGTAAACTTACAAAGCAACCAAACTTTATATGGTCAGATAAAAAATAAATTCATTAAATATTATTGTCCTTGCAAGATTGAAATGCATTGGGCTGAAGATGAATGTGGTAAGAAAAGGGAGCATCAGGCTCTAGTTAAGGATAAATTTTCTGTTTATTTTAACAGAAATATTCCCCCAAGCAGGATAGCAACACTTTTACCTATTTACAGAAGTTATATTATTAATATGTTACCTTGTGTATGTTGGGATTCATAGTGTTTTAACTATCTAGGCAGGTTATCTACATTTTTGTTTTTGCAATACAAAAAAGATTTTCTCTGATAGACAGTTCATGAATCATGATTAATGTTAGAAAACTCCCTTGAAGTATTAATTTGCTTCACATACCAAGAAAAATCATTAGTAATAAGTTTTACCCTATTAGTAGAGTTTTATAGATGGGTTTATTTATTTCTTTAAATCTTCATGTTGATTGTGTTTATAAGACTCAACATGATAAGAACAAATAAACCCTTTTGGGCAAAAAATGAAAAAGAAAACCCCACAAATTAACAGGTTCAGCAAGATTAATTTATTTCCATCATTTATTTTCAACATATGCTTGACAGCTATCAGGGGTTATATTTGCACTGTTGTAGTGTTAATCAATGGTAAAAGCAGTCAAAGAAATGTTAAAAATGCACAAGGAAAAATGAAATCCGTGTTAAAAGAACTTGGACATGCTTGTAGCATTAAGAAGATACATTGTGGCTTCACTCATCACTCCGTACTGTGAGCCATTGCCCTGCAATTTGCAGTTTCCGTATCCATAAGTTATCTGGGAGTTCTTCAATTGATTTTATTGGTCATTTTATCACTATAGACTATGATGGCTGGTGTCCTAAAGAAGTGTAGAGCTTACTAAGGTATTTTCTCTGTCTCCTGGTCTCATTATCTCATCTACATGTAATTACACATACATAGCATTAAGCATTCTTTATATAAGACACAGAAGCAGTCCATGGAAAGAGATCAGAACACAGGTCTCCTCTGCTGGTGTCCTACTTTATTGGTTGGGAAGGAACTGTATTCCCCATTGCTCCTTTTTTCTGGACCAAACAAAAATACTGAATCCTTTTTTGAGAATTTTCAAAGCTACAGCAGGAGAATGGAAATGTGTGACTGCTTGAAACACTTCAGTGTGGTGCCTCGTGCTGGCTTGAGTCCTTTCACGCTAAGGAGGACATTTTACACAGGTGTTCTACTCTCTCTGAACTAACACATAGAAAAGGCAGAAATGTACAGTCATCTCTCTCTTGTTTCACTGTGATCTCGAATAAAAACATTTGTGCCCTCTGTCGTTTCTACAGAGATTACTCCTAACATGAGACTGGTCCTATCAGGTTCTGAGGATCCCAATGAGACATATTCGTGACCTTGGTGCTGAACTGCTTAGGTCCATTAAGATGGAAGATGTCCTCAGTATTTATTAAAGTAAAGAAGATTTATAGGCAGTTTAGGCAACTCTGTTGATTAAAACTGATACATATATATAATTTAGGCACCCATCTCCTAAGTAAGTAAGAAAAAGTCTGAGCATGAGTTTAAAGAGATTACGATTAGAGTCTTAATAAAACTAGCTCACAATTCTTATATATGTTATGTAAGGCAATTTTATGAAAAGTTTCATTTCTGTGCATAAGCTCTGTTCTGAATGTTACATGCCCTGAATTGCATGTTCTGCATTTATGTAACACTTTCCTAGCTTACTGTTTTTCAGAAGACAATTGACACTTTTTACCTTTTACGGACAAATGTAATCTAAAAACATTTGGGATAACCTCTTCGTCCCATTGCAGTCGATGGATAAATTTCTTCTGGTTTACTTTGCTTTCTACTTCTCTCAGCAGCTAACTAACCATACCACTTTATTGTCTATAACGTGAGAGGTCAGATCTAAGGTCCACTGAAGTCAATAGGCACCTCTCAAATGACTTAAATAGGATATAGATAAAACTCTGAGCTTACAGTTCATATGAGAAGTGACACATAAAAAGTAAGTTTATTCTTCCATTTTACAGAAAAGGAGCTTCACACTAATATGTCTCAGAAGTTATTGCCATGATATGCAAGAAATTCTGAATGCAAGTGGGCTTCCTACTTTGTACATAGAATTATAACACTCAGCAGAGGAACACTCAGCTGTTGGAAAATGGAAATTAACTTTTGAAAATGAGGTAACAAAATATGCTGCTCTTGCATAATTGGGTTTCTCATCACTTCGTACAAGCACAGGCAATGTTTACCGATGTGATGCTGAAGGATGCAAATATTTGCTTCACAAACAATAGGTGAGCCTTTAAAGATACTAGTTGAAGCTCTTGAAGTTAGCTGATTAGGGCCTGTGTGCCCATAAAAGTGCAGAGATTAAAAAAAAGGCTTGCAAATGTATTCATAATGAGAAAGGGGAAAGGGGTTGTGTTTGGGACATGATTAGCTGGTAATCAGTAAAGAACAAACTGATTATTAGCTGTTCAATTCTTGTCAGTCTTAGGGGATTCCACTCAGTGGCCTAATTAAACTGAGCTTGAAGTCCTCACATCTCCATTCAGTGGCAATTTCATTATAATATTCAGTTCTTTGCATGAGCTTTGCCTTCCCTCTCTTTAATCATATGTTTTGCATTTGTGTAACACCTTCCTTGATTAGTTTCTCTACAGGATTAGCTTCTGATAACTGCATGGCTTATGAAAGCAAATGTCACATATAAGACAATCCAGATATTAGAATTTATTATCAACACTGGAATTAAAAAAATCAACTAACGTAAACATTTTTAATTAAGATTTTCTTCAGATGGAAAACTATTAGCTCTTAAAAAGCTAATCATCTCTAGATGATGAAGTTGGTTGGTTTGGTTGTTTTTTTTTAAATGTCTGGAATAGTCCATGTCCACAAATACTAATGTGTTTGGTTGGCTCCAAGAGGCTCCACAAAGCTGAACTAAGGATCTCATCACTACAGCTCAGCTGAAGGACCATGTGGTGCAGTAGACAAGCCTCAGTATGGCTGGACTATCACTTTTCCAGCAGAGGGCCTATGACACACATATACAAAGTACATCATTACCAAGAAAGATGGATAAGCTAGTTTGGATTCGGACTATTCTGAATATTTTCCCATTTCTAGAATTTTACTGATATTTAAATAACAACTTGTATTTTTTCCCCTTAGTTATTTTATATTGTGGCCTCATCTGTATTTTCTTTTTCTTGATGGAAATAAAATGGCAAACTGTGCTAATAAATTAAGATTTGCAGATGGATATTTAATCATGCCAGATGTATGACACATTGGAAACTTTAAGAGAAGACTTGTATTCTACTTCTTATTTGAGTATTACGAACCCTTTTATGCAAATCCAACATATACTGGTGCGCTTTAATTTCCGTCAGTACAGTTACTCCCGGTTCTCTTTTTGTGAAATAGGTAACAATTTAGAAGCAGAAAGGAAAAGAAATAAATTCCAAATCTTCCTCCCATGGAGGCATAGGCAGGGATTTAGGGGTATATGCTAGGTTCAAAGGGTGGGGTTTTTTTCAATCAAGATGATTACTACTGTTGAATTCAGTGGGTTTTGCTATGCCAGAAGTTGGGATGGGGAGCATAAGCTGCCACAGAACTTATAAAATATACTGGCTATAAAATATATATCCTAAGTTCCCCATTTCTTTAGAGAAGATGAGGAGGGAGAGCCTGAGAGAGATTATTGTGTGGGTGTTTGCATATAAATATATACTACTGTGCTCCAGAGGAAAAGTGTATCAGTTAGCCGAAAAGACTACATTGTGGGGAGGGGAACATCAAAGACACTGTTGTAAAGTGTCATCTCCCAGAACTGCGAAAATACACTGTAAAGGCTTTCTTGGAACAATTTGTGTTTTTCTTTGGGTTGATTTTTGTCCTGTGCTGGCATATTTTTCTCCATTATTATCACTCCAAAATGTGTAATTCATTCACACGAGAGAACTTTTAATGGAGGTTTTAAAATGTAATAACAGTTAAATAAATCTCAAACCATTTATACAGTTAGCTGTTGTTGTTACCCTCATTGTTTTAGCAAGGAAATCGAGGCATATGCTAAAGGTTGAATAGTGGTAAAGCAGAGATTAAAAGCCAGGAGTCCTGCCTCCCTTGACCCCATTTCATCTACTTTTTCTGCTCCACGTGTGATTTCTAGCAGGAAAATAACAAAGTTGGCTTCAGAAAAAGATGCATAGGAGAACTTCTGTATTTCATAAGGTGTGAAAGGAAACTCATGTATGACAGCATACATTTCCAAAGAAGAGTGAAAGAACCATTTCCATTGATACGGTGGTGATTCATGCTGTTGCTTTCCACTTTTATAACAATGGCAATGATGTACACAAATAGTGTAGGTCGCCATCACCAGTTTGACTGCTACAAGGATTGCATAGTCAGTTCATGCTAGCAATACCAGAAACTAGTGGTAGTTTAGCTGACATAGTGTTAGAGCAAGACAGGTTTATTTCAGTGTATACAAGCTTCTTTTAAAATTTCTTACCTACCACATCCTGCACCATGAGATGCAGGATGACATGCTGCAGATTTTCTCAGATTTATTACTTTCTCCAAGCTAGTAGTTAAACTATTCATAATTTAAATTTTTGCCATGTCCTTTAAAAGGCACAGCTTTGGATGCTAAATTCTTGGCTATTAAATTCTCTAACCTGTTATTTATCATTAAAAAGAGTCAAAAGCATCTTACAGAAATAAAATCTTATGCTGTTGCATACACTGAAAACCTGTATTGTTTGCAGTTCTTTTTGTACAGTGCATCATTCCACGGGCAAATTGATTGACTGTCATCTAACCCAAAGAAATGCTGGAGTAGATTCTCAGCTGGTGTAAATCAATGTTGCTCTTGCGCTTTCTTTTCTGCAGATTTAGCTGGAAATAGGGATGATTTGGAATGTTAATGTTGCTGCTTCTGGGAGGTTTATTGATTTGTTCTACTTTAGTTTAAAAAAAAAAGAAATGAAAACTATTTGTCAGTAGAAGACAGTAAGAAGAGAAGACCCTCAGCCTTCATTTGAACTCAGCCTGAATAACTTTAGTTACTGGTCATGCACTGAAAAAAAAAAAAACCTGCTATTGGTCTTGTAAGAAGAGTAATATTCAATCATCACAAAGGCCCCTGTGAAACCATTTAAACAACTTTATTGATTTTTCCCTGGTTGGCAGTGTTTAATTCAAACAACTCCCAAGGAGTACAAGCATCACTGCAGGCAAATTATCAAGTATTCTGGCCTCTATCACTCTTTGACTACCACTGATACAATTGCAAGTGACAAAAATGAGCATTTCTGCCCCTTTAGTCTCTGTGTTTTCTGTGTTAAGCTAACAAAGACAGTGCAAAGTGAAGTCTGAACCTCTGACCTTAACTTACGGTATTGAGAAGAAAATAAATGTCCCATGCACATACTGTTCTCACATGCTGCTGCAAGCATGACAATTTTTTAAAGGGGCTGAGGCTGCCTTTATGAAATACATCCATGAATTGCCATCCATGACAATTCCTCATTAACATTTGGAAAGGACTATCTGGTCCCCTGCACATACACAAGGATCATTCAAAATAAGTACTGAGTCAGCAGTAGATCTGCTGCAAAAAAAGTGTTATTCTGCCTAGCAATTTATAAGAGGGAGTATAGTAAATAGAAAGTCCCGGGAACAAGCAAGGTTGCTCTGTGCCTCTGTGGATACATTATGTATCTATTATGTCAAGCTGATTGCAACTAGGAACTTTTTTTTTCCCTTCACCCTGTAAAGATCAGTGCAGAGAGAATCTGTTTATTCTTACAGAAAAATGTCACAGGTATTTTCTCCCATCAGGCAGAAAGTGATGTTTTGTAGATATATCTTACACCCCTTAAAAACCAAAAGTTTCCTAAGAGACGGATGATAGTGATAACTACATTACCAGTCACCTGTACATGAGCAGTTTGACATATATAGATTCAAGGAGAGACTGGAGAAAGGGAGAGGAGAGAATTACACTGAGGCTAGTAAATACAAAGAAAGCCCAGCTAGCTCAGAAAGTCCATGAGATGAAAAGAGCTGAGAGTATTAGGGAGGCCCAGCTATGGTTGCCCATTCTTCTGCTCATACACAAGTATGGACTCTGGATGGACTGTGTGGATTGAGCTTCCTGAATCCCTTTTAGAGTAGTCTAAGAAATAACATTTACAATTTCAAGCTGTTTTCCCTTCATGTATAGTGCCCGGTGGAATGATTTCATGACTTAAACAGTCAACTGATTCCAATTCCACAATAATTTTTCAAGTGATGGTTAAAAAAAGAAACAAAACACAAAAACCCAAAACAAAACCACAGTATAGATATACATATATACATATCTGAATAAGGAAATTTGGATAGGAAGGAAGGAATAAAAGTTGACATTAGAATAGGCAATGGACTTGAAAGAAGCACATTTGTTTGTCAAACATACCTTTGTAAAATAGTCCCCAGCGGTCCACTTCATACAAAATAAGAAATCTGATGAGTGGAAAATCACAGAAACCTTTTGAGCCTTAAATCTTGAAAAGATGAGGGTGGACGATGGAGGCAATGATTATGATCACCTAATGGTTGCCTGTAAGAATAATCTGAATTTAATTTCTTCTTGTCCGAGAAAGAGTGGATAGTATGGTTTAAAGAGGAACTGCTGAAAGACCTGAAGTTATAAAAACTGCCTGTGGAATGAGAAAAATTAAACAATGGTAACAACAGATTTTAATCAGTTAGGATTTATAAAGTAAAAGGAAGAAACAAACCAGCAAAAAGAGTAAAGAAAGAACAAGAGAAGCGTACAGGATGTATCATGAATCTGAAGAAAGTGGAGCTTATTAAGACATTAGAGCAAGACAGAGTTAACAGAGATATTTGAAAGTGGACAAGGAGCTGAATTCCATTTCAAACTGCGTGTTCAGAAAAGGATTTTTTTGGTGAAAAGGTGTTTCAGCTCATGGCTGGTAACTAAGGCAGCGTAAAATGTAGATATTGATGAATAAAGTTTGATGCAGTTGGAAAATATAAACACATATTAATGACATTTATTTTGTGTCTATACTGCTTGTTCATCTGGCTTCCAAGACAGATAGCTTGCTAGAGCACTTTGCAATTCAATGGCTACTGCTAATGAAAAGCTGTGGAAAGAAAATCATGGAGAACAGAACAAAAAGCAAAGTTAGACTACTCCAAAAATGAGGAAAAATTATCTTGGCATTATTTGTCATAATAAGCAAAACACTAGTAATACTCAGAAAAGTCCTTATTATATATGTTGAAGGCACTAGGGCTGCAAGCTAAAGCATAAAGTAAAGAATAAAACTTAAATGTGACAATATGATACCAAGTTACTGCATTAAAGCAATTTTAAATAAAATAAAATTTGAATTTAAGTTTGAGTGTGGGAGTCAAGCAGACATAATTGACTCCACGATTGGAGAAAAATGATACTTTAAACAAGTCTGAGTTCTGGAAAAATGTCTTGTGAGGAACTACATGTTGAAGTTACTTACTGTCTCTAAATTGTTTTCAATTTCATTATTGTTTCCACTCTAATATTTTTTATTTACAAAATTTACTGTGTAGTCTCATCAATGTTTTATTTTTTATGCCTTGGCACTTGTACATTTAAATAACAAGATCATAGTATAATCTTGCTAATTCACACTGATAATGAGAGACCCGCTGCTAATTAATGCATTTTTTGAATGAGCAAACATGTCAAGAGACTTTATCAACTCCAAGAGCTATTCCATTTATTGCAATTAGTTTAGTTCTAATTATTTATGACAATTCTTCAAAATCTGCTAGTAAATGTACTGTATTACTTGATAATGACATCTATTGAGTCTTCCATTTCTCTGATTTGATAGTGTATCTTCTCTGAATGGCAAAAGTGAACTGGTTTCAAAAATGTGACTTAAAATTTGTAAATGAGTGAAATTCCACAACGTAACAAAAGAAAAGCCTGAAATGCTTTTAAGAATTATATAGAAGATACTGCAAAGGACTCAGAAACCTCAGCTTTCACTTTCACGTTCTCTTCAAGGCAGAGGAATTTTGAGGCTTGCTTTCTTAAAATCATTTGAGTGCTTCCATAGAACCAAACCCACCTGGATGCCTAGACTTAGCTTTCTGAACAGATGTGTAGGTGATGGATGATAGCTAAAGTACGTTTTGTAATTGTTTTAAGCACAGTGTTAATTCTTAACCCCTACAAAATTCTCAGGTTTTTTTGGTGACTCTGTGTATAAACATTATAAAGTTTTTCAATTTTTTCAGCTCACCTTAGGTAGCAACAGAAAGTTAATATAAAAATCTGAGAAAAAGTAGGTCACGTAAAGATAAAGGTAACAAACCCATCACCATCTGAAAGACAAAAAGAAAATGAGCATGGGTAAGAAAAGTATTTCTTGAAAGACACTTTAGACATAAAATATTTGTTATATCTCTGCATGGAGGCTTTTAAGTGGATTTATAAAAGAAAATAGCATTTCGTAATTCAATATTCCACAGAATTAAATATACTTGAACTTTTCCCACATGGGACACTCCAAAGGCTATAGGCTGATGGGCAGTTTTGCCTAAGTGAAAGGCAATTATGCTTCCTAAATTAAGGACTGCTGTGCAAGAAATGTGGATTTTCAACACCAGAATCTGGGGGTGATAATGGATAGAATAGGATATGTGATAGAAATAAGCCGAAAGTGCCTATTCTGTTCCTGCTGTTGTCACTGCCGCACTACTTTCTATTACTTCATTATGGGAAGTGTTTAAGCAGACAGCTCAAGAATCATCTGGTCATTTGTAAAGGAAGAGTATTTATATCTTCCCATCTCTCAGCTTTGATCTTTGCCTCCAGGCTGTATTACCGTAATGTGCTTTATTTGGAGTTACCCTTGAAAACCACTTACAGATTGCAACTCATGTTGAATGCAGCAGCATGACTGCTCAAGGACCTTTTTCATGCAGGACTCATGCAAACTCAACTGCCTGCCTATTATTCAAGGTGTGTGTTCAAGGTCTTGTTATAAGTATTAGAGTCTTACACTATCTCTTTCATTTTGACCTCAACTTTAAAACAAGTGAGGGTTGGAATTTTTAACTGCCCACCACAAGTATCTTTTCAGATAAATTCAACTTTCTTTTCAGCAGAAATGAGAAAACCAAGAGATTTACTTGCCTCTAATCTTCAGTGAACTGTAAAAAGCTTGACTGGTGCTATGACATAAGTAAAGCCTTTAAAGGAGGTAGGGAAAGAATTTCCCCATTCTAAGAAAGCCATGGGATTTCCGCCCCCAAAAACTAAGCATATTTCTAGCATTATAGGAACAAGACAGCAAGTATTAGGAAAAATAGGGGGCTGTAGAGAGGTATAGAAATAGCTGTGATTACCTGCCATCTCAGAAACTGGGGTTTGTCAGAGAAGAGCACAGAAGTCACTGCAGATTCTTTGAGCCCATGTAGTATTCTAGCCATGTCCTTAATATTTAAGGAAGTAATCTTTCCTCTCTTCAGATATTGCTGTGCATCTTAGGGTTTTTTTTTTTCCATTTTAAATTCCAAGGCTACCTTTCCTGTCAGGAACTGCATTTTGTTGTTGAATGGTCTTGATGACCTGGGCTGCTGGGTGTCTGCCTAACGTCAGGTTCCCCCTTCACCATGTACCTGACCACCTGCACCACCATATATCTAACCATCTATACCACCACCACCACCACACATACCACAAAAACAAAACAAAACAAAAAAACCCCAAGAGCCTGACAACTCACATACGTTACCTTTAATAGCATACACACATTGAATATTTTTGACTGAAGTAGCAGACCTATGTGTCCTAAGAGGATTGGCTAAGGATTTGAATTTGCCTTGTTTGGAGAAAAAGAGACTAAGGGGCAACCTCAAAGTTCTCTACAGCTTCCTGAGGAGGGGAAGTGGAGAGGGAGGTGCTGCTCTCTTCTCCCTGGTAGCCAATGACAGGATGCATGGGAATGGTCCTAAGCTATGTCAGGAGAGGTTCCGACTTGATATTAGGAAGCAATTCTTTACCAATAGTGTGGTCAGACACTGGAACAGGCTTCGTAGAGAAGTCTCATGCCTGTCAGTATTTAAGAGACATTTGGACATTGCCCTTAATAATATACTTTAACTTTTGGTCATCCCTGAAGTACTTAAGCAATTGAAGTAGATGATTGTTGTAGGTCCCTTCCAACTGAACTATTGTATCGTATCGTATCGTATCGTATCGTATCGTATCGTATCGTATCCTATTCTATTCTATTCTATTCTATTCTATTCTATTCTATTCTATGCTGTTGTCTAGAAGAATAAAAAAGAGGGCATATATGAAAATGGGCAGAAGGGCAGCATAAGGAAAATTTAGGAAGAATAGGAAGGAGATGTGTTGGTTTGGAACCCTTAAAAATGGTAAGTGAAAGGATCCAAATTGAAACTCTCCTTAAGGCAGATTCAAATGTTACGATACCTCAACACAGACAGAGGAATTCCCTTAAACCATCAGTTAAATGAAAAATTAGACTGGCATGGAAGAAGGGACTTTTTTTTTAGGAAGCGTGTAGCCCTTCTCAGTCCATTAGAAAAATGAAAGATGTTTGCCTTTCCCTTTAAAAGTCAAGCACCCATGCCTCTGTAATGATGATGATTTGACGGCTAGTTAAGAAGCCTCTGCTTGTCAGTGTCCTGACAATTTCTGTGTTCAGATAGTGTCAGTCATTTCTGAAATTTCTTTAGGAGGCTTCATGAGCTGTGACAGAGTTGCTGAGCATGAGCAGGTGAGCTCTGTGAGAGATGCCCTGCCCTCAGCTTTTCAAGATGACAATGGAGAGAGAATAAAGATGTGTACTTATGGGCCTCTCATGCTGGCCAGTTTCTATGATCCAACAGTGTCAAAAGCTCTTATAAAAGTCTATGAAAAGGGGACATCAAAGGCCTATACAACACCTGTGTATACACAAGTTAAAACTTTCCTTAATCCACATGTAAATTCCCTGAGACAAATATACAGCCCTCTCTGCAACATCACTGTTGCAGATGTCATTGGTGACGATGTCATCATCTATCTACAGCTCATCACAGAAAGAGCCTTAAGAAAAGTATCTTTGTATTTCCTGCTTCTATAGTCCTATCACAGCAGGGTACGGGGCATTATTGAGTTTCCCAGGACCTATTGTAATGTTATATCATTGTCACCACCTTCATTTTTGCATCGTTACTTAAGTTGTTTTTTAATTTTGAAGTCTTTTTTTCTTATCCTTTTTATCAGTGTGCCCATATTTGATATATAAATACATATGTTTAATTTTTTTAAGCAGAATGGTGATTATGCAAATAAGTAAATAAATAACATCGAGTGCACATTACAACATTCCTAGGCAAATTATAGGTTGGCAAAATACAAATAGCTCTCCTTTGAAAAATGTAGGTGTTGTAACTGTCCTTTCTGTTTTGTTTTGGTCTCTTTCCTCCTCACAAAATTTGTGATGGACAGCTGGTGGTAATGGTTCTGTTGATTATAGGTGAGCGTTGCATTAAGTTTAAAGATGTTGCTTATTTTCATGAATATAACTCAAAACTTGATTTCCTAAAGCAATGTATTATTGCCTAACATGAAAACATCTCTGCAAAGTCTGATAATTTGGGCCGACAGCAAGGAACCTGGTATTACTTTCCTTGCTAAGAGTGAAATCCTACTGCTGGTGCCAGGGCTTTGGTACTGGCGCTAATTGCTCAACCACACCAGAGACTTTTCACACCCAAGTTGCAGCACTGTGCATGGTACACATTCATTTTGTAACTGCAGCTACTTCTTTTCATCAAGTGAAATACATACTGAGAAACGGTGAAACTCCAGAAAGCTGGGTATGGAACATCATTGAAGCAATGACTTGGTGTGCATATTTGAAAGTTATGACTTTATCTCATTTGCTTGCCCTGCCTTTTTAACTTTACAAAGCTGCTTGTGCATGTGTCTTCCATCCAGTTAGGACCAAGAAATCAGTTGTCTTGGTTAGCCATGACATGAAACAAAAGCACATCTGAACAGCACATCTGCACTGCACTATTTGCAGTTCATCCTGGGATTCTCAAAGTTAGTGAGGAGCAAACTCTATCTAGATGGCACAGTCCATCTCTCCCAACTTTGTATACTCTCTTTAGCATCTGAGAGTCCTTTAGATTCACAGCTAGTCTCACTTCAGCTAATTACCCCTGCCTTTCAGCAGGGCTTTGCTTCTACACAGTGATGGTGCAGCCGTACCCCTTATCAAACATATCTGGTCCATGTCAGCTTTGGAATTTCTGTGCCTTCACAACTGTGCATCCTGCTGCCATATCCTTTAAGTGCTGTTGATACGGAACTGTACAGACAGCAATTCTGTCTCCCTGCCCCAAAATACACCCTTTTGCTACTCCTAGGTGCTTCATTCAGCACTCCACTTGAAACTTCATAGGATTAATATACTCAATGTTATGGTCGAGGAAAACTGATTTTAGTCTCTTGCTCTTTAACAGAATTTACCATTTACCTCTGTGCTTTGATGAGAAGAAAACTCAGGTTCATACATGGGTATTGCAGTTCACAACTACTCTATTTCATAATCCAGTGGAAGCAGGAACCTCCTGACTGGAGAATGACATCAGCAGGGTCATATACTAACAATCCAAGACAGCAATAGTCGTCTGATTAAGTCTTACTGCCTCACCTTCCACAGTTACAGGCTTTTTTTGTATCATCCTGCTATTATTCACTGCCCCATTATAGCCCCTCACAACTCATCCCTCCAGTGAGCCTTTCAGAAGGTGTAAGTGAGGTGCCAAGATGTGCCCAGAAGAGAATTATAAAATTCACTGCTTCCCACAAAGTTTTCACAGTGTTTTAGGTTCTTTCATTCGTTTTACTGTTGTTCACATTGCAATTCATCCCAGTTAGAAACCTGTTAGCTCTGTGGGTGTTGTACATGAGCAATGATCATGCAAGCAGGCCATATGGGCCCCATCTGCTTCCAAGGAAGTAATGACAGTTTGACCATTGACTTCAAAGGTAACAAGACCATGCCCTTCATAAAGAGAATACACAAAATTTCCTGAATAGGCGGCAGGTGCACAGGATGACAGAGAGGCAAAGTAGGACTCTCCAGGGTTACCCACAGTATCACTGACAGTCCAGTGTTTTACTGGTGTATAATCTCCAGTTCACTATCTATTGCCTGGTATTTCTTGTCTAAACATTATCTGCTTCATCCATTTTTTCTACTGAGTCATGCTCCATTTTTGTTGTTGTCTTTATTGTGTCTATTTACCTCCTAGCATGCTACTGAAAAACACCATTCAAATTTAATTTATGGTTGCTGATTGACCTTCATAACTTGCTTACAGTGAAAGAGTTATACTGAAATCCTGGCCACTCATGCCAGGAAAATGACTGAACAATGCCCTAGAAGTTGTTGGGTTTTTTTGTTTATTTGTTTCTTTAAAAAAATGTAGTTTTATTATTACATTTTATATTAGCTGAAGAGCTAATCCCTAGTAGCAGTTTTATACTTGTTAATACATTCATAGAGGCATCTAATGTTGAAAAAATATTGCAGAAATACAATGCAACAATGGAGGAGGGTAAAACTTAAGATGTGATTAAAAAGAGAAATGAGAATAACTTTTGGACCTTTTTCGCTAATGTACTAAACCATTAAATAATCTGGACCTTTTCTATAATTTAGATGCATCATCGTTAGTTTCGTTAGTCAAGTATGGTCCTCCAGGTTAAGATCTACCAGCTAAACCAAAGTTAAAAGCCCTGCAAAACACTAACCTTCTGGCTGGTGGGATATCATACCCATCTAACACTGTGTCTAGGCACTGAGCCTCAGGGCAGGATCTAATGCTAATGAAAAATATTTAACTGACCAGTGAAAGCTCTTTCCCCAGCACTGTTTTTTCTAACTGGTTACCGTTCTTTATGGAACATCCTAGAGGTGTTCTACCTGATCTACACTCTGTTTCTTTTTTTATAGGTTTCTTCGTATTTCAGAAAACCTGGTTTTAAGTCCTGTATTACCCATTATGTAGACAGATTAATTTTTTCTTTTCACAGGGAATGGTCTACACATATACTTCATCATATTAAAGGGATATCTCATTGTGTCAGCAGTCCTAAGCTATTAATAGGTGTTGATTGACTTTCTGTCATGCACCGTACCAATTAAAAGTATATATACTTTAAACAGAAAACATAAACATAGGTATAAGATGAATTTTTTAAAGCAAATTAACTTCTCCCTGAATATGTATTTTCAGTAATCCCAGAACTAATTCTGGGTATGGGTCTAAATTAGTCATACCTTTCAGCTGGATGAAACAAGTTCTTTTAATGATAGGTAAAACATTTGTGATTTTCTAAATGGATTACCATTGTGCTTACAAGGCAAAACTAACAAGCCTACTCACATCAGTATTTAAATATCCACTTGCACATCAGCCACAAACAGGTCATAATGAGATATAACTCCTCTCTGCCACAACTTCTGAGGGACTTCAACAAGGCTGTGGACCTATAGGATGTGCTGATGTTTCTTGTGGTATGTCACAATTTGTGTAAAATATTAAGTTACTCATTTGTCCATGTGACTGGGTGCTTCTTTTCCACCAAAATAGGCAGTCAAAACAATGATGCATAAAAGCTTTTTCAAGGTGTGCATGTTCCATGGTACTGGTAGTTCTTTCTACAGATACGCAGTTATAATGGAAAAGTACATTCTGAATGCCCATGAAAACAGATGGAACAATGAAAAGATACTTGAGGTGTGTGTTCTAGTCCCTATTGTTACTTAAGAGAGTAGTAGCCAAAATAACGTATCAGAATAGTTTAAAATATTGTATACCCGATGCTACTTTTCCATATGATCGGTTCATCTAGCTGTCCATTGCATAATCAGAAATTAAAGATTGCACAGTGATGATCAGATATTGATGTACACATGAACAGACAGTGTATTGTCCTCAAGACTCTCTTTGTATTACAATACTGTCTACCTTTCAGAGGCATTTGAAAATTTCTGCTTTATTTCATCCAAAGGAAAAGATCTGATCAAGGCCTTCATATTAGTGTTTATTGATATCAACCCTACGTACGGGGAACCTCTTCTTTTCTTGAATTCTCTCTCTTACTGCCCAGGGGCATTTAAAACTATCTTCAGAATCAAGACACTTCTCTATTCCTCTGAAGAAGGTCCTTGATAACCATTTTTTGCATTCCTAGCTTTGTCTTTAGCTCTAGCTGACTTCTTTGCAGGTTTTCTCAAGAGCAAAGCCCTCCATTTAGGTTGCATCTTCTTTAGACCTGTGCCTGGAGACAAATTTCTGAGTCAAAGCAGGAGAAGGAATGAGGATCAAACATGTCTGGGCACTCACAGTCTCCTTCTTCATTTCCATTCCCCTGGGTTGATACTGGTTTGTTTTGCATGTGTTCTTATTGAATTTTCCTTATGCAGAAATCCCTTTGTTGTGCCTGATTCAGAGGTTTCTTGTGACCGTTTTTAAAAGTTGACTATTAAATCAGTGCTTCGTATGCACAACAGATTTAAAAGGTTGTAAACTAGAGGAAACCTTCGGAGATGCACATGTACATTACTTGAACCTTCATGTACGTTACTTGAACCTGCATATCATCAAGCAGCATGTTTCTGTTTCTTAAATACTCAGTGCTATGATGTGTGTTGGGTTGGGTAGAATAATGAAGGGTCAAGCACATCATAACATCCTGACAAGTTCTTACAAATTCAAGCTGTAGTCAGTAGAATCTCAGGTTCAATCTTCTTAGTAGAAATACGGAAGTATCAGAAATGACATTCTGGCTTTCGTGTTGCTGCCAAAACATATAGTGGGAGGGAAAAGGGGCTTTATTTTATATCTACTTTTAGCTGGCTATTTTATCACTGCAGTGGATCTGCCAGGCAGCAATCCCAATCTTATTAGCTACTAAGCAGCAAACCTATGCAGTCATATTAGAAACAGGGTGGTTTTTTTGTCATACTTTCTTTCCAAGTGCTGAAGGATTTTACTAAGAATCAGAGTTGGAGACTAAATCTAAAGTGTCGTGTGGGCAGCGCTTGCTTATTAGCGGAAGTTTCTTGTCAAGCCAAAAGCCTTTTTCAGAGACTGTTATGTTATTGATCTCAAATCTGAGAAGGTATAGGCTGCCTGACCTTGACCCAAGGTGTGGATAGGTAGGGTTTTTAATCTCTCATTACAAGTGGAAAAGTGCATTTTATGATGCTGTCAATATATGTTTCATCAGTCATCAATCTTACCAGCAAGTTATTCTATGCTTTTAACATGTTGTCATTTTCTGTGTCTTGTTTGAAAAGACACATGTAGTGTGCGTTCTCATTAAAATATTATATTTTTCTTTTACTCTTCCTTTACCTGAAGAAGGTCATGGTGATTAGTCCCCTGTCCCAGCAACAGACTGAAATCTTTGTCCCAGTGCTTTTCGTATGTCCATATTGTGTATTTCAGGCTTTTTAAAAATCTACTCATATTTATGCTACATGTCTTTTTTCCTTTCTTTATGAAGAACCCCATGGGTCTTTTGTTCACAATGACTAATGTCAGAAGAAGAATGAAGAAATAGAAGGTGAAACTAATTCATGAAGACAATAAAGAAAGAGAGATTGAAGACAGAGGCACTGAGAATATAATATTTAATATTAGTTTTGGACATCAACAAGAATAACAAATTCCATAAAAATTAAAAGTGTTTTTCCAAACTGTTGAAAAAATAAACTAAAAGCTATAGTTAGCAATATGCAGTAACACAGTCTGCATAAAATGTCTTTGCTGCTAATTGGAATGAATTCATGCCTTCCCCATTGTAAGTCAAAACTGCACAAGCTTTCTCTCTCTGATAATGTTGCAAAGGTAGCCTCTCTTCCATCTATTAATGTCATCTCTAGTGTGCCTGCGAAATTTGCCAGAACTGATTAGAGCAGATATTAAATGATAATTGGACATTTAGTGCTCATCAAACAGAAAGTGACAGATGGGCCACTAATTAAATTATAGTTCTGACATTATTCACAATGGTTTATGAATCTTCAGTAGTGACCTTCATGCATCTCTTCTCTCTTTTTGGGGATAAGAGAGTCATAAGAAAAAAAAAAAAAAAGACGATGACTATTAAAAATGTTAACAAATATGTGCAAAGTGAAAAACACTTTTTTCCTAATTGATCCCTCCATAGAATTAGATAATTAATTATAAACTAATGCAACAAATAATCAGATTAATGTAAGTCAGGTTGAGTGGCTAAAGCTGGGAGGAGAAATTAATCATACCCTGAAAGAGGTATGCATGTTTTAACTGGGCTTTCATTGTGGAAAAGGTAAGTGTACCTAAACATAATCTGATCCTGGAAAAGGAAATCCAGTGCCTCTCATAGTATGCTCTTTTACTTAGTAACTAAATATTGCATTACCTACTGTCTCTACCAGCTAAATGAAAAGGTTTTACTTAATAAAAAAGTGTAAATGCCTGAAATAGTCACAGCTGCTGAGCCAGAACATTTTCACTTTCAGTTAAAAAGGAAAGAACACCGTTAATTACTTTGTAACTTTGGTTTCAACAGTCTTCACTCTTTAGTCACTAGTTTCAAAAAGTAGCAGCTATAATATCCCTGGTTATCAGCAGTCTCCATTTTTGTGTAATCTACCTTCCAATAATTAGTCGAGTAATATTTGTATAAATAACAGTCAAATAAATAAATAATTAAATACTACCTTTAGTGTTTCCATATAGTTCTATTAGTTTATAACTTTGTACGGACATTATTGTCTCAAATATATTAGCATACATGTATCATGTTGCATGCACATGTATAGTTACATACATATATGCATATATTATAAGCATTCAGAGACCTTTTGCTTTGAGAAAAAGTAGAGTTAGCTAAGTAGCTTTGTTATTCTCAAAAGAGACTGATCACCAGGGCAAAAATCCCATCTATATGTTACTAAAAATGGGCTTGTTATTAAGAGGACATAAAGGTATACTTTAAAGTTTTACAATGAGTTAGTTATCTAGTTTTTTCACTGTTTTATTTAGTACTTATAGGTATAGGTGTTATTCATTAAGTCCTTATGTATGTGTACCTTTGCAACTTTATTTTTTCTCCAGATGTGCAGGTATTTTTTGACGGGGGAAAGGTACAATAAATACCAGAACTGGGGCTCACCAATAAATAAATAAATCACAAACAAACAAAAGCCCAAACCCTCAGGAGCAATAAATCTTTGGAATAGTTGGAAATATAAATACTGTCCTTAAAATGGTTTATTAATATGCTTCACCTCTGCAGTATGCAAGAACAACTGGGATTTTGAGAAAAGAATATTCTTTTTGTTCATATGAACCTTGCTTTTTGATCATACGTCTAACCTTTCAGTAATGCAATAGAATTTATGATTCCTGGAATGTCTCACTCACACATGACCAGAACTTCCAAAAGAATGTAAAACACAGAGTACTCAATTCCACATAAATTGCGTAATACCACGAGATTTAAAATAAAATAAATCCAAAGACATAAAATTCAGAAAGAATAAATAAATGCCTATAGAAAATACAGATTCTTTTACTGGAACTCAAGAATATTTGCCATCAAATATAGCTAATGTGAATAACATAGCATATCCTGAGTGAATTTTAAAACATTGTGTCCGAGCAGTAAAGATCAAAATGCTGAAGAAAAGGAAAATGTTATTGTTCTGAAAGGGCTGCTCTCCTCTGAGATTTCAGAAGCCTCCTGCTGTGAAAGTCATTTGGAATTAATGGAAAACTCCTTGATTCAATTATACTCAATGGACCTTTTTCTTCTCTCTGTTAAACTGATATATATGTGGAGTAACTTTGCTGTCTTCAGTAGTTACTCTGGATTTGTGCTGCTGCCCTGGTCCACCTAATCTTCTGCTTCTATTCAGTAATGGATATTTGCAGGGGTAAGTAGCTTTGCTGGGTAGTCTTCTCTACATTTATTTTCATTCTTTTTCAAGCTACCAACATGAGAAAGCCCATTAATCGCTGCTCATGAGATCTGTGTTATACTTGCTACATTATGTTCTGGAATGCCCTTAAATTCATCATAATTTCTCTCCAAAATTCTCTCTTAGTACTTAATTCCTGCAAAGCAAAAACGCTTTTCACTTTTAAGGCATTTTATACTTGAACATCTTAGGCTATTGTAGAAGTACTAAGGAGATGCAAACGCCTATGCAGTGAGCCCTTCGTCTGAATTTAAGTTACACTTTCAAAACTGTATATCAATCAATGTCCTCAGTAGAAATCAGCTCAGTTGCACCTCAAAATACAGGGACTTAATATGTCCATGAAGTGACACAAGCAAACAAGCACAGGATTTCCCTAATCAGAGCAGATTTCAGCCTAGAGGCATGGCACATGCCCTGGTTTAAATGTTTTTAAACTGTAAGAAATGCTCCCATATATTTCACAACCTGTGTCAGGGCCCTGAGATTATTTTCCCCCTTCTGGGAGTTTATGTGGCTGAGTGAAGGGGTTTAGCTGGCTCTGCCCAAGGTCAACTACTTCACTGATAAAGGCTGTTGTGAAGAAAGCCAGAAGTGAGGGCCTGCCTCTCCTTTCCCTTGGGAACAACTTTTATGAAGAGGCTTTACTGCTGGCCCCAGCCTGTGTGACTTCACAGATGGGCAGCAGTGAAGTCTGCTCGACCTTATACCCTCCTCCATCCACCCTGCCCTTGACTCTTACCTACTGGCTGGACTTCCTGGCCTTCCTGGACTTCCCTGGGACCCTCCTTGTCACTGTGGACTTGCTGGAGATCATTGCTTTGTGTCTGACTGATAACAACCTCTGGACCTGATCCTGATGATAATTTGTCACTCTGCATCCTTGCTGATCATCAGAGATACCCTCTCCCCCACCTTCTGAAGAAGACAGGGAGAAGGAGGGCAGCGACCTTAAGAAGAATTGACCAACTGACCAACAGTAAATGCCTCTTATGGTGGTTGAGGGGTTGTTGACATCAAAAGGATGGAGGGTCAAGAAGCCAGAACAGGAGTATGAGATCTTTGGTCCAAGAACCAAGCAAAAGGAGAGGGCTCTCAGCTAAACTCCTAAACTCAGTCACCTACATCAGGCAACTAAACTCAAGCAACTAAAAGGACAAATGGCAACTTGTGTGTCATGAAGAACTGAAATATGAGACTTTTCTGGGCAAATATTTCATATTGGTCATCTCTGAACAGCTGCATGCTAGCAGCCTGAACCTCTTTTTCACTTTGTACACTGAAAAAAATAGGAACACAAAGTAGAAAAACAAACAAACAATTAATTTTTCAGGTAAGAAGGTTTTGAGGACAAAAGTTTTGAGCCTGACAGAGCGCACATTAAGTTTTGGGCGATCTTCAGCCTTGTCATTTCTTTCCTCTGACTGTTGGTAGTTAGTAGCTCAAAAGTTGCTTATTGCCTGAACCTCCTTCTCCCTGAAGACACGGGAGGGCAAGGTAGCAGCAGATTCAAGGAAGAGAGTGACACCAAGACCCTACCAGTCCCAGAAGAGGCTTACACCAATCAGAATTGCCATACCATGTGAACAGCCTTCATACATCCATATCTATATGTATCTATATATATCTATCACACACAGAGTCTGGTTTATAATTTTGGTATGCCTTTCTCTGCAAGACCTTTGCTTTTTGTAAATATTACCTTTTTTCAATATGAGTGTTTGGATACCATGGATACCATGGTTATTGCTCACAGGGAAAACAGCACCAGATGTAGAGGAGAGAAATCAGACTGATGGAAGTATCCCCAGTAAAATAAACTAGGGCCTGAGCAGACAGAGGGAAAAGCAAGTGATTCCATACTTGGGTTCAGAGATGGGCTTGGACTCCCATGATGGTACTCTCAAAAGCTGTCCACAATATCTGCTCTTGGATAATGAGAACTTGTTCTCTCCATGCTTTTTGCTGGCAGGGTATAGTCAAGCCTTGAACTGAAAGTTGGAATAGACCTTGGTTAAGCAGCTTTTTGCTGGTTAAGATCAGGATCAAGGGTTTTTTTTCTGCCCACAGTATATTATGCAGTCATATCCAAGAGACCAGGATGATCCCAACACGTCTTCAGGCGCAACAAGGTGATAAAAGTAACAACTTGCGCAGCTGAATGATCTTATGGTATATCCATCCATGTTTTATCACTTCTCTTCTGTACCAATTAGGCCCTCGCTGATAGCAGTCATAGTCACTTGTCAAAACTAGAGCAGATCTGGCAAGGTCACTGGCTGCTTATGCTGACAGACTGATGCAGAAAACCATAAAGAGTGCAAACAACAGCAGATGGAGTAGGGGAAGAACACATGGATATTTGATACCACGTGGAAGGCAGAGTCTGAGGAAGTGCTGCCATGAGTTCACTCTCAACTGCCAGACAGGACCTGACCCAATGACAACTGGTCAGTGTCCTCTTTCCCTGGGTCTATGATGTGCTGGTCTAAACTGGATTCAGGGGACTGAGCTTTGATTTGTGTGTATATTTTGTGTTTCGTGGAATAAGTATTGCTATGCTACTCCCAACACCCATCCAGCCCAGTTAATACATTTGTCAGTATATGTCATTGAGTGGTGTGATTGTCTTCTAGTGGTCTTCCAACCCACTTTTCCATCTGACATTATCATATATACGGTTAGCGAGCTACTACACCACTTAGACACACACAAGCCTATGGGGACAGATGGAATCTACCCAAAGGTACTGAGGGAGCTGGCAGAAGTGCTCACCAAGCTGCTTTCCATCATTTATCAGCAGTCCTGGCTAACCAGGGAGGTCACAGTTGACTGGAAGATAGAAAATGTGATGCCCATCTACAGGAAGGGCCGCAAGTGGGATCTGGGGAATTACAGGCCTGTCAGTCTGACCTCAGTGCAGGGGAAGGTTATGGAGCAGACCACCTTGAGTGCTATCACATGGCACATACCAGGACAACCAGGCAATCAGGCCTAATCAGCATGGGTTTATGAAAGGCAGGTCCTGCTTGACTAAACTGATGTCCTTCTATGACAAGGTGATCCACTTAGTGGATGAGGAAGAAGCTGTGGGTGTTATCTACCTATACTTTAGTAAAGCTTTTGACACTGTTTCCCACAGCATTCTCCTGGAGAAACTGGCTTCTTATGGCTTGGGTGGGCATATGCTTTGCTGACTAAAAAAATGGATGGATGGGCAGGCCCAAAGAGTGGTGGTGAATGGAGTTAAATCCAGTTACCAGCTGGTCACAAGTGGTGTTCCCCAGGGCTCAGTATTGGAGCCAGTTTTGTTTAACATCTTTATCAACAATCTGGATGAGGGGATCAAGTGCACTCTCAGTAAGTTTTCAGATGACACCAAGTTGGGAGGGTGTGTTGCTTGTGGGTAGGAAGGCTCTATAGAGTGATCTGGACGGGCTGAATTGATGGGCTGAGGACAAATGTATGAGGTTCAACAAGGTCAAGTGGAGTGTCCTGCACGTGGGTCACAACAACACCATGCAGCGTTACAAGCTTGGGGAATAGTGGCAGGAAATCTGCCTGGCAGAAAAGGACGTGGGGG
>VWZL01004333.1:338981-352334 GCA_013396915.1 Stercorarius parasiticus
GTGTCCAGAGAAGGGCAACAAAGCTGGTGAGGGGTCTAGAGCACAAGTCTCATGAGGAGTGGCTGAGGGATCTTGGATTCTTTAGCCAGGAGAAAAGGAGTCTGAGGGGAGACCTTATTGCTCTTTACAACTACCTGAAAACAGGTTGTAGAGAGGTGGGGGTTGGTCTCTTCTCCCAAGTAGGTGATTGGACAAGAGGAAATGGCCTCAAGTTGCACCAGGGGAGGTTTTGATTGGATATTAGGAAAAATTTCTTCACTGAAAGGGTTATCAAGTGTTGGAACAGGCTGCCCAGGGAAGTGGTTGAGTCATCATCCCTGGAGGTATTTAAAAGATGTGTGGATGTAGTACTGAGGGGCATGGTTAACAGTTGGTTAATGCTAGGTTAGCAGTTGGACTCAATGATCTTGAAAGTCTCTTTCAACCAAAATGATGCTATGATTCTATTCTATCATTCTATATGTGCATTCATTATAGCTTGTATCACCATATAATATGATGCAAAGAGCCTAAGTGCATGGAAAAGGAAGGAGGAGGAAGAGGAAGCATGAAAATCCTCACACCCTTGTTTAACTGCACAAATATATCGCTCTTTTCACTCTTAGAAAAAGTTGAAAAGCTTCAAAATTCCTCATTAATCTTCTGTTATTGCTGAACTCAAAATATCCTACTATTTCTAGGTTCAAATTTCCCTTACAGCTGTTCTTAACATAGAGGCATTTCCGTTTTTTCAATCTTAAATAATTTCTGATGTCTAGATCAGACTACTTGTTAAATGATGTGCATGATTTTTCAGGAGTGCCTTCAATCACAAGAGTGCTGATGATTATGCAAAATAATGACTCAAAATTAAGGAAAATGCATTTTTAATCTTTGTTCCTATATTCTCTGTACTTCTTAATTAATTTTTTCTAGTCGTGACTGATAATATTTTCAATTTGTGCAGCAAGAGGGATTCATTTGATCAGTTTCTTAGAAAATTAAAAGGAATTCAGGAGTGAAGTGCTACTGCAAGTTTGAATGAACAATGGCAATTTGTTATTTTCCATAGGATCATTGACTTAAAAAAAATTAAACAACTGATAAGGTAAGTTTCAAGAACAAAAAGTTCCTCTTAATTTTTTTTCTTTTCTTTTCTTTAATGGCAGTTATAATTGAAGTAGGAAAAAAAAGAATAAATGCCATTTTTTATCGTTAAGATATTTAGGCTTAAGAATGTCATAAAATTGATTAGCTTCTTTGCTCGGGGGATACAGTCACAAATTGACTCATGTTAGACCACAGTGAGTATGGCTTTCTCCTTTACTTGTGATTTGCCTTGTGCTGCAAAGGGAGTAAATTGCTGCAGAGGCGCCTGCCCCCTCATCCTCCCCTACCTGCTCCATCTGCCACTTTTCTACAGTGATTCAGGTGATTAGTCCGCCACTTTATAGTATCATTCTTACTAAAAGAACAGACTTTTTAGACATGGGTCCACTTCTAGCTTATGGGTTATGCTTTACTCTTTGGGCTGTATTGACAACCCCCTGATTAAGATAATGGGATTTTGATTTCAGTAAGATTTGTATTGTGCTTTTTGCTCTCACACTTGGTGGTTTTAAAGAACTTGTAAACAAAAACATTTTTCCTCCTTTCAAGAATATAGGATTTGTGGATGTATCAATATTTATCATAAAGATTTTTAATAATTTTTGGTTTACTTTAGCCGTCAGAACAGTGCTTTCCAAGAACACTTTCGTTATAGTGTACATACGCATATACAGTACATATTCCTAAGGTATGTCCTGTGTTTAAGTTATGATTCTCAATTCGTTCTGCAGATGGTAAGAAGCAACAGACACTGACAAAAAAAAAAAAAAAGGTTAGAAATCAGCTCAATCAAATTCTTAAATTATTGATAATAATCTAATGATACCTTTAATCTGTAGCAGTCACAGGTAAATGAGAAACTTTGCTCCATTTGAGATGAGTCCTGACAGCCCGTCCAGCACCCAGTGGTTGTCCAGACTGTGCATGGCACAGCAGGTGAAACAGTGATGAAGAATATTATCTACAAAGAATGATAGATGGGAGTAACTGCTTGCTGGGAATTATGAATATTTTGTGTTGTCATACAGCAGCTCGCCCCCTCACAGTTTTGTTTTTTAATAGGCACAAGTGGTTTAGAAATTATATATTAAAAGGGTGGAATTCTGAAAGACACATGTCTGTGCTGATGTGGTGATAATGGCTACTTGGGGACTTCTACAGTACAATGAGTAGTGAATGGAGCTTGGGGGAATCCAAGAAGTGATTAATCGTGCACTAGTTTGACTGGTTAATTCAATGCTTTTGTCTCCATATACAGAAAGAGGGAACTGTCCTTTTTATTACCAGAACATCTAGGTCAGCTTGTCCCTAAAATTCTGGTAAAACAATGGGCTGAGTGTTGTCTAATATTGGAAGCCCCATCTTTTTCACTAGTCACCAAGGCTTGATGAACCTACTACTTTCTTTGGTCAAGAAAACATACACTATTTTGTAAAATAAGTACTTATGTAACTGTACACTGAAGTCATTATCTCTTTCTAGCAACTGCTGTATATATGTAACTTTTATGTAAATGCTGTAGTTTGTTGTATGCTGCTCTTGTTTATATCTGTTTTAAAAAAAATTATCTTGTAATTTATGGTGATAGCCAGTTCCTGAAATTTAAAGTTTTTCTCTGCAGAGGCTAAGAATAAACCAATAAAACTTAGAAGAACCTGATACAAAAATTAACGCTAATACAGACTTTCTCATATGCAAACTATATTAAAACGAGAAGTGAATATAAATGTTGCATTAGGTTATGCATATTGATTATGTCTGATGCTCTATGTTATGTAGTCTGTATAGTATTATCTATTATAACCATATATGATGCCTTTAGGTTTCCCACATCCTTCTAGTCCCTGTATAGGGACATAAAGTGTTTAGTTCTGTAGCTAAGTTACCTACCTAACTTTTGTGACTTTGAATCACCAGGCTAGAATACTGCCTCTCTTGTCAACAACAGTGTAGACATACTAGTGATTTGGTAAAGGTGAAAATCTTGCTCAGGGTATAGATGCACATACCTCTTTCATGGTATCAGCGCCCACTAAAGGACTTCTTCAATCTGGCCATTCACTCTGTCCTTGTATATAAATCAGTGAATTGACATTCTAACCTCACAAAGGCAGGTTAAAAATACTTAGGGGAGAAAAATAAAAGCTGTGGCAACTCCTTAAGCTGGCATTGCCATAAAGAAAGGTGAGTGTAGAGCTTAGTTATGGATTGGCAGAACAGTTTTCAGGTAACTCATTGAAAAATTGCAGAACATAAATAAGTTAAAATATAGTCAACAAGAAAAGTTTAAATTGGTAAGAATGAAAAAACACCTTGATTGTGGCAGACATACTATGGAAAAAATGCAGATCAAGATTTTGCTAGTGATGTGTGGTGACAGTTCACGCTGTTCTAATGGACAGTTTATTTGTATGCCTGTAAACTAAGGAAATTAGTGGTTTGCTATCAATAAATAAAAGTATAAATCAAAATAATTTAATGGATGCTTTCTCCCTCGTATTTAATGGGAAAGGAATAATTTTATGAAGCCATTAGATGCAATATTGAGTTGGGGCTTAGTTCATCACTGCCAATTAATCATGAAACCCATCTCATTAGCTTTGTACGTATGTGGCTTATATCACTGTATGTAAGCCCTTTTCATACACAATTTGAAACTGCAGCCTGCAATTTTTTCAGGGAGGTCAACGTGACTAAAACTCGTTTGCTGACATCTCATTTTGTCCTTTATCTTGCAGATACTAGGCTGCTAATTGAAAATTTTGTCTTTATTTTGTAAAAAATGAAAGTGTCAGTTAAATTTCTCCATCTGTTTTTGAAAGTTCTTAGAAAAATCATTGTTCAGTCTAGACTCTGGTAGAAGGAATCAAGTTCTTTTACTTCCCTATCCAGCTTAACTATGCCTTTCTTAAAAGCCAGGGCTTTGGCTAACTATGGTCTGTCTGCTGAATATTTTGTAGCTCCTGCAGTGGGTTAACATCAAGGATACTAGAGCTTTTTCATTTGTTGACCAGAAATGTGGACACCTATTTCTCAGAGGTCAACAAGCTTTTCTGTGGAGGTGATCATTGTAGTGCCATAGTACTTCACACACATTAGCAGATTAAGCTTCACAGTGACCTGAATTTGAATTTAAACATGCAAAGATCTATTCTCCAAGTTTAGCTGCTAAAAGGGCTCAGACTTGTGAGCTACTACTGTATTTTTAATTGTGATACTTACTCCCATACTTAAGAAAACTGTGTTCTGCTCGTATTTCTGCTTGGTAGGATAACAGGCATGTACAAATGGAGAATGTGAATAAGCCAGCAGATTCTGTGAGGTAGACAGAAAGTGTGGGAAATATACTGAGGCACTGGAAAATGCGATCAACAGAAACAGAGGAACCCGGGTTAAGACTGGTAAGGACAGGGGTCAGTGGAAATTCCAGTGCTTGAATAATTTCCCTGAAACAACTAGATTTTGAAACCTGAAGTAGCAATAGAAGTCCCTGAAGTAGCAGCATAAATGCATTCATTCCTGCTCCTTACTTCAAGCCAGCAGAAGACTGGGCTTTGTACAAGTGTGAGGTGGATAAGGAATTGTCTACATTGAAGATGACAACAAGTTGTATTTAAGGGAGAATTTGGGTGCTAGAAATGATTAGCAGGGTACTTCAACTAATAGTTTTACACATGAACTTATTTAATGTTTACATTAGTGACCTTATCATAAAGTGAGTCGTACTAGGGAACTACGCTCATGCATGACACAAACCTGGAAGACATGATCTATATAGAGGAGAAATGGAGTATCTCAGAAAAAGAACAAACAGATTTTGAGAACTGAAGTAGTAAAATAGGATTTTATAGGGGCTACTAACTTAATATTTTAATATTACCTGGGAATTGATCAGTTAGAAATGAAGAAAAAGGACTTTGTGTATTAGTCAGTAAAAAGGTAATGATAAGCACTTGTTGTGCTGTAAGTGGGAAATTGTGCTTATAAAACTCAGCCTGACTTAGGTCTACAGGGCCTTCTACTGTCAATACTCAGAATATTACATGTTGCCTAGTGGTGTGTTCTACCGAAGGCAAAAAGCTGAGTATTAAAGAGAAAGACTAAAGCTGTTGAACAGCCTGGTGAGACACATGAATTCAAGAAAGGTAAATTAGTAGCAGAGCAGATGCAAAAAAGTTGATTTGGGTATATGAAAGCACATTGGAGTAGACTAAGAATTTTTGACTTGTTTATCCTTGTAAAATGTATGTAGAGAGCCTCTATAGAGAGAGGCTATCCAAAAGTATGTAACAGGGTGGAAAGAATGTTATGGATGATTAACACCAAGGGAATGAACTACATTTTAAGCAGAAGAACTATAAAGAAATGTCAATTGGCCCACATTTTATGTAGACTGAAAATTTGAATGCTAATTACAATCAGAGAAATTATTAGGCTCTTGAATAAACTTCCACTATTTCCAGCAGAAATGATAGGGACTAAAATCCTTAATCTAGCTGAAGAATGAATTTCAGCCAATGAATTTCCAAAAGCTACATATACTCTACACAGGCACAGAAAAGTTATATAGTAGATTCAAGGTCACAAAGAATATGGATGGTAATACTGGCATATATAATATGAGCTTGCTGAGTTCCTACTCAAAGTTTTAGCCTCACTCAATGTTCAATCTATTCATTCCCTCAAGTATGGTTATATTCAGCCCATAGCATTTTAATGTACCAGCCTCCTTATTGCATTCCATGAGTTCTAATTGCTTTTGTAGGAAGATCTTGAAACAAAAACTCCTACTCTGAATCTTGAATTCATCATGTTCATTACAGGAGATCATTATTAAAGATTTTTCTTAGGAAAGGATATGTATTATAAATTGCAGTTTCATAATAATATATGAATCTGTTTCCAGGGATAACCCTTGGCATATACATATGGATTAGTAGAAACTGTTATCTTGGACATAATGACTTACTGTCATTGTAACAAATGAAAAAATAACCCCACAAAATTCTTAGAGTTTATTAATCCCATATCTGGACAAATTTGCAATATTTGTGATTTTAAGTTATACTCTTCAAAATCTAAAAAGTTCTAATTGGGCTACCCTGTCCAGTAGCAAATGAACAGATGTATAATAAAGAAAGGAGCGGTAGATGGAAAATTAAAGTAAATGAAGCATTTTTAATGAAAACTATTAAAAGACAAATTAGGCTAAAATGTCACTGTCATTAAGCTATGTTTAGCAAATGTCAAATAAATGCTTTTACAGAACTTCAGAGCCTTCATGAAAGCCTTGTCTCATCACCTAGGACAGATATTGGAAAATATTATTTTCTGTGACATACATTGTTCCTCCCAAATTTAATATAATGTATTTATGTTGTCCATTAATGTGGAGGGAACCATTACAGACATTTCACTTCCTTTCAGCAACATAGTTTCAATATATACAACTGCCCTACAGTCTCATCCTTTTATGACAAATCTAACACTTACAATGCAATGGTGATATAAATAAATCCTTTACTCAGCTATCATATATTTTGGGCTATTGTTCATCAGGAGAGGACTTGTCCACTAACTCTTGCTGTTCTTTTAAAACTAACCTATTTTCATTCCCAATATTTTGCATTGTGGCAAAGAGAGAAATGTATGATTTTCCAAATGTACACAAATGGGAATCATTCAAAGCACATTAGGCTTAAACAAATTCTCATCTTTGTAAAGCTTCATAGTATTCAGTATAAAGAAATTAAAATAAGATAAACAATGCCTTGTTATCCCTATCTGTCAGGGCCTTGGTCAAACCCACTCTAATCAGCAGAAATCAATGAAAAGATACCCATTTACCTTCAAGAGTATAGAATTCTCAGCTGGTAAATTCTGAAAAAAATAATTGACTTCAAGTTCTGTAATCCCATGCAAATCAAAGGGTACTTTTCTTGCCAGTCTTAACCTTCTCTAAAACCATGCAATCCTTATTCCTGTGATCCAATGATATCCGAGGAGTAATACATTGAGACACCATTATTTTAGCATTTTATGTCACCACTAATCTCCTTTTCAAAAGATCAGTCATCAAGCTCCAAAATAGAGGTAGAAGGTACTACTTAATACAGTTTGTGCAGAGGTGGTTTCAACCAGTACAGTCTACCTCTCAGACAAGAATATTTTAGTGGTAAATTGCAATCAATGAGCAACTTCTTTTATACAGTAGTGGTAAAAAGGTGTGGAATGTTGCTGGGAAAAGCTTATGCAAGTGTGATTCTTTAGGCCTTTTTAGGAAGTAATCACACTAGCCTGTATTATAGCAAATGGGAGTTTGAGTTTATGTTGCCTTGTCTTTAGCTCTGAAATGGTGGTGACAGCAATAATTTAATTAGGCATTCCATGATGACAGAATGCAAATGTCATTTGCTGAGAAGTCTGTAACATGGTTATATTTCAAAATTGCCTCTTTACTTCCAAATGCTTTTTGTCTTCCTTGTATACTGTTATTTATTTATTTATTTATCACTATTCCCATTGTATGTTACACAGATACGGCCAGTGATTCATCTTACCTTGTCTGAAACTCAGGCATAACCATGTTATACATCTACATGAAGATATTATAAATAACCTTCTGAGATGCATACCTCTCTCTATGACTATAATAGGGGCCTTGAAGACGAGCTTTAACTGGGACCCTAACTTTTAGATAGGTAGAGTTAAATAAGATTAATCTTAAAGTCAAGATATGAGACTTGATTGTAATACTGCAAGGTATCTAACATACTCCTTTCCACTTGATTTATTACTATAAACTGGACAACTTCTAGGCTCCAACCAGATAAACTACATGTCTTTGCAATTTTCTCCTGTATCCCTGCTTACAGACTTAAATTTACCCTGATGAACTCATAAATTGATGTTTATATAATCAGGCATTCACCTGGGAAGAGGGTTGCTGAACAAGGGTAATTTTCTCCATGGAGAGTCAGTAACTTCTAAGTGCTGCACTATGAACTTTCCCGTTATTACTTTTTTGCATCTTACTGAAAATACATTCCTAATACTTAAATTAAGAATGGCACTAGCCTATGCCAAAAAATATTTGATAAGAGCAAGTGATGATTATTGGTTTAAAGGTATGTTAGTAAGATGATAAAAAATGAACTATAATTCAAAGGGGTTAAAGGACTCATCCTTTAAACTTAGCACTGCACCGTTTCTTTATTTGATTGCATGAAAATTGTTGATTAATTTCCATTTGTTTACAGAACTCACTGCTTTTCTATATTTTTAGAATTTAGCTTTTCAGTAAGAGCGAATAATGTAAAAGCAGGTTATGAAGTTTTATAGATAAAGTAAACCCCTGAAATAATTTAAAATTCATTTGCCTTTGAGACTTGTGGTTAATGAAAATTCTGTCATTAAGCCTCTTAATTTAAACAACTGTACTTGATTCAGTTGGACCTAATGTTTAAAAATAATTTTCATGCTACAGTATTAACTCCACAGTGGACTAGAGTCTTCCTTCCTTCAAGCCAATAAAACTTCCTTGAGCATTGATTAAAATACGCTAAACAGTACCTACTTACAAGTTTTGTCTTTCTTTTCCTTTTAAACCAGAGTTTTTTATTTCTACTATTTCTTCCTCTTTCTCTTCATTTAGAAAATGCACTTGTTGTTTGCCTAAATCCTATCTATCTGTGTAGAAGGATACTGCAGAAGACTAGGCATTTTGAAAGTTTCACCCTTAACATGTCTAAAAGCTATGTTTTTGCCATTAAGAAATGTTGGTCTGTAATGCTTTCTGGAAACCAGATCCCCATAAGCAGCTGAGATAATATGTTCAAAATGCAATTCAGTTTCAAAACAATTGGCTAACTTTTGCAATCCATAATCCTCTATAATCCCTACCCATTTGTACCAGATAAAATTAGCTATTACTGTCTTACAGTTATTGTCATTTTGGTTTGGGCTTATTCTCTGATGGTAAGCAATCCACACAAATTATTCAGAAAACATAAGCTACTGTGTTCACTCGTATCTGAATTGCTTTCTGAGTATTATTACTACAAAACGTAAAACCTTCAGTGCCTGAGCTGAAAAGCAGAGAGGTTGGATTTCAGATTGGGAAATAGGAGAAAATTAGAAGGTTAAAACAGTCAGAACTGAGTGAATTACCCGTTTTAAGAGTGCCTGCTTCTGGATTCAGTGCCATTTGCAAGGCCTTCTTTTCGTTTTCTTGTGTCTTATATTTCTAGCCCCATAGATAGCTTTCTGTTTTATCTGTAGCAATGAAAAATAGAGGCTTTGTTTCCCTGAGGGATATTTCTTAAAACTTATATGAATAAATTTCAAGTAAGACACAGCTTTCTTGAAAGGCATTGCTATTTGACATTTGTGTTTGAATTTTAAGAGAGCTTAGGAAGAGCCATTACCACCTTAGGCAGATATTGCTGTCTATTTCTGTGATAATGAGGTACCCTGTGTTTTTCACACTCACAGTGCAGATCTTGCTGAGAGGTGTCTTATTTGTATTTGCTTCTATTTCAACTTCCCAAATTCACAGAATAAATAACATTTACAAATCTTAATTTCCTTTATCATTTGTGCAGATGGAAACTGCACAATAGAAAATGAGGTGTGGTTTTTTTTCTGACAGAATGTAGAATGAGCTACTGAACCAGCAATAGGCTACAGGACTTCAATCAGTGTTCTTGATCTACTGGAAATCCTGGGTAAGATGAAATGTGCAAGTGCTAGGTCAAGGGAACAGAAAAGCTTGTGTGCTTTGAATTTACAAGGAAAGACAAAATGCTTTAGTGGTCTTTAAAAACGGTATTTCTTAGAACTCTTTAAAGGCTTTTGGCAGCATACATCACGGCTGTGTCATCACTGACTTCTGTCCTTTTATTTCCAGTTGTCCTTTAGAGTTTGAGTTGTCTTTGTGGAAGGAACAAATTCACTCTCATAACCCTTCTTTGAGCTAAGAGAGAGAGATCATGACAGTAAAGACTGTCCAGACATTTTTACAGTAGCAAGGCTAAATATGATAAGTAGCACAGACAGGGTGTGTAAGATTTGCGGACTGGATTGGCAGAACATGGAATGACCATAAAAAAAAATGTTTTAGGGGATTGGGAAAAGAAAGAGTCACTTCTGCCATTACTGAAAAAAACAAAGACACAATTTCCATTTTGATTCAACTCCCATAACACTCATATATTTGGAAGAAAATAGCCCCAACATACAGAAAAACAGGTGCAGATTCATAGAGGGTAAACAATATGAAATTACAGAGAAGATCTGTTAAATTAAGGCTTTGATATAGCCATAACCCATGTATTTATTTAACTGTTGTGCCACGTATGAAATTGAGCTCAAGGAACTTATTTCAAAAGGCAACGTATTCCTCTAGCACCAAGCTAACCAGTCCCAGGACCAACTGGTTTAGGTTCAGTCCATCAGATACCGTAATGGCGCCTAATTCAGAGCTGTGGTCAGCCACTTGAAATCAGTGGCACATGGTGAAACACTTCTTTGCATCAAATGATGTAATAGGTAATTAGAACATTGATGGATCTAACAAAAAGATTAAGTGTATTAAACTGTAAATCCAGTCACTCAAGATAAGAGTCATCTCATCAAAATTAGATATCTAGAATTTAAGTAATTAGTCTGAGTTAATCATCCAGGCAGTGAGTGTAGTATGTGGAAGAAAAAGCCACCTCAAGAGTAATTCTTCCCCATGTATCTGAGCTACATATTTGTGGATCCAACTTCTACACCCAAAATTTAGACTAGACATCTCTTTCCTAAAATTGTACTTTGTTGCTTGTTATATTTGGGAACTGTTCAAGTTCTGGGAGATACACAGACACACTAATACATTTGCAGAAATATTTTAAATTAGACTATTATGTGCACTGTCAGCAAGTGCATAGACACATTGTGCTTTTTGCCATTCACCTTCTCTCCTCAAAATCAGACTTAGGGTTCATGCATGAAAAGACATAGCATTGCAATTGAACTAGTGTTTTGAGGAGAAGACAGTAAAGGCCCAAAATAGTTTCATAGGACTAACTGACCTCCTTCCATGATGTCAAAACCAAAAGGTTATGTGCTTTGTTTTCACAATCACTTCAAGGTTATCATTTCAAGATAGTTGCTTTTCCTGACAATACGAAGTGAAGGGAGCGAAATACCTCAAAACAATCAATACGTTGAAAAAAATTGTGTGCTTTGTAATTCCTTGGAAAATGGGGCAATGTTCTTTTCTCTGCATTCGGTCAGTGTTTTTCTGTCCCTAACGTTGTGCTGATTTATACAGCTAGCTCTTATGTCTTCGTGATAGAGCCAATTGAGCACTACAGATTCCTTTTAATCATTCATAGTACATTTCAAATATCACTGGGCTGACTGGACTCTTACTGCCCTTGTTCCCAGTACCACAGCTGTAGTTTGCAGAGCTTCAGAGGTAGTCCTTTGGGCCAAGTCAGTCCCTCTTTTTTTCTGTGGAGATTACTTCAGAGGAACCATGTGATGCATTCTTGACATCATGATGGGAAATGATGAGCCTAGCCCCTCTTATCCCCCAGCAGGGTAGGAATAAGTCCCATTGACCTAGTGACACTTAGTTGTAACCTGCAACTTTGCATTGCTTTGCTGTGACTACTGGATGAACCAGGTCTGTAGCTGGATGAACAAAGGGACCTGAGCAGAATAAAGAATATTCTTTATATTCCAGTGCAGGTTGTCAGTGTGAAAATTAAGTGGCTGGTTCTGATTAAGAAGGAGAAGGAGATCATCTGTACAGTACACTTTCTAATTAATTTCTCTATCCTGGAGGAAAATGCACGAGCAGGCATATTCTGTATATTGTAAAATACTGCTAGAGGTAGGTAGGAAAATGGAAGGAAATCTGATGTACTTTGAGGTGGTTGTGCTTTAATAAATCTAAAACACTTTAACGTAGCTATCAAAGAACCAAGTGACTGTTATATAGAAAAAACTATAGCATTCAGTGTTTACTGATCTGATAATAACTGTGAAGTAAGGAAATCAATCTCTACATATTTGTTGGGTTTTTTTGGTTTTAGGTTGTGGGTTTTCTTCCTGAGATTAGACCTAAATATAAATAAGGAAAGAAAAATAAACTAAAACTGAAAATCTCCTTAAAATAGTATCTACTATTGTAAAACTTGAACTGTGAGGCAAAAAACTATATAGCAATCAGCTTGCTAAGACTTGCAGGTTCACATTCACTTTTTAAAAAGAAATGAGCTTTGGTTCTAAATTCTTTAGGGTTACAAAATTTCCACCAAATTGGTTTTAATCTATTTGATTCACCAAAGTTTTTGGGGAGAAATTTGTTCCAGATTTACAAAAAAAAAAAAAGTCTAGAATTATTTCCCAGTTAAAGCAAATTTGCTAGACAGATGATATAGAATCATAGAATCATAACTAATTCGGGTTGGGAGGGATCTTGAAAGGTCATCTAATCCAACGTCCCCTGCAATGACCAGGGACATCTTCATCTAGATCAGGTTGCTCAGAGCCCGGTACATCCTGACCTTGAATATTTCCAGGGATGTGACATCTACAGCCTCTCTGGGCAACCAGTTCCAGTGTTTCACCACCCTCGTAAAATATTTCTTCCTCATATCTAGTGTGAACCTTCAGTCTTTCTGTTTAAAGCCATTACCCCTTGTCCTGTTGCAACAGACCCTGCTAAAAGTTTGTCCCCATCTTTCCTGTAGGCCCCCTTTAAGTAATGAAAGGCTGCAATAGGTCTCCCTGGAGCCTTCTCTTCTCCAGGCTGAACAAACCCAGCTCTCTCAGCCTGTCATTATAGGAGAGGTGTTCTATCCCTCAGATCATTTTTGTGGCCCTCCTCTGGACCCTCTCCAACAGGTTCAAGTCTTTCCTGTGCTGAGGGTTTCCAGTTAGCTGAGGTCAGCAAAGTTTGTTGTGTGCCCTGTTGGAGGGTCGGATGTGGAAAAGTGTAGAGGGGTTGCACCTGTAGGGAGAAGTGGACAGGACAAGTGACCCAAAACTGACCAACCAGGTGTTCCATCCCATCTGTATCATGCTAGTATGAAAGCTGAGGGATCAAAGGGTAAGCACTCTTTCTTCAATGGCCAGTGTCCAAGGAGGAGTCTGTTCATCTGCCTTTGATCCCAATCTGTGCATTCTTGAATACAGATCCAGAATCCAGTTCCTGTCTGTCACTGAGTCCAGTCTGGGACATTCTCAGTGCCTGCTGGTGACATGATC
>VWZL01004334.1:0-12538 GCA_013396915.1 Stercorarius parasiticus
TTCACCACCACTCTCTGGGTCTGTCCAGCCAACCAGTTTTTCACCTGGTGAAGCATAATCCCGTCCAAGCCGCAGGCAACCAGTTTCTCCAGGAGAACGCTGTGGGACACTGTGCCAAAGGCTTTACTAAAGTCTAGGTAGACAAAATCCACAGCATTTCCCTCTTCTACTAAGTGGGTCACCTTGTCACAGAAGAAGATCAGGTTAGTCAAGCAGCACCTGCCCTTCATAAACCCATGCTGAGTGGGCCTGATCGTCTGGTTGTCCTGTACGTGCTACGTGATGGCACTGGAGATGATCTGCTCCATGCCCTTCCCCGGCACCGAGGTCAGACTGACAGGCCGGGAGTTCTGGTTACCTTAGGACTGCAGGTCAAGGAAAATCCCATACAATTCCCAGACAGACAGGGAAAAGTACTCAAGACTGGATTTATTACCAGTAATGTAAGTCAAAACTGCTTGTAACATTTCCCAGTCAATTGTGGAATTAAAATCTGTACCTAAACCTATAAAATTTCACATCTCAAATTACTATTCAGATATTACAACCATGTAAAAAACAGTCTACAGTGTAATACAGTTTGTTCTTAATATTGGCAGAAAATAGTAACCAAAATCAGTGGTAAATTTGGGAATATGATAATACTATAGACAATAGAGTCTTATTCTGTACTGTTAAATCAGCAAACACAAGAATTTTTTTTTCTTACGGCTGCGTAAGGACTACAGGATTCAGTTCTTTGCCAGCTAAAGTGGCATTTTGAAAAACGATGTTAGTTTGGTTTGCAACCTGAGCTGACATAGGGAAAATGCGAAGATGAATTGCTAACATTTCTGTGTGAGCTCTGGACAGGATGATGCAACATGCTGAAACAACCCAAACAATGGGTAGCAGCACAGGAGCAAACAAACATCAAAAGCAGCCCCTGTAGTCCACCAGCGATTAACTGCCTGCCCTGGTGAAACCGGCAAACCCTTTCAGTGCCAGCTAGTTAGTTACTTCAGAAACAAAACCCAAAACTTAATACTTTTTAACAGAGTCTGCCTAATCTTCATTACTGCAGTCTATGAGAATAGGTGTGTCTCCGAGCCACAATGCTAGATACACAGGGAAGCTGCAGCATGAATGTTTAAGAAAAAGTATATGAAAGATTTAAACATGTTTTCCAATGCCACCAGCTGGATCAAGCAAACAATTCACAGCAGCAAATAGGTAGATTTTTCCTTAAAATACCTTGTTTAGGGAAGTAAGCTGGAAAAGGAATTTGTTTCCTTTTATCTTTTCATGATGTAGATTTAACTATCATCAGTAGACACTGGGATAAACCTAACAACCCTCCTGCCAGATCTTGAAAGAACCAAAGGGTGTCAACAGGGAATGAAAAAATGAATCAAGGCAAAAATACCAGTGAACACGAGTTGATATTTAGGGTCAAAATTAAAACAGAAGCTCTGGCACAGAGCAAGTCTGTATATCCAGAAGACTAACAACAATTTAGATTTACAGAGAACTTCGACTGACAGGAAGCTAAAAAGCAATGTCACTGCTTAACAAATATCCACTTTTAGTCGTTGTATGAGGTCTGCCTTCACCTAATCATGGTAAGCGGAAAAAAAAATTTCTCTAAGTTTTTCAAACAAGACCGGAAATCTTAGAACTAAGCCATGATACATTCTTCTGAGAAATATTCCAAAGATAAGTTTTGTTCTTATGTGCAGTGGAACCCGTATCGTTTGTGTTTTCCCAGCACTTTAACTAACCTTCAGTGAACGAAGGACCTATCCTTGCCTCGCTTGTTTCATTTCATCAAACAATTCAATTTGCTGTTGGGTGTTACACAAAATTAAAACAAACAAAAGGAAAATAAAATGAGGCATTATTAATTATCTGAAATATGAGCTGCAGCTCTTGGATTTATATTTCAACTATAAAAACAAATTGCTGTAGTATTATTACAGTAAATATTCTTCTGTCACCAGATAGGAATTTATGTGTCTCCTCATGTGTTGAAATAGGACTGCATTGTTCCTCCAGTGGTTTCACAAAAGTAGCACGAAAATTCCCAGTTATGGACAACATCCAGTTAGGCAAAGAGACCTTCATTATTCAGGATGTGTATTCAGGGTCTCACGTAACCCTTCCCGTAATACATCTTACACAATCCCGATGCAAGACACTGGCAACGTAAACAGGTTTTTTCCTGTCATCACAGGAAAGGAGGCTATCAAGCAAGCAGATAGACAAAAAGGGACGAGTGGAAAATAGCTTTCTGGCCATTCACTTGTGTTTCAGGACTACAGACATTACATGCAATTTTTTAATGTCACATTTAGAGCTGGCAACGACAAGTAAAAGAAATTAGGCTTCCTCTCCACATCAGACATCAGCTGGATTCAAGCAGATCAGCAGACAGGTACCTCATGTGCTCATAAAATGCTTCAGTTGAATGAACTGGTAAATGGGTACAGAGTGAAGCAGCTCCACTAACTGATGAACTAAAAGCTCAGACAGTTTGAGACTCGGTCGGTTTTTTATCAGCTTAAGTGCAACACATCACTATTGCTACCAGCCAACTCTAAATCAATACCAACAGGGAGCTATGCTCCACGGCACACCAAATATCCTACTTCTTTCATCATTCAGATGGTGGATCTCACCAGAAGGGCTTCTCAGTTTCCTTGCTTAGAAAGTATTCCACATCCACGAGTTTCAGATGCATTCTCTAATAAGGTATTGATCCCCTACCCAGCAAACTAAAAAGCTCTAACAGACCTATGTTTGCATCCCTGCCATACCCCCTTCTATTTTCTTTTATTGTCTAGCCACCATGCACCATTGCCTCTTCACTACTACTCTCCCTTACGTTATCCTTATTTCCATTGCCTTACTACATCTGCATTAAGGGTTAATCATTACAGATTACTCCTCCCCCTGCCTCTTAATACTACACTGTCCCATACTGTCCCCTAGTGCTGCTCTTTTCCCGTCCGCTTCATTTCTCTAAAAGTGAACAAAAGCACAGCAAAGCCCCTTTGCTAACTGAAAGCAATCCTTTCACAATTGCTATGAGGCTGCCTTGCCCCATCATCTCTCAGGCATTTTCAGTGCTTCACTCATGCCGAGAGCCCAGGGCAGAAGAGGAAGGCATAGAGAGATGAGAGAACTGCAGTGGTAAACATAGGGAACTGAGGCTTAAAAACAGAACAGCATCAGTTGTCAGTGACACAGTCGATGCACATTATTTATCTTCATCATCTACAAACTCTCAGAGCCCATCTGCTGGAAACGTAGCAGTGGGCCCAAGTAGGAAACTGGAGCCAGATCCAAAATTCCCAGTACGATGTGTCTACCCAGAACACTTCAGTCTTTAGACTATGCTTTAAAAAGATAAGGAGTGTTTCTGAGGTCCTCTCCTTCTACAAAGCACACACACATTGATCAAAATAAAGCAACCCATCTCTCATGGTCTGAATGAAACGTGAAACATGCCACTCAGAATATCAATCAGGAATAATAGCTCCACAGCTCCACTTCTAACACTATCATCAAAAACATTTGGTTTTCATTGGCTATAGTTTTAAAGAGCTAGTAATGACTGGATTCCCTGTTCTGATTAACAGGTTTGCACAACTAATTCTAAATCTGTATATGACTTGGAATAATATATTTAAACTCAATGATATCCAGAAAGCCTTTACTTCTCCTTCAAAAGGAGGCACTGGGGCAGGGTGAATAATATTGTGGTTTTCCATCAGTGAGATATAGGGCTGGTGAGGTCCGCTCCTTGGGAAGCACATTCCCTAAGTGTCACTTTTATCTATTTATTACAATGCAACTTCACCTGCCAAAGGAACAGACCAGGAGAGAGATGCTCATAACCAGGTCAATGATCAGAACCGAAGTGTCAGAAGCACAAGGGTGAAGTCCTCGCTGGTAAAGGAGATAAGGGGAATATCTGCATGAGGAATCATTAGTATTAATTTTAGAAAGACAACCCTAAGGACCAAGATTGTCCAGGAGATGTTTCAGCTCTGGAGAGCCATGGGAGACAGCCTGGGAGCAGCTTGGTTTGGCAGCCTGCTAGCTGGAACAAATAGAAGGAACACTTCAGAGTTAATCCTGAGTCACAGGTAGCTTCTAGACAAAGTATTTTTTAGTGCTCTGAATCTATCCCAACACACAGTGACTGAGAAGAGCTCTGCAAAGCACTGAGGAGTGTCACGCAAGCTCCCAGGCACCCCAGTGGGGAGGAAGGGGAGATCCTGAACGGGTGCCGGAACATTTGCAGGATCCGGCACCCCTGGGAAGGTGGTCACCGTAAGTGGTAACCTGGCACTGCAAAGATCAGGGAAAGACATCTCTCAGCCACAGGAACAAATCAGTCCCCTTTAGCACTGAGCAGCAGAGTGGGATTAAGGAAGGAGAATAAATTACAACATCAATATTTAAAATAAAGCAGACCTCTGCTTCCTCTGGCCATCGTGTCTCTCAATTAGCAAGCTCTGAATGAGACACCAGTTGAAAGTGAACTATCCTATGACAGCAAAGACACAGGGCCGCAAATGCAAATTCACAGAAGTCATAGAAAATTAAGGATAAATCATTTAATCAGTTTTCTGCTACAGCTTCCTTACTTCAGAGGACTGCTGAGGTGAAAATCCATTCCTCAGAGGTATTGAGCACCTCTGGGACCAAAAGGGCTGAGGACAACATCAATTGCAATTAACTTCAGATGTTACTGTCTTTGTAGAAGAAGCCTTAGTTTATGCCAATGTTGAAAATGGTTACATTGTTCTGGTATAGGACTACAATTCTAAATCTTTTCAAGTTTTTTTTTCTATTAAAAAAAAAAAGAACAGTATCTCTGTAACGGAATTTCTGAGTATCAGAATGACTTTTGCCATTTCTTAAAACTGCATGATAACAAAAGGTCACAGGCTGACTCCAGTTCCCTTGTATTTAGCAAAATAATGTGGTTCAGAACAGAAAAGCTCAACTCAAAGGTCACAACAAAATCTATTTTTCTCCCCTGTATTATACACAATATTTCCTTAGAGTCATATTCCATCCTAGAGCAGAGTAAGCACGTTTCAAAATGAACCCAAGTAATACATTGTACATGCCATTTTCTAAACACTATCACTTTTTTCTTTTTTTGGAGGCGGACAGCAGGGGTGAGTATTAACTCAAAAAATAAATTTTGATGGAAAAGTACCATAACACTTAAGGATGCTAAATGCTACAGCAATCTGAATTAACACTTGCTAATATGAAAGTCAGCTGTCATGACTTTAAAAGCTTTAGTAAGCAATTCTAATATCCCTGCTTGGACTATTCTTAATAAGAAGCAATCAATGGTGTAAAAAGCGTTATTGCATCATCTATTTCCAAGCCTAAACAAATTTTCCAGATAAAAATACAAAGCCAGACAAAACTAGACTTTTTTGGCTTTTTGCTTCTCTTCTCATTTAGAAGAGTACTGGAGCGTGAGGTTCAGCCTATTCCTTTTGTTCTCTTTTTGTTTCTTTGGGATCCATTCTGAGTAACACAGGCAAGAGCAGAATTACTAGGACAGTGGTATTTTAAAGTTTTCTACTGAGTGAGAATTGGCACAGACGTTTCTTGCCTGGAGGAAGCTTAGAAGGCAATGATACTATCTGTGGCTACTGACGAGGGAGACATGGGATAAATGCTATTTCCCATGTTTTTTCCTATCACTTTTGAAAAGATTGCCACCCACAGAGTGCTGTAACAATGCAACCTGGTGAATTTAAGGGGTGCAGATGGATTTTAGATAAGGAAATGGCTGGAGAAGCTCTTTAAATCCTTTCAGTTAAGAGACATCCTATGAAGTTCACCCATTGACTTCTGTTTACTTCCCCAAGTTTCAGATACATTATAAAACACTAAATAAAGCCAAAAAGCTGATATATAGGACGTATGAAAGATCTTTTGTCATCTTCATTTGTGTAGAGGCTTCTACCTCCTCTAATCCTTTAAAATAAATGTTTGACATGGATTGTGATTCAGCATCTTCTCTGGTGGGGACAGGGGAAGTCTCAGATCACAACCACCTTGGTACCAGGTACTCTATTTAAAAATAGCACATATATAACACAATTACATGCACATACGTGTCACCAGAAAGATCCATATTACACCAGAGCGATAAGAAGAGCAAAAAAGAGGCATACTAAAAAGGTTTTGATAAAGCAGGGCAAAGGTGGGGTTTTTTCATGTCTGGTAAAGAAAAAACCACCCCTTATTAAGAAGCAATGACCTTTAAAAGCAATGACCTTATATACAAAATATTTCAGGGCAATTTTAATCAGCAGCATAACTGAAAGTTTATACAGCACAAAGCCAGTTAGTCAAGGATGTGTTTTTGTGCAGGAGAATCAAAGTGTATGTCTGAAACTTCACCTTTCTTATCCAAATCAAAAAACTACAACTGTAGCTCTTGCTGTGGACATGTGACATTATAAACTCATGCCCAAGAGAGCACTGATGCATACCACAACTGCTAACTGGAAGCCTGCAAAGTAGCAGCTACATGACCAGCCTGTAACTGAATGAGAAGGAAGCCTTTATTTTTATTTTGTATCCTTAATATGCATAGAAGCCAGAAGATAACCTGGAGTTATCTTGGAATAAGTGTAAATGGTATAAAAGAAATCAAGTTTAGCTCCACAGAAGACATTTTAGTTTGCCTGGGTTTTTGTTTCCAGTTTGTCTGAAGGAAACTATTACTGATGCAAACACAAAAAGCACCTGGTATGAGAAACAAATAACATTAAAGCTTTTCTGCCTTGAATCTTTTACAGGTTTCATTTTATGGGCATCAATAGTTCCTATTCAAAAACAAATCCTCTAGTAGTCACCTGACTAGAAAGATGTGTGACTACAAATTTGGACATATTTGTCCCTTTCTAGCTGAATTAGTAGCAACCTACTCAAATGTACATAAAAACTTTTCGCTCACTTGAAGACTTTAACAAATCAAGAGCAATTACTGTACTTGTGATCAACTAATCTTGCTTCCCATTTTCAGAGGGTTGATCTTTGCTTGCCTATGAAATTAAGCTTCCAGATAACAGCCAGTTTTAAAACATGATGGAGACGGGAACTCTGAGAACTATCGACAGAACTGTCCTGCTAAAAGCAGCAAGACGCTTTTGTCACACAGGTTTCTGCTCCGCTATAACGCTGTCCTGGTTTGAGCGACTCAGGACTAATTTCTCTTCTACTGCTTGGCAAAACTGCACTTTTAGAAGACTCTAGTGTCTGAATTTGTGGAAATATTTACTGTATAGCCAGCTATGGCGTGTGGGTTTCAAGGTCCCAGTGTTTTTGAGCTTGCCAGGTGCGGGGATGAGGAGGAGCGAGACCCAGGCACTTGACCCAAGCTGCCAACAGGATTACTTCATACCATGAATGGCACATCTAATGTAAATTGGCAACTTTTCTGAGGAGTTCTCTCTCTCTCTCTCTCGATGTTTGGGATCCTGAGCACTCCTTGCCCCAGTGCCAAAGCCCTGAGCCCTTCCCTTTCTCCTGAAGCCACAGCGCTCGCAGGGTCCCACATTGGCTGTCCCTGCTGGGAGTGCACGGCTTCTGCTGATGGAATGGGCTGAGTATAGTCCTTATGTATTCTATATTGGTATTGGGATCAATACTGGTTCTTTAGTGTTATTGATGTTAAGTATCTACTCTTATTCTATTAAATCTGTTTATATTTCAACCCTTGGGTTTCCTTGTTTTTCCCGATTCCCCTTCCGGGGTGGGGAGGGGTCATCAGGTGACAATAATTCTCTAATCGACAATAAATTGTTGTGGGTTTCTCCAACCATAATAGACACATACACAGTTTGGGTCTTTTTAAGGAAGATGAATTGAAAAGCAAATATTTTTCTTCCTCCTCACGCTTATAAAGGATCAGCAAAAACTGATTAGCCTCTTTTCACATGCACACTTCGTACTCAGCTCTGTTTAGCATCATGCCATCTGGGCCTAATTTTATTTTTTTTTCTGAAATCAGCAGGCTTCATAATGTACAGCAAATTTGTTTTAATGCTAAGGTTAGATGGAGAAGAATGAGCAGGCCAGCATGTTTTTCCAAATGTAGACAGCCATATGAACTTCTACTCATCTTCACCACGTGCTACTGAAGAGCCACGATTTTCCTACAGAGGCTCAATATCTTACAAGAAAAAAGGATGCAATATTTAAGCATTGTTGTACTGTTAACAGGTGGTAACTTTCAAACCCAGCAACTGCCAGCAAGTGGATTGTCCCAGCTCCTTGGATATTTACAGAGTAAGCTATTCCCTTCATAGATCTTTTTTTAAAATAAGTAAACAGAGACAAAGTTTAGATCCCAGCCATACGTATACACCATTACACATGACTTCTTCCATCCTGTCTCCTATCAGTACTGCTTATCAGCATTTGTATGAGCATCTCATAAGAGAAAGGTGCCAACAACACACATCCATATTGCCAAGCTGTGAGCTCCTGGTAAAGCTCTGCCAGTGTCCAAGGTAATAGTGTCCTTGATTATTGCTTGAGGCTTGTTTTCACATACAGAACAGCCTTACGAAGACAATATTTAAGATCTTCATTTCCCCTCATCATAAGATTTTTTTCAGTTGCTTATAAATTTGCACATTCTTTAACTGCTCAGGTTCAAGTCTGCAATCTTGTCTGAATGGGTAAAAGTTTGTGGGGGTTTTTTTTTTTTCAACCAAAACAATGCAATCACTTCGGAAGCTAAGATACCTTCCCCATGTCAAAAAAATGACAGCTCAATACTCAAAATCTCAAGCACACACATGATCTGCAGTCAAAACTTGCTATAACAGCAACAGGCCACTAAGACAAATATACAGCTTTCATCTCCATCATTTGTGCACTTTGAAGATAAAGATTTGCCAGAGATGCAGTGCCAAACTTTGGTAGATGCTACTTGTACCGATCGAGTTCAGCATACAGCTGATCAGGAATTTCTTTATAATTGTAGCTGTGAGCAGCGGTGAAACCACAAACCAGAACTGAGAACTTTAACATCACATTCAAAGGAACTGACTGAACCAGCACTTGCAGAAACACCTTTATGCATGCTCCTGCTGTGGAATAAATGTGTGAGCTGAGGCTTGGCTGTCTGAAAAACAGTAACAGAACATCCCCCATGCTTCAGCAGCATGTCTGAAAGGTCAAAGTTTTACACCAAGGGAGGCAGGCAGAGAATCCTGTAACACTGAGAATCCCCCGCCTGTCATCTCTTCCCTTTTTTTTATTGAAAGTAATCTATCTTCAACAATCCCACTCATAAGAGAAAGGCAGTCACTCTCAAAGGTCAGGCCCAAGCCCTTCTGTTTAAACTACTGAAGACAGAGCTGCAAACTACATCTTTCTGAGTCAGCAGCATGGAGCTCAGACAAGGACTGCATACTGCATAAGAAAAAAGTTACCTGAGGCACCATGTCTACTTGGTATGGTCTGGAAAACCAAAACTGGCATATTTCTATATACCATTCTTGTCATTATGAAGCAATTCACTCTGGAAAGCACTTTCTCATTAAATTTCTACTATATGGTACATGGAAAGCTTAAGTAGCAAGCAAAACCACAGCCTCCTTGTTCCATTAAATAATCCTCTCGACGCAAGCTGCAAAGAGTTATTCCCAACAGTAAACAACCGTACTGTGATACTTCAGCAATTTCTAGAGTGCTATTAATAATGTAGCGGCAGTATGGTTTTCTTTGAGTATTTTATCTTTTCTTAGTGGTATGCAAGCTTTGCTAACGTGCACGTGATTTATGAGATTTCTGAAAAGGAATAGCTTTCTTTTCTGAAAGCAAGGTCCACATAAAGACACATCTTTTATTCCAACAGTAATTCATATTATACACCTCTTACTTGACCAAATAAGCACCCTCTGCTCCCTACTTTTCAGGAGAGATTTTGACCTGTTCAAGCCAGAAACAAGCTATCTCAAAGATTCACTCTTCGCCCCTCATGTTTTACTTTCACTTTTTGCCCTTGTTAAAAAATGGAGATAAGTGACAAACGTATCAAAACACCCACAGACAGGTAAAAATTACTACCAACACAAGTTTTTGCGCACTGCAAAGTGTTATCAAAGAAAACAGTTACATATTTAAAATGATATAACATTTCTTGAGCATTAAAAGTGAAAAGCAGCGTGCAAAGAGGAGGATGTATCTTAACCGACTTATTTCATGACTGATGGAGCTGCTGTGAATATGGCCTGGAGTTCTTCTCTCCATTGCAACGTCAAGGTTAAAAGCACAAACGATCAGCTGCAAAACACGTACTAGGCAAATTGGCAGTGCATTTCAAATGGAGCCATTCTTTACTTGCCCTGGAATGTTACTGAAGCAGGAATGACTGCTCCTAAGATTTATACCTGCAAATACCAGTATTTATACCAATGCAAAAGTGGGAATGACACAAGGACAGTTGTATCAGCACAATGCCACGTAACATTATCACAGCCACAACAGTTCTGAATACCTGGAGCACATTAAAATTACTAGTGAAGTGGCTGTCATCCTTGGCACACAACTAACCAAGAAACAGCAAAAACCAGATTGCTTATTTCTTCACATTTTCAGATACGTATTGATAAAAATAGGGCCATTACAGAATCCAAGTTTACAAACATTTTAATAGTAAGATTTGAAGGAGGAAAGTGACCCATTTAAAACAAAGAGAAGAAACACAGAGTTAAAGGTAGCACATTGAAAGCCTGAGTGATTTTCTTCTAACTATAAACCACACCAATTCACTACTATAATAAAACTAACAGTAATACAGCATTTTTCATTCATAAGCTGCAAAACCTACAGGAAAACTTTCCCAGCTGATAACAATAGTATTCTCTCTTGAAACTAGATATGGACTACTTTGATTTGGGGGTATTCAATGCCGTTTTGAACAACAAAGGGGATAGTTCTTTGTTGCTGTAAGGAACACCTGAGGATCTTGTAGCCACTCTCTCACCTCAGAGCCGTAGGCTGGGGATCACTATTAGTAAAATCACTTATGCACAGATGCAGCTCAAAGACAGAAATTTTATTTCCTGCAAAGATGTAAATGGTTAAACTTAAGCTTAATAGAAACAAAACCAAAGAATCCAACTAGACAAAGAAGGAAGAAACACCTGAGATAAAGGATGTGCTACTGGTGGTTCATAACGCCTTCCTGGTGATCACGGGAGATGAAACCACACTGCAGAAAAGCAATAATCATCATTTCTATTAGCTGTGATCCCACTTGAAACGCTGTGTGCCGCTCTGGTAATGTTCATCACCAGGCTGTGAAGAGTAACAGGAATGATAAGACCGAGAAATTGATTTATGAGAAAGATTACGAGTTAAACACAAGGAGCTTTGCTAACCAGCAATGAAAAGCAAGCACAAGTATCCATGAATATTTGATAGATGTAACTTCTAAGGAGGAGGAGATCTATCTAGTGTGACACACAAGGATTGGAAGTAAAATCATCAAGACCAGAAAAGAGAAATTGTGATAAGAACTTCCTTTTTGAGATGTTCTATCAGTGAAATAATTATACTGTGAAACTGCTTCACGTTTCAGGCTGTCACAGACCAAAGTTTCAGAGGTGTGCTGCAGCCCACGCTGTCCCTCTGGCTGGGATGCAGCCTGGCTCACCTGGCCGTTCCTCTGAGCCCCGCAGAGAGCTCTGCTGAGGTTTGAAGGGACAAGCAACAACTGATGGGGCCACTTGCAGAACAAATGGATGTATACATGTAGAATCACACAGTAGCAGTGACAGAGGTTTGTAAATGAGGAATGAGCGGAAAACGGTAAATCTACACACACTGACTGTGAGCCATAAGCTCTGACCACGAGGGGCCCATCAACAGGACGGACTGACAAGCAGTGCCGAATTACTGCACCTCTGCCATGCTTTCGATGCTTCCACGTGCATTTCCATCTGCGTTGGACTCCTAGTGCAGAGCAGAGTGTGCATCGCTCTTGGTATTTGTACCCCTAACGAAGGACATCATTGGTGGTACTGGGTATAGAATCATAGAATCATTTAGGTTGGAAAAGACCCTTGGGATCATCGAGTCCAACCATCAACCCCACTCTACAAAGTTCTCCCCTACACCATATCCCCTAACACCACATCTAAATGACTCTTAAACACATTCAGGGATGGTGACTCCACCACCTCCCTGGGCAGCCTATTCCAGTGTCTGACCACTCTTTCTGTGAAGAATTTTTTCCTAATGTCCAGTCTGAATCTACCCTGTTGCAGCTTGAAGCCATTCCCTCTTGTTCTAGCGCTAACTACCTGTGAGAAGAGACCAGCACCAATCTCTCTACAATGTCCTTTCAAGTAGTTGTAGAGTGATGAGGTCTCCCCTCAGCCTCCTCTTCCTCAAACTAAACAGTCCCAGCTCCTTCAATCGCTCCTCATCAGATTTATTCTCCAGGCCCTTCACCAGCTTCATTGCCCTCCTCTGCACTCGCTCCAGCACCTCG
>VWZL01004335.1:0-109132 GCA_013396915.1 Stercorarius parasiticus
AGACCGAAGCAAAGAAGGTATTCGGTACCTCTGCCTTCTTCACATCCTCCGTCACCATGGCTCCTGTCTCATTCAACAGTGGGCCCACAACTTCTCTGGTCTTCCTTTTGCTTCCAATATATTTGTAGAAGCCCTTCCTGTTGAGCTTGACATCCCTTGCCAGGTTTAATTCCAAGGTGGCCTTGGCTTTCCTCGTTTCGTCCCTGCACGCTCTGGCGGCATTCTTGTAATCCTCCCAAGGGGTCAGTCAATGGTACCTTTGTGCTATCCTTTGAGTTCTGTCTTGATGAGGTCAGCAATAAGATCAAGGGTTTGTATTCCGTTATGTTAGCAATAAAAAGGGGGGCTGNTGATCCTGAACTCTATCATGTCATGATCACTACAACCTAGGGTGCCCCCAACCTTAATGTCCTCCACCAGTCCCTCTGTGTTTGTCAGTACTAGGTCCGGGAGTACTTCTCTCCTTGTTGACTCCTGTACCACCTGTGTCAAAAAGTTGTCATCAATGCACTGGAGGAGCCTCCTGGACTGTGCGTGCCTGGCTGTGTGGTCTTCCCAGCAGATATCGGGGTGATTGAAGTCCCCCATGAGAACCAAGGCCTGCGATTGCAAGGCTACATTCAGCTGTCTGTAGAAAGCCTCATCAGCTTCTCCGTCCCGGTCAGGTGGCCTGTAATAAACACCCACAACAGTGTCCTTCATATTCGCCTGCCCCTTAATCCTTACCCATATGCTCTCAACCCTTATCATATGATAAATAGATTTGATATTATAAATAGAGGACAAGTAAGCACAAAAAACAATAGCAGGCAGTATGTGATCAATGCAGATTTTATAATGCTTAAAGAGAATAATATAACAAGAAATCAAAGGTAAGAAAACTCAGAGGAAAGAAATGAGTTAAGGTTTTTCATGAGAAATACAACCCAGCTACAAACCAATCACTGTTCTTATAGAATAAGATAACTGTGTATTATCAACAAACAGCATGTAGTGCTAATGATATCCAATCAACTTCCACAGAGGAAGAAAAATTTTATTAGTGATAAAATAATATAACAAATATTTTTGTGATAGGACTCTCTTTTCTGGTACTGATCCTGTCTTCAGGCAAAGATTTCCATTCCCCCAGACCCCTCAAATTTTTGAAATTTTGTCTTTGAAAGAACATAATCTTAAACATAAATTCTTTCCTTATATGTATTTAAGGTCACGTAGATAATGAGTGAGAAAGAAAATACCATACAGTTCATCATACCGTAATGCATGAATGACTGGAACTGCATTGGGTTTTATTTAATATATAGTACTGTGTTCAAAGTTTGATTTTATGTTATTTTATTATTTACTCTGAGAGACCAAACTCTTGGGAGGGGGTGGGGGTGCAGCTGGTTCCCAGAGCCAATTCAGCAGAGACTAAATTCAATAGAGGCGAAGCCAATTTAGGCAAACTGCTGTCTGGAATGCTTCAGGTCTGTAGATTCTGCATTTGGACTTTCAAAATCTCTTCCATCTGTATTTTTTATTTAAGCAAAAGTGAAATGTAAGTTACTTTTCATTGCTCACCATTTGTTTATAAGCCTTGAAAGAAAAATGAAAAGCATCTTCTATAAGGAAAAAATGCTAAGTGGTGTACTTCAAATTAAAATGATAAACCTCCAGGGGCTCCTAGAGATACTGTCATTACCCAATGAAAAAATAAAGCAGCACAAACCAAGACTGTTATTTCAGTTGCGGTGACATGAAAGTGTCCTATAGTGATACAGCCATCCCTACTGGGACCAGGTCTGTATTAATATAATAAAGCTGTGTCAGCATAAAGCCTTTCTGTCTGCATGTCAGTGTGTGTAGATTTGAAACTGCAGTGAGATATCACCCCCTGAGCAAATCTACTCTACTCATATGAAAACTTGCAGGATTGGGCTTGCAGAGAGCTGGGAAAGCCTCTCTCATGACACCCACGCAGTCTTATCCTCGGATTAGCCACCCAACTGAGAGCCCAGGAAATCGCTGTGCATGCAGAGCATGTCTGTGACCATCCCACACTGTCTGGGAAGCGGATGGATGGCTGCTCTCCGTTAGAGGGCAACAGGACACCATGCTCACAGGAAAATTACTGTCTGGAACTGCTTATTAGTGACAATATTCAACACTGTGTTTGGTGGCCTCTGCTTTCTCCATGGTAAAAGGTCTGGCCTGTGTTTCACCCCTCTGTGTTTGGTCATTCCTGAGGGCTGGAACGGAAGCTGTATGTGCAAAGTGCTTCTCTGTGCCAGCTGCCCAAAGGTAACATCCCACCCACACTACAATTAATGATCATCACGAAATCTCCACTTAGACTGGAAGTTGTCCTCTAAGCCATTTTGGGAAATCCATTACATTGAACTGAAACTTATATCACAGCTGGCTGTGCTTTGGACAGGGATGGGATGGGTTAGGGAAGCACCTCTGATTTACTGCCCCATGGTGCCCTGCAGAGAAACCTCTGTGCAGATGGATTCCGAGGTGGCTCACTGAGAATGTTAGGTACAGATGATGTGAATATCCCCTCTCATTTGCCCCTTTGATTTGAACAAGGCAAAAATAAAGGGAGACCTTAATCAATGTTTGGACTGCATAGGTTTACCAAATCAGCCACCTCCTCCACTTCACAAGAAACTCCAGCTGGCTTAACTGTCCTTGCATATCTGACTTGATGCCCAGCTTTGACAGCCAGTTGAGCATCCTCACACTCACCAATGAAGTGTTCCTGCTACAAACGTCGCGGTGATGGCAAGAGCAAACCAGCCTATAAAGCCTCATTCAGCTGTCAAAATTATTGCCGCTGGATGTCACAGAATCAAAATTGCTCATCAAGCTCGCAATAGAAAAGTATACATACAAATATATGTGCAAGGAGTTTAAGCTTTGAATTTTACACTGAGAATGAGCGTAAGCCTTTCTGTCTGCCATCCCTGGTGTGAGCTCCCTCCAGACGTATGCTGCCTATGTTCCTTATGTCCATGGCCCAGGTGCATACCCCTGACTCCTACTGCTGGGAAAAACCAGAGGGAAAGTTTGTAGAAAGACAGTAAAGTAAAAAGAGAGAGAGAGGAAGGACTGTTGAGACAGGGTTGTTAGTAGCTCAATGATTCAAAAAGGAAAACATCAACATGGAAATGTATAAAGCCCTAAATGAAAAAAAAAAAAAAAAGAAGAAGAAGAAGAAGAAAGGCAAGGAGGAAGGTCAGGAGCTTGTTGGGAATCACCAGACTTTTGGGTGAGTTGTCAGAGACATCAGTGTCCGCAGAGTACCCTGGGTATCATAGTATTGTCTAGGTTGGAAGGGACCTTTAAGATCATCAAGTCCAATCATTAATCTAACTCTGACAAAACCACCACTAAAACCTGTCCATCAGCATCACGTCTACCCATCTTTTAAATACCTCCAGGGATGGCGACTCAACCACTTCCCTGGGCAGCCTGTTCCAATCCTTGATAACTCTTTCTGTGAATAAATTTTTCCTAATATCCAATCTAAAGAAGAGACCATCCCCCCCCTCGCTACACCCTCCTTTCAGGTAGCTGTAGAGAGTGAGAAGGTCTCCCCTCAACCTCCTTTTCTCCAGGCTGAACAACCCCATTTTGTGAGGAGCTCAACTGCTCCTCACAAGGCTTGTGCTCCAGACCCCTCACCATCTTTGTTGTCCTTCTCTGGACACAATCCAGCAACTCAATGTCTTTCTTGCAGTGAGGATGTACTCTAACGAGCTGGGGAGGGTGACCAGCCCCGTTGATGCCTGCTCCACCAGCAAAGATTCTGCACAGTTGTGAGCCTGTTAGCCTGAAAGCTTGTCAGACCGTGGCCACTTATTCATATGACAAAAATTATATAAAGCCATAAATAATTGCTTTATGTTTTGTCTCTTGCTTGAACAGTTTGTGCCTGACTAAAGATGCCAGAGCAAATGGACCCAAGAGAGAGGTAGTAACATGAGAGGTGACCAAACAAAGAACTGGGAAGCTGGGGACATCCACGGAACCTGCCTCCAAATTACCTGACCCTCACCCTGGTCCACACATTTGACCAATATTGTGGTCACTATGCATGGTTTTCCCTGTGTTTCACACAGGAGTAAGGGACAAAAAGATTTAGGAAGGAAAATCAAGGAAAGGAGTTGTCACTTGCTCTTAAACTCAGGCTTTCAGATGATGACGTTCTTATAAAGTAAATATACATTAACTTATTTATTTGATAAGCTGAACAGAGCTTGTGATTTGTTACTTGGCACTAAAAGTATTCTTGGAGCAGATGAAAAAATGCCCTGGTTGTACAACATGGAATATTAAAGAAAAATTACTTTGGCAAACAGAAAGTTTCCTGGTAAACACTCTCTGGCTCTGTGGGAGTGGTACTTCACTGACCCAAAGTGTTTGCTTTCCACAGAGCAAAGGACAAGCGAGACAAAAGTCCATGAGACTGTAATCTGCAGATCTGTCATATGAGAATGTCATGATGTAAAAGCTTTTTTCTATTTCTCTCCTAAAGCTTCACAGATACGGGGATGACCCACATAGTGAAATTTAAACAATCTAGTCATACACAGGGAAAATGCAATAAATCTCCACGTAAATTGTCTTCACTACAATAAAAGACAGGACACATCCATCTGCAAGATAAAAGATACCAGTGAGATGGTGGCGGTGTAGTCAAGTCTGACGAAATTCACCACTGAGACTTAAGGAACTAATTGAACAAATCTTTGAACCATGAACAACTAACTTCATGAAGGCAAACACCTCACAGAAGAAGTGATGTAGACCTTTGGGAAGATGAATGTGGAATTTCTGCCTAAAAAGGGAACTAAAGGAGCATTTAAATCATCGGCCCAGTTTGATCCAGGGAAAAAATCTGCATCAAATTATTGAAAAAGCGATGTATAAATTCATAAAGGCTTTGTTGATAGGAAAACACATCTAATATTTCAAACTTCCATCAAGCAGGCCTGCAAGATGAAGAGGCCTTACGGTAGCTAAGTCCTTAAAAGGGAACTTCTGTGTTTTCCTTTACATACTCAAAGCAGAAAGGTAAAACAAGTTGCTCTGCTGCCCTGGTATGCAAACCACTGGCACATAGGATAAGAACCTGCTTGTGTTCAACTGGAGCTAGGCAGAAAGATCAAGGCTAAAGTAGAATAATTATGTCAAATGACTGGATATGGTAAAGTAAACAGAAAATGTATGAACACCCAAGAGGTGTTTTGGGTTGCAACGTCACTCACACCAACCATACCAGTAACACCATATAAAGGCAAGATTGTCTAGGGAATTCTGTTAGAAATATCAGGGTTTGGACACACTAGAACCAAAACTAGGATCAAAGGGGAAAACATAATTTTGAAAGGACTGTTTATTTGAGAGAAGTTTGAGAAGAGAAAATGGGGTGCAAGGGGAGTGAAAGGTGGGCTCAAACTCAGAAAAATGGAAAATAAAGAAAAAAACCCAAAGAATAATAGTAAGTGAATCTTCTGGCAGAAAGAGCTTGGACACTTCCAGACATCAGTGATGCCAACCTTTGGACTTGAGTCCACCAGGACAGTTGAGGGTCCCCCACTGCACAACCTACTGTACTTTGTGTCACGTGAACATCTGGTGGGGGAGGGAAATAGCATTGGGTCACAGTATTTACAGAATTGTAATTTAATAATGGAGCTAGATCTTAAATTAGATTTAAGAGCTATAATTAATAGTTTCATAGTCGCACATAAACACCTGCATAAGTATATAACACTCAATTAACATTAGTTAGGCTCTTTTCAGTGGTGCCCGGTGACAGGACAAGGGGTAACGGGCACAAAGTTGAACACAGGAAGTTTCACCTAAACATGAGGAGGAACTTCTTTACCCTGAGCATGGCAGAGCACTGGAAGAGGCTGCCCAGAGAGGTGGTGGAGTCTCCATCTCTGGAGACATTGCAAACCCGCCTGGACACGTTCCTGTGCAACCTGCTCTAAGATGACCCTGCTCTGGCAGGGGGGTTGGACTAGATGATCTCCAGAAGTCCCTTCCAACCCCTACCATTCTGTGATTCTGTGATTCTGTGATCAGTAGTTTATTTTGCTAATTGGATTATGGATTATTTTGGTTCCGTAGATTACTTATTGAGATTACTGGCTGCTTTGCTTACTACCTCAAAGTGCATTCACTAATTGATAAACACCCACCTTGGTCAGTTTGCATAAGGTAAATTTCAGGTGTCTGATCCAAAGGGGGAGTATCAACCCTCAGCTGCAACAGATGGATACCTGGCAAAACAAGTAAACTGAAAGCAATAGACAAGATATACTTTGACTTTAATAAGACTTTCAATATTGGCTTATATGTCATTACCAATAAAGAAAGAAAAAGTAGTTTACATCTCCATGAAAGAGACACTCACTTAGTTGAAACTCAGAAAAGTTTCAGTTCACATCTCACTTTGAGATGAAGAATTTATATCAGGTAAGTGTCCTGAGGACTCCCGGGCTGTGTGAGCCAATCACTATTTTCATTGTTTACTTGTGCAGTTGAACAGAGAGTTCAATTCTAAAAAAAAAATTTATAACTAATTGTGGTTGAAGTTCCCATTGTGTCGGGGACGGGACTGGAATTCAAAAAAATAATCTAATAAATTGGAAATGTTATCTGGGCTGGCAAAAGATGAGAAAACAGAATAACAAAGTATATGCATGCAAAATGGAGGATTAGCAAGCTTTAAAATGGATGAGACATCAAAAAAGTCATGTTTTATTCCGGGATGTATTAACCATGTTCCTGTTAGTAAGGCCTATAAGTTAATTATTTCACTCTATTCATCATCAGTAAGTCCTAAGTTGGTGTACTAATATTTCAAATAAATTTATAATATATCATTATGTAAATACTGGTACAGAGATGACTCAGTACATAACGATACCGCACTTACTGGAAATTCCTGGCATAGATTTTTAGAACAGGAATGTGTGAGTTCAACTTTTTGCTTGGCTAAGTAATTTGCATGATAACTTAAAATGTTACACGGTTGCAGTAAGCAAGAAATTTGAAGGTATTTGAAATTTTCAGGGTTTTTTTCCTACTAGAAATTTACAGCTGTAATAATCCCAGTAGCATCATTTCCCCATCTAGAGCAACACTTTACCTCAGGCAATGGGAATTTTAGTGAGGACACATTTGGTCCACACAATATATCAAGACCTTCCTCAGTTTCTCAAGGAGATTGTGAGACTGATAACTTTCAGAAAAAAGATATCAGAATGCAGTCTGAGTAACTAGAACTAAGGGATTTATTTATTCTTCCTTTTTGAGCGGGGAAGGAGTAGCCAGACCAACATGAATAGATGGTCAGAATAAAATGCAACATGCAATATAATAATAATCAAAGATAGAGTTCTAAGTGGCCCACACACTGTAGTGCATATTTCCAAAAAGAGATGATCCATAAATCAATATTTCCCCTTCATGAAGTAGCAATCCTTAAAAAATGACAGGACAAATGAGAAAAAGGGAAAAAAAAATCAAGCGTCTGTAGCAGAAAGCTACAGCTAAAGGTTTAAGATTTCACCAAAATGCTTTAAAAGACAGTGTTAGAATTTTAATTACACTATAAGAAAGAAGCCTGGAAAAGTCACCATCCCAGGACTCCCATAGCTGGTCTTAAGTGTTCCCAAAAACCAGTCATATATTTTGCATCCAATGCATTGTTTCTCCAAGATTATGAGGTGGTTCTTTGAGAAAGTGCTTAAAATAATTGGCTGTAAGTTATTTTTCAGATCTGGATAGAAACTGTTCCTTTCTCCTACCAGACCTTTACAAATGTTTACATCAATCCTATTCCCAAACTTCTCTCACCAGAGATGAACTGGAAGTTGACCATGGTTGCACTATGATAAGGTAGTCTCAAACAGAAATATGAATGTGAAACATTATTGAAAAAGAGCATGAGGATCTGTAATCAGGCAATACCCTAATCTGTTAAATGCAGTGTCAAACTGTCACTGTAAAAACTAAATAAAACACAGAAATGTCTATTGAAGTGTTTCTTTAAGAGAGACAAATTTAAAATTAAGGCTTCAGCTTTGGAAATGAAGTGTTTGATCCTGTAAAGATGATTAAAGTAATTGTTACTCTTCTGGTGCTCTTTTCCTGCAGCTCAACCAGGGACCTAGAGGTGGTACTTCATTTGAAATAAAGAAATAAAAGCGCTTTTTTCTCATTTTCTTCAACACATTAGGGAAAAAAAAATCAGACTAGATCACCTCATTAAGTTAGGGGTAAGGTGCTTGATCCAGGACATTTATGGGAAAATCAGAAACAAAGACAAGTGGAAGTGTGCTTGGATCTCCGCCTCCTTCACAGTTAGTAGCTACATGAACAAAATACTTCACCCACTGTGTAGGAAATTTGGATGTATCCCTCCCCTGTCTGTGCTGAAGCACACATCCCTCCTGGAAGAGTGCCTGAATCCTCATGTCACCAGGGATTTGGAGTGGCTTGCGCTCATGAATATGCCCTCTTTACGCCCTCTTCCCAACGTCTTCTGCTGTGTTAGCTGACCCAGTGCTATAGTATCTCTCTGTGGAGCTGGCAGGTGGTTTGTGAGAGACCCATACTCTTCTGGAATAGAAGGAAGAGGCCAAGAAACCCTACATGGCATCCACAGCCACTCTGGGGACTGATATCTGCGCAGGGTTTGCAATTTCTAAAGCACCACTGGAATACATCTACACTGCTTCCCAGGAGAGTATCTTAACCATGAGGTTGCAGAATTGACTTCAAAAGGGGAGAACAGACTCCTCAAAATAATGTGCAAATCCCTTTTGAGGAGCTTCATTAAGAGCTGTTATGTCTTATCCATTAAAACAGAGGGAATTAAATTGGATTTCATGTAGCCTGCTTGGATGTTATAATCCCATGCCAGTAGGAGAAAGGAACAGCATTTATCCAGCAACAAGAAATTACTTTCAGACAAAACTTATTGGCAGATGTGATCCAAACCCCCAGTAGTTTCGGGATAACTAAAACATTGCTCTTCAGCTGTGTCACAATTTTCCAAATGAGAATACAAAAGAAACCCTCTCCTACTTCTACAGCTGAACATCCCGTGCCAGAACCAGTAAAACTTTTGTTCATGGTTGTGGATCCACTGGAGCCTTCCCACTCTGAGAAACTGGTCTGTAGCTAGGTCAGCAGCCAAACCACAGTTCTGCGCTCTCTGAGTGCAAACTCATTTTCCCATTTTCAGAAATTGTTTTCTTGCAATTTTTCACAGGACTAAGAACTCACAGATTTAAAGCAATCCAGTCGCATACCAGAGAAGTAATTTCTTTGGGTTAGGCCATCCAGATAAGATATTCCTTTTCCTCAAAGAAGCTAGCATGCAGTTCATGAGTCACCTAGGTTGAAGGACAGTTTTTTACGGCATGTAAAGGGGATGTTAAAATGTCAACATCAACAACATTCATGTCAACACCAGTATCTACCCTTTCTCTGTAGACTCTATTCTCCTAAGGATGAGTGAATGTCAGCCTAGCTGACTTCACAACCCAAGATGACATTCAAAAGTAACATACTCTCAATATCTTGTCTTCATCTTGGGTAACAGAGGTAGGATGTGAAAGATCTGCTGCTTCCAACACCAGAGATTCTTTTCCGCTCTAAGTTGAGTCCCAGCTGATGTGTTCTCCCTCTCTAGGTCACAGTTGTCCTATCTGTCTGGCAAGCAAATTTGATTGCTTAGTTTGAGCTGGATGGGTAAAAAATCAAACCTGGAAGAGCTTCCAACTGCAACAAATGGCCCCAGGCTATCGCTGCTCTGTTCATATAGTGTTGATTATAGATTTCTGCCCTCATGCTTTGGGTTTTATGAGCCTTTAGCCCTATGTTCCTCACCCTACCCATTTCCTCTCTGCACACAGCTGAAGCTTCTGCAAATCCACATCCACAGCTGTTAACACAAAACTGATCTCTCCCGGTGCTCTGCAGCAGTACTGGTGCAGTGAGGGACAGGATTCCCATCCCCCAAATCCTAAATGTAAGCAAGACACTAGCCAAAGGTATTAAGCAGCTAAGAGCTGAGGACAGGAAAAGAGAGTTAGCATCTATTTCTTTTTGCATCTGCAGGTTGTATATCCAGGAACCTTTTGCAATGACTTCTCCTTGCCAGCAGTGGACGTGAAGAGAAACTTGTCTGCAGTTCTAGGACCCGATTGCTAAATTCCTTGTTTAGCTGCTGATTGTGCGGTCAGTGGATACAATAGAGCAGAACTTAGCTCCAACCACCTGAGCAGCCCACTGTCAGACTTTCTGCACAAAGCATAACTGCAGGTGGGTGCAAATTCAACGGTCGCTGTGCCCTGCAATGGCTCTGTTTTATAGCTGGCCTTGTTTTGAGTGTACGTCTATCTTCTTTTTACATGGTTCTCTTTTTACATCCCCTTTCTTTCCCCTTCTTCTCAGCAATTCCTTTTTGTTATGTTTTGTGTTAAGGTTCTACCATGTCCAAACATGTACCAGGCAAAATAAATAGAAAGGTAGCTCCTCTTCCAGTTTTGATACCAATAAAATACTCCAGAATGTCAGAACGCAGGACAAAGATGGCAATTTAAACCAGATATGGTCAGTAAACGCTCTTGAATTTGGAATGGTAGGTGAAACAAAGTCATCAGACCCAGATCTCTGAAGACAATTGTTCCAAGGAAGGTGAATTTATTAGTATAGACATGATTTATGAGACATCAGTCACACAAGGAAAACAGAAGTCTGGAAGTACTTATTTACTGTGCTTCTAAAACAATTTCTGGCTGCTGTACTTTCAGGTTTGGATGATTCTTTTCTCTCTACAGGTTAATTTTGGGATGTCTGGTCCAAAATAAACTTCTTCATAGGTAACAGATACTTCCAGTTCATTACACTCCATTGCTGAAGAGTAGGAGATGAGATTCAGTTCTCCTGGACGGAAATATTTATAATGCAGACTATTTGATCCGAATTCCTTTTATTGTTAGTTGACAAAAAAAATACATGTTTTTAATCCCAGATTTATGTGGTCTGATTTAGGGTGAGCCGTTCAGGGCAATGCACATCACATCTCAAAAGTTAGTTTTTCTCCAATAACTATAAAGGGAACTAATTTTAGATGAAGGCAGCTACGCTATAGTTAATTTAGTAAGTTGAATCCTACTTTAGTTATTAAAAGACCACAATTGTTACATGAAATTATAACAACATTATTGCAAGCCATGAAATAAAATGTACAGGAGTGCACACATAAAAAACAGGGGTGCCTTGAGTGTTACTTATCTCATCTGCTTTTCACCTGGAGATTCACCTGAATCTACAAGGTTAGCTTGCCCAAAAAACTCCTCTGGGTTGCTCTCCTTGGTGGAGCTAGGTCAATGAAGACAAAAGAACTTGAGGTGCAATAGACCTGTCGAAATGTAGATACCTTAGCATGAGACAGATCTCTCCCAAGACACCCCTTATTGTCTCATCTAAGTGCTTAATTCAGTTGGGTGTCCAGAACCCACTGAGATGCCCCAGAGCATCCTGCCAAGCCTCCGGCTACAATTTGGAAGGGCATGGGTCTTCCGTATGTTCTTTGTAACATCTTTAGTACTGCAAAGGTGTCTTAGACATCTTGTTTTATATGACATGGTGCCAAGGGCTTCCAATTAGGCTGCTGCATTTAGACTTAGGTCTCCAGTGACCTAGATCTCCTTCCCACTGTTGGGATAACTAGCTCAGATGTAGAAGCACTCCTTTAGTTAGACATAACTATATTTTATGACTTCTTTCAAAAGAGGCTATTCATTGATTTATGAAGAAACAGGTGTTTGCTTTTCCCCGCCTTGACCATAGGAAATCACTAACGTAAGCACGTATGCTTAGATATCGTCAATGCTAGTGTTAATAACTGGATACTTTCCAGTATCAGAAACTTGTAAAAGACATGAAGCAGTTTCAGCCAGGAAACTTTTTTTTTTTTTCTGCGGTTCATTGCAGAACAGGGTGTTCCAGGTTCCACTTCCTGGGCTGTGTGTACATTTTCTATCAGATCATGTTTCTCTAAAAGGGAAAAACATTACAGGATGCAGAAACCAGGAATCTCTGTATTCCTTTACAGTGCTTTTTCTCAAGGCCTTTTTCGTGCAATTAAATACTTTCTCTTGCCGTTTTTTCCCATCTAGTCCTATGGTTCCCGCATGTCAGACTGTGGAATGGCTCAGATTCAGCAAGGTATGTGGAAAGCCCTCTCAGTCAAGATATGCTGTATGTAATATGCCCTCTGGTTATGCAGGTTGCATCCATCTTTTATCAAGTAGTTTACCATTTCAGAGTGTTATAGCCTCGCTACTACAAAACACGTGAGAAAGAGCTCCACAAACAAACTTGGCTGTGGACAAATGCAGCTAGTTCAGTAATTGTTATGAGTCAAATTGAAATTAGTCAACAATATAATTTCTAAATGATTCCACATGGTGAGATACCATGATTTTACATGGAGATTATCTTACTACTTCTTTTCACTGTTCCAAGTGTTTCTCATTTGCTTACTGCAACCAGTCCAATAGAATGGTCCATGCAAGACTCACTGACCTGCAAATCCAATTTTCCTGTTTTCTTCTATATTTGAATATAATTTTTAGTCTCAGCAATTCAAGAAATTTTTTACTAACTGGACACTGTGACAAGAAGACCAACCTTCTTTCTGTGCCATCTACAATACCTCTGGTATACTCTTACATCAAGCGCATGAGAAGGCTAAAATGCTTATATATGGAATGAATTTAGGGCTAATTTTTTTTAAGGAATTCACGGCAAAAGTCACCACATTGGCATCACTATTGTTAGATTAGAGAAACATTTTTTCCCAGCAAATACATGTAGCAAACAAAAAGGCATTAATGAAAAACTTTAGTTGTTCATATAGCTTGTTTTACACAGAGATAGTTATGGCTGAAGTCATTAACTATGTAAACTGAAGCTGAGCCCTTAAAACCATTTTTATCCATGAGTAAGAAACAAATATCTCCAGATCATCATTACATTTGAGATATCTGTGCTAATTTGGAGTCTGCATTGCTTTGTGTCTTTCATTATTAGTTGGAAGGAAAGGGAAGTATTTTCCACTTCCTTTTTAAAAAAAAAATAAAAATCACTCAATAAATCACCTATATCAAAAGCCAATTTAGATTACGAGCAATTTTGTTCCTTGCTTGCTTTTCTTCCTGTTAGCCAGATTTATTTCAAATAACAGATTTGTTCTAAAACATCAGCTGGGCATAGATATCCTGTAGCGTAGATTTAGAAAATGTTTCTAATGAATTACTAGATCTAAACTGTAGCTGAAGTGCCAATACAAATAAAAAAAAGAACAATGCTATATTTTTATATTGCACAGCTTTGCCACATTTCAGCAGAGAAGATTGAAAAAAGCATGAACACATGCACATATTGAGCTTTGGTATGAAAAGTGTAAGCTTTGAGATGACAAGTGTATCATTTTAGTAATGCAATCATTTCCTAATTCTAGCTTTCATTTTGGACTTCATGCAAATGACTTCCACCCCCAAAACTAATTTCCTTCTGCAGTTTTATATGTTAGACTTTAAGAGCACTTTTTGAATGGTAAGACTAAAAAGGAATGCAAGTTATTACCCAAGGAAACCTTGAGTTCTCCTCACTGCATACTTTTAAGAACCACGTAGAAAAAAATCTGTCAGACACAGACTATTTAGAACAGATCCTGTTCTGGGTGCAGAAGGGAGGGAACAGGCCTCTCAAAGTTTCTGGTTGACAATTTTTTTAATTATTTCATGATACTGTGCTTATGCGCAGTTACTGTTGGTTCATTTAGGTTTTTTGATTTTTTTCCTTGGTTATGAATAGACACATAGTGGTTTCAAGTTTCACAGTGTCGCAGAGGAGACTTACTGCAATCATAGAATCGAAAATGGTTTGCATTGGAAAGGATCTTAAAGATCACCTAGTTCCAACCCCCCTGTCATGGGCAGAGACACCTTCCGCTAGACCAGGTTGCTCAAAGCCCCATCCAACCTGGCCTTCAACACAGTCTCTGTATCATCTGGGCACTGCAAAATGTTGGATTCCTTTAATGGAGGAAATCCCCTGTGGAGGATCTAGACCCATATTTTTTGTTTCAGGATGAGTACTTTCATAACTTAGCTGCGGTCCAAAGGATGGGTAATAGCCGTAGGTTAGCAGCAATGCTTGGTTTTTGTGTTGCTGTCAGTGCTGTCTCCATTTGCTTGAGAGATGTGGGGCTTTGCAGAAGCAGGAGAGTTCAGAAAAAAATAATATCCCTGTGTTCAAAACATCTAGAAATATCTCACACTCTCCCACAAAGGAGACGTGGTGGCACTGCTTGTTAGTGTGCTTAGCTCCTACTTCACATGTTCTTAATTCAACCCATGTACCTGAGATCCCTGACTTCCAATGGAAAGAGTGACCTATTGGTTACACCTACCTTGTCCACGGACTACTAAGAGTTTAGACAATGAATTTGGAGTAGATGCTTAACATCTCAACAGCCAATGTAAGGGAAGTGAATCCCGCTTCAAATCAAGTAATCAAACCTTTATTCAGTAAATCTAGCAAATTAGCATGTACTCAGTGGGAATTTCTTAATGTGGTGATTATAAGAAGTGATAGATTAAGCGAATAAGAGAGACTCATATTTGACTATGCAAAAATAAAATAAAAGTATTCTTTTATTTTTTATAAACGGTATTTTTTTTTCAAGGAACAGTATGCTAGGGTTATTATGAGTTACTGGATTCAGTTGTGAAGTCATCATTCTTTTAAAAAAAGACTATTTCTAACTAAGAATCAGACTAGTACTTTAGAACAGATGTTTTGTCAATCAAATCAAAATTCTATGGGAAATTAAAGGATTTAACTGGCTGATCCTTGTAGGTAGTGGGAGTGACTGACATGATTATGCTGACAATTTCATCTCTTATTTGATTAATTGCCAAGATGACCTCTATTCTTGAAAAACATAAAAAAGAAAAAAACACTACTTTTAATATCTTCCTCTCCTGTGCTCTCTTTCTAGGGTGCTGATTTCTCTAAGGAAGAGTGTAAGAGTAATGAACTCCTGTTTACAAGTCACAAAAAGTTAAAAATCTCCCTTTTCATTTCAAAGCAAGAGATCACGAAATTCAGAAACACCTGCTTCCTATATACAAATGTATTTAACTATTAAATCTATTTATGAGATTATTTGTCTGTGGCAAAAGTGCATAGTTATTGAAATAACACTGCCTCAGGTAACCACAGTCAGACACAGTTATGTGTGTGCTTAGTCTGCAGCCTTACTTGTTGAGAATTTCCTTGCTACTGGCCAGAGAGCAAATAACCTGAACAATATTTATTCACAGTAGTTTTGAATTTACAAATCAATCACATTATATTATGTATATAAGCACACAAAGCTCAGTAGCAGCCACTAGAAGGGACAAGACCAAAAGAATTTCAGGACTGGGCAGAAGTCTCCAAATCTAGCTAGTAGGTGATGGTTTGGGTCTTTCTCAGCTCTTCCTCACCCCTCCCCACTGCAGATCTGATTAAGCCGTGTTCAGCAGAAGCTTAAACTCAGGAATGGCGCCTGAAATGCTTTCCTTCGTAATGTGACAGCAAATTTCAATCCTTAAAGACCACAGCTGGGCCCCAGTGGGCAGCAATCTAATCAGCACATCTGCTGGGACTGAAAGATGGTGGAGAAAAGCCGTGGTGAGTAGTTTTGTTCTCCAAAGGTTGAGGGGAGACATCAAATGGTGGGTTTCTATGAGGAGGGTGGATTTGCTCTACCTGCTCTCCATGCTGGCTGAACACACGCCTCCAGTTCAAAAAACAATGGTGCGGTATTATAATGGTGCTGCAGTAAAAAATTCCAATTTGCAAGTCGTCTGTGCCCAGCATCTCAACCCTGGTAGTCCTTCAGAGAGACTCGTAGCTTTTGTGTTCATGTGCCTTGCCTTTGCCTGGGCTAGTTTTTTTCTGTGGCATCTACCCCATCCGACAGTAACTGTTTGAATTGCTACCCGGTTGATTATCTGCCTAAGAATAGGGCGTGGAAGGTGAATTGGGTTGTGTGGAAGAAATAATAATGTTCCTTTTTGCAAAACCAAGCTAGCTGAAAGGATCAGGTCTGCCAGGTGTTTTGTACAGCTAAGAAAAAGATCTGTGCAAAGCCTGAATCACACCAAACAGCATGAATTTTAATCAAAGGCACTAGTTAAGCTGTCATTAACTTCAACGGAACAGAGGAACTGAAGAAACTGAAATTTTGCCTTCATTGCTTGAGCTCAAATCAGATTCTTGTAGTTCAGGTTTATATAAGGGCTGGAAGAAGAACTTCCACAGTCAAATCACTCCAACTGATTTTTTTTTTTTTTTTAAAGACTTTTCCATAGATTTATCTTTAAAAAAATACATACATTTGCAGAATCCTGTGGAATTAGTTTTTAATTTTTTTAAAAATTAAATTACATGAGGAAGTGGGAATTGATACGCTAAATTGCTCTTTGTACCATGGTTCCGGATGTCAGTTTTATTAATCTTTGTTTTCTTCCCAATTATTTTACCCATAGACCATGAATTGTAGCATATCTGACAGACATTCTTTACAGAACAAATGGATCTCACTATTTAAACAGGTGTGGCACGCTTTAAAGAAATACTTGCAGTAGTATTATTTCATTTTAACAATACAAATAAAGCTCAGGTGACTGTAGCAAATTAATGAAAATTACTGAGTACAGTGGATGGGGTAAAATATTGGAACTATCTCTCAGGACATCGAGTATCTGGAGGTGGTAGACTGCCTCCCCTCACAGTCAATAGAGATGCAGTCTCCATAACTACGGTAGGCAGTTTTTTAGGCTTTCTGATGGTGATAACCCTGGTCTCATCAAAGTTGTCACAAGCACTTCAGATAAAAAAGCACCCTTGCCCTTATCTCAGAACATGGAAGGATGTGGGAGACCTTATCACAGGCGACTTCCCATAGCGCTGCCCGCTATACAAATAAAGAACAAAAGCAGCTGTGTTAGACAGGAATTATAATCCCATATTAAAATGCTGGCAAGAGCATGTAGCTGCAGAAATACTGCAGAAAACGGGAAACAATGAAACAATATTGAGTTGTACTATGCACAGCAACCTTGACCCATCATAACGAAATGGTGCTCGGTGTGCAAGGCATCACAGTGAAGACAAGGATGAGGCAGGGAACTCCAAGAAAAGCATGAGGAGATGTGCAGATGCTTTATGCCTTCTGAAAGCCAAGAGGCAGCATGGAAGGAAGCAAGACAGGTTGTGTTTTAAATAAAGCAGAGTTGAGCACTGACGGCCTGTCAAAGCTGACTTTGTGATATTGCTTTATAAATGAGTGGAAGTAAAGATTCCGCAAGAAGGAAAGGTGAACTGAGTGATGCTGCACTAGAGCAAAAAAGCAAACACATGCCACACATCTCTTCCACCTAAAGGGAGAAGGTGTACATGTCTGCAAGTAGGTTACTCTTCAGCAAGACACAGGGTGAATTGTGTGTACAATAATGCCTACTGCCAGAGCCTTTTGGCCTCAGTGAGCTAATGCAATATAAATTTTATTTAGCAAATGGAAGTTCAGGAACCACTTGGAAGAAAATATCACTGTGTTGCCCGGCGTGCAGGACATTCTGTGCATGGCTATGAAGAGACTTACGTCTCTGCCTCAAAACACTTATTCCACTCATTTACCAGAGCCAGAAAAGACAATTGTAAAGCAATCCCCCCAAAACTTGAGTGTTCCTTTTGTGAACACAGCATCAGCACCGCAGCTTGTTGATCAAACTGCAAGTCTTTTGGCAAAGTCAAAGCGCTGCAAAAGGACAGGCCCTTTATCTTCTCTCTTTCCTTGCCCAGAACGATGCAGTTGGATTGGTTCATTTTCAGTCACCTGTTCCTTAGGAAAAGTTCTTTTTTCTAAACTGTGCAGCCCCAAAGCTGATGTCATTTATTGGCAATAAATATTGACAAGGAAAGAGAAGGGAACGCATATATATATATACAACCCTAGAGCCTTTCACTCCTGCCACTCTTCCTAAGATATAAAAGGATTCTGGCTGGACGAAGGTAATGTATGCAGAATTTTATTTCAATATTAGAAATTTTATCCATAGAGTCACTTGGTCAGTATTGACTGGGCACTGTGCTACAAAGGCTAATGTAGTTAATATAAATTGTACCAAAGGTAATAATTAAATGTTTGCTTATAATAATCCCAGAGGAAGAATTTAAAAATAAATTGTATCTTCCGCTTAGAAAGCACACTTTCCATCTGTGTGGGTAAGAAATGGCTTCAGTGAAGTCTAATTTCGATATTTCTTTAGGTCAAAAGGTAACACTTTTGACTCACTTGCTTCATTCTTCAAATGTGAACATAAATTAATCCATTTTGCAGAGAGTGGTTAATCATGAGAAATGCTTTTCTAATGCCATTTGAATTATTTTTATGTTGAATTTATTTCACTTGAGTACTGGGTTATACCAGTACAGCTGAGCTCAGAATTTTACCATCTAGAAATGTTAATTATCTGTCCAAGCTTTCAGGTATATGCAGTATTAAAATATTTATTATATCTTACAGTACGCAGTAAGCTGATTGCGTTTCCTTAATGCAGAGTGAAGTTTTTTTTTTACAAAATGAAAGTTAAAGATGTAGACTCAGAGAAGGTAGAAAAAACTTCTATCAAAATATCTGAAAAGACAAATACTCCCATTCTTACAAACTTTCAAAGCTGGTATGCCCTGAAAGATTTATCAGCTGGCAGGAAAAAGGCTCTGCTGAGGACTGAAGCCCCAGGACTACACACGAAAAGCCTGCACTGTATTTTTCAAATAGAACGTTGTGTCTAACTTTTTAGCTATAGATTTTATTTTTTCGCATTTGATCAAATTAGCATAAAATTCCAGTTTTCAAGCAGAGCTACCTAAAAGCGCGTTCCTAGCACTTGTCTTTCAGAAGCATAGAAGCAGTTTAGTGGATTGAATACTATTGACATGGAAGGATAATTTTATCTGGGAACTGTCGTCTTTTGACTTTGAAAGTAATGCCAAATGCATTTACTCCAAGGGACAGATTTGATTGTACAGTCTGACAATCGAAGTTGTGTAGTCCGATTTTAATTAAGTTTAACTCTGGAGATAGAAATGTTTTATGTTTCCAGTTGCAGGACTTACCTGGGGAGTCCCAGAAAGATCTTGCTCTTGCATGTTAGGACAAGATAACTCCTCAGTGGCCAAAGATATCCCTTCAGTTTAAATATTTATTTTTCATTAAGATGAGTGAGATCCCTGTCTCTGCCTCGTGCAAGTGATTTCCTTATGCAAGTGTGGGAAACAAGATAAAGACTGACTATCTAAATGACATGAAGTCTTTGGTGTGATAGCATATGTCTTGTTGATTTATATCACACAACAGAATACAGTGCTAAAATAAATGATCAACCTAGCTGCAACCCATCCAGTATCCAGAGCACTATAGTCAGCAGATCACATTCTCTTGGTGTTTTCACAGGCTGAATAGACCTCCTAAGAGTTAAGATTTCTTAGCCCAAGCACAGTGCCATCATAATGTAACTATGAAGCCCATTGGACTCAAACATACATCTCTGCCTGGCAATGCTGTGCTGCCATTTTTGTTAGTATCAGTTTGGGAATCGATATCCCAAGCTCATTACCTTGTGAGCTCATGAAAGAATACAGCACATTGCACAGAATAACCCAACAGCTTTTTGGTCTGAATTCAGAAAACTTAGTCTTGTGTTGCTATCATGCAAGTGAAAAGGGAATAGTGTTTTCACTTTTCCTTTTATTTAAATTCCCTAGAGGTAGGTTCAAGCCCTGCATAACTGGGAACCTAAAAATTAAAGAACTTATCTTGTTCCAAAAGTGACTTGATAGCCTTCTTCTGATACGTGTTTGTTCATGAACACTTTGCTGTGAATATCAGCCTTAACACCTTTTGGGTTGGGTGCAAAAGTTACATGGTGCATTTATGTTTTCTACTTAACTGACCTCCCATCTTAGTGAAAAGTCTTTCCTGTGTTGTAAAAATGATGAATGTTTCTAGCTATGCCTATAGTTTTTAGCATCTAAACGCAGAGGAAGTCACTCTCAACCTCAAAGCTAAATGCTGGTAAGACCATCGTTACATCAAGCCCTTTACCATGACATTACACGCTGAGACATGTGTTGGAACACTCCTACTGCAAACCAGTGTGAAATACTCATAAAATGTGAACATAAAAGGGGTCTCACACACAAGGAAAGATGTTTGAAAAACGTCTTCTTTTCCAGTGTTCTGGTAGGCCTTTCCCAAACCCTCTGCCCAGGGCTGAATTTTGGTTGGAAATTCAGCCCCAAAGGAGGGTTAGATGTGGACCTGCTTGTGCCCAGTTAGAGACCACAGCATATAGAACTTGCTCTCCAGTGAAGATGAAAATATTGGAGCTGTTGCAATATTTATTAATGAGAGAGTCATACCAAAGCATCTGAGAATAAAATTAATTTCATCATTATTATTGTTATCATTATTTTATTATTATTATTTTTATTTTCCCTATATTAAGCAGAAATTTCTTACACCATAGATGTAGGCTGACTCATTCACACAAGACTAAATAGCAAGTAAACCCACTGACTTCAGTAACATAAACACAACATAAATGAAAGTAGATAAGTTCAAAAATCTAAAGACAATTTCAGGTGTTAAACAATGAACAGGTTATGAGTAATGCTATAAATGCCATCTCTTCGAAATCATCATTCTAGGAACAAGAAATGTTCATTCTACTGAGTGAAAAAAGAAGGAAGTGTGTTTCCAGGACCTTGGTAACTTGCTGTTAGTTGTCTGGATGTGAATCCATCCTTCAGTTCCCGCCAGAAGGAAAAGCTCTTAACTCATTCTTCTCACCTAATGTCAACATGTTTAGTTAATCACTTAGAAGAGTTGAATTGGTGTATTATATATATTTTCATTGTATATTTAGGGTTTTAACAGGTGTTATCCCAATAGTTTCCCTACCAAGCAGGATTTCCTAGATCTACCACTGACCTGTACTGCTCACGCTGTGGATTTTTCTCAGAGGCCAGCTCTAAGGTTTATTTTATTTGACACTTTTTATTACATCTATTTTCCTTGCTTGCTTTAGTCTGTTTTAAAATTGAGCTCATTGAGCTCAAAGTTACTTTTCCTTGGGTTTTTGCCACATCTTTACTCTTTAACAACTAAAAAGACATAATTTCCTGTATATCCTCAATAACACAAAGATATGTAACCTTTGCTTCTTCTGACATGTAGAAAAAAAATTCCATGAATATGAGTAGGTTTCAGACTGTGGTATTTGTTTCTATAAGGCATCTTATCAGCCAGAGGGCAATAGCCAGTATTATATCACGAAGTTTTTGTATACGTCTGGGTGTAAAGTATAACTTGAGGGTGACCACCACCACTTAACTGCAGCCATTGTAATGCTGATTTGATGAGGAAAGAGGGAGCAGGAAAGGAATGAAGACAACTGTTGATGTGTTCAGTGCTCCGCTCCAAAATACCAGTTCCCAATACAGATGATGCTTCCTTCAGCAGGACACCGATGTGACCCTACTGAACAAGTTAATGGGCTTTTTTTTATGCAAGGAGGCAAAGATGAAGGAAATGCTGCAAATTCAAGAGGGGGTTGATCCATCTGTTACAAGAAACACGCAACTTTATGCTACTTATGGTCCCTGCTTCAAAGCAAGGTGGAGCTTTTTCTCTGTACGAGACAGTGGTGCCCATACACCACCATACACTCATTTGCACAGTTTCAGCACATTCAACTGTGTTAGGTACCAACTAAAGTAACTTTCTCTGTGGCAGGCTTGACTTTGCAACAGTTTCTTATCTGCTCACACAGGATATTACACCAAAAAATTTATGCAACAGAGACTAATGGATTTTGGGTTTTGTTTCTTTGTGGTTTTTTTTTATTTTTTCCCCTCTGCAGAGATGGATCTACTAACTGCAATCATTTTCCTGGCTGCTTTGCTACACCAATCTGATGGAGAGGTAAGTGCATTCACCTATGCAAAAGAGCCATATCTGAGCACATTGTATAGGTATCTGACGTGATATAGTCTGGTTTAGTCACCTTTAGCACTTTAAAATTCAGGGCTGAAATTATTGTTTACTTGTTAACATAACACAATGAAGTCAAACTCTTGGTTTTCTCAGATCTTTGCGTTAAAATATTTCTTCTGCCTATCAAAATATTATTCACAAGAATAATTTTAAAAATATATTTTCCAAAAAAAAATATGAACTGAAGCTGCTCTTAAATAGTTTAGATAAGTAACAGAAATTTAGTCTTCACCTCTCCTTAGAGAGAGTTAATCTTGTAAAATGAAGGTACCTACTATGCAGACATTTGAACATGAGCTATTCACCAAGATCTACTTAATAAGGAATGAAAAGAAGTAAGTACTTCAGGGATGCCAATCATCTCTTTCTTCAATAAATCTCGAGCGAACTGTGTCCTACGTTGGTTGTTTTCTTTACCTGAGTATAGCAGCAGCCTGAAATAACTGACTGAGATTTCTTTTCTGCCACTGTAAATGTCTTAAATGAAACAAGATGTACAACACCTCGTGGAGTAGGTTCAGCTGCTCAAAAAGAAATGTCTTAGTGCAGCTTGAGACTCTCCAGGGTATCGGAGCCACTCATGGGCAGCTGTACAGACAGCTATACCTTTCTGGAGCAACAGTCTCAGGCTAGCTAGGGCTCTCTGGACATTTCAAATGACATTAGGTGCCATTTTAAGCCACTGACTACAGACTTTAAAATGTAGCATTGAGCTCTGAAGTCAAAGCAGTGGGATTCATTCCTATTACTTGAACATTTCAGAACTTAGTCTCTCTCATCTTATACTTCTCTAATTGACCATAAAGGCAAACTGAGGTGACTTTTAGATATTTACATCTCTGGTATAGCTATCTAAAATTAAATAAGATGAATCAGTGACTAGAAAAGAGAACTTATAGGAATAGAAGAACGAATAAAGGAAAGTTGGGCATTTCCAAGAAGCTTTACTTTGATGAGAAGCTCATACTTTATCTTGCTTACTAAACTTCTGATAACTGGAACCTTCATTGTTATTGTTTTCCAGATTTTTCAGTACAAACAAATTGGCATTTCCTCCTTTCCTCATTCTAAGTTTCAAAACCAAAAACAGATCCTTGAGCAACACAATGAAATACGGAGATCTGTATTTCCCACGGCCACGAACATGCTGAAGATGGTAAGCTATGCATTGCAACTAGCCTGCTTTCCACATCATTAGCAGAAGATAGTAGCCTTCTTAAACAACCCACGCTCAGTGAACAGAGAGGGCAGGAAAGTTGCTCTGGGATTAAGATGAAGAAATCAAAATTTTATCCCTTGGTTTCTGCAGCCTCCATGTTTAATTTTGCATACCTTGATGCTGCAAGTATTTGTAAAATCATTGCAAAGGTCTCGGGACAGGCCACAAGTGCTATTCGAAACCTCACTCCTAACCAACTTCTCCTAGTTTCTCCACTTAGAAAAACTCGATTAAATAACATAGGAACTGTTCCATGCCTAGGATTATTTGTCTACAAGGACCGTGAACACAGTATTTATATATTTATGTATTTATTGCTGTCAAACCCACATTAACAGAGCCTGCACAGCAAATCACACTTCTTGCCTTATGTTCGTTCACTGCAATAGACAATATCAAGCCTTTTCAGGGAGAACATTTAAACTGGGGATAAAGTACAAAATTCAGTGATGGCTCCTGGATTACGGATTACACTCTTTAGACTGTGGGATAAGCAATTCCCTTAGAAGAAGAGAAACGCATGCCCTGGATAAAGGAAAGCATATGTAAAGCAAAGGTGGAGCAGGAGCACAACCAGTAGCATGCTTCCGAATGTAGGGGAAAAAAGACCTAGATCTGCGTAGCCATTTGTCTTCAGATGACTAGTTTTGCCCATCAATGCTCCCATCCCCATCACCCCTGATGTTCTTTGTCATCTCTATCCCATGAGGAGATGAGCTGGTCGGTGCTTTTTGGTTAAATCTGCATATGAGACTTGCAAACGTTTCCCAGGTTCAAAATCCAGCTGGTGTCTATCACTACATCTCAACTGTACCTGGGAGGAAAATCAGTTTTATACCACCTAGTGCACTGCACCCTGCAAAGCTAACTCAGACACAAACCCAAAAGAGCACAACAGTATGTTATAAAATTCCTATTAATCAGGACCACCTGGAGATCAGGGCTATGTGATACTGTGCAGAATAACCTGCTCTGCAACCTCTAAGAGCTGAAGAACTGTGGCGCCCATGCCCCAGTAGCGTAAACTGGCACAACTCCTCTGCTTTCGGTTGAGGACCATGGGAGCATTCAGCACAAAACACCCAAGTCATTCCCCATTGTTTTTCTTCCCATGGACTGCACTAACCTGTCTGTGACCTGGACATTTCTTCCTTCGTGTCTTTCAGGTATGGAGTGAGAAAGCTGCCAAAAATGCTCAGAAATGGGCAAATAAGTGTGGGATGAAAATCAGTCCAAAAGAACAGAGAATCATTAATGGTACATGACAAATATGGAGCCTAAGCTGATCGGTTAACGACAATTTGCAGAAGACCCCTGTGCATGTGAACTAGAAATAAGGATAATAAGTTTTAATCTGTTGTAGGATATCTTTTTAGGATTATTAAACACAAAAACATCACCTTTGTCAGATAAATACCCTGAAAGACAAATTGTTGGAACTTGAGCGAGAGGCATGTTATGTACTTGCCCTATTTTTGTACCTTTCTTTAAATGTCTGCTTTTGGCTCCTGTTGGAGTCAAGAAAGCACAATAGATAACCATGTTGGTATTTACAGTCATTTTTGTGCCACATTTTGTAGTCAAATAAGTATCTGTGACTGAAAGCTCGCCAAAATCAGAGTAACATTCCCTGCAGCTTTCATAGGATCAAGAGTACTACTCTCCTCTTAAAATCACACGGAAAATAGGTTAGCATCATAGAGATTTTTTTAGGATGTAACTACACCCCTCTGTCCTACCTCCCACCCTACAGCTTGCTTCTCTCCTAAGTAATAAAATAGACTTACTTCTACTCCAGGGATCACCTGCGGTGAGAATGTATTACTGTCATCTTACCCAAGAACATGGGATGAAACAATTAGAGTCTGGCACAGTCAGTCCTCCAATTTCAAGTACGGATTTGGAGCAACTGCGAAAAATGTCAATATCGAGAGCTTTACTCAGGTAAGGAGAGTTGACACAAACTGCAGTGATGCGCTAGAATTACAGGAGTACACTTAAGGCAGCTGGGAGAGATTTACCATCAGAAAAAAAATTATCATTGTCATCAAACCATATTCTATCATTCCCACCCCAATCCAAAGATGAATGATAAATTAAAACTCTTTTTCATCTAATTCTGAGGCAATGGAACAAGTATTTTGGAAGAGCTGTCCAGAAGAGAAATATTATTCTGTAGAGGGGAAAAAGAAAAAAAAAAAAGAAAAATTGAATACTTTTGCTTTAGAAATAAATGTTTTCTATACAGGGGTTGAAATACCCCATTAAGAAATGTCAAAGCAAAATATCTATAATGAAAATATTTGAATTTAAACCTCAGTGTCCTGCCAGAAACTGTGTTCAAAAACATTTCAAAACTGGAGGACATGGTTAACTCATTTTTCTACTTATTCTTTCTGACAGCTAAATGGTAAACTTAAGAGCTAAATAGACAGAACGAACCAAAAAATTATCTTCTGGCTCTGTTATTTTGTGAGCTCTTTGATGAGGATTCAGTAAAACAGGAGTCTGAAATTACGTGTTGATTTTTTTGTCCTACAGCTAATCTGGTACAACAGCTACCAGATTGGATGTGCGGTCGCCTACTGTCCTAGGAGCCAGTTCAACTACTTTTATGTTTGCCAATACTGTCCTCCGTACGTACTGCCTTTTTATTCATTTAAGATACGATAACTCTGGATATGTTTTAAAAACTCCTGTGGCCCATTGGTCATGTGTAGGATAAAATTGTTACAGTTTATTAGAACCATTTATAATTTTGAAAATACTGGTGTGAATTGTGGGTTTAACATCAGGTTAAATACCAATATTTATTTTATTTCACATTGAAACAGCTCTTAGGGAAATTTTAGTATATGAACAAAGACAGGTGTGTCTCTGTCAGAATCATGCACAAATCATCGTATAACTTTGACCAAAACCAAGAAAGTCGGATGCAAAGTGAAAATCAACAGCAAATGAATATTCATAGAGGTAAAGAGCACATCTGAAACAGCTGAAGGCATCTGCTGAGGTTATTTCCTTATAAGCCACAATCACTTGAAATCCATTAGAAAAGCAGAACTAGGAAGTACATAAGATACTTTTTTTTTAACTGATAAGGCTATACAAATATAAATAATTGATACATTTTCTTTCTCTAAACCTTATTGTCCCTCCTATTTAAAACCAAAGTTCTCATAGTCTATGAATATCTGAAACTAAAACATGACTGTCTATGGAAATAATTTTAACCCAAAACTTCTGGATGCCTTTCGTTGTGACAAATAACATAAACTGCCGTTAATGGCTCAGAGCTGGACTTTGATCTTGTTTTGTGTTTTACTTCTTTCAAATGTCAGAGGAAATAATGCAATGCAAATAGCTACACCTTACAAAAGCGGACCGAAATGTGCAGACTGTCCCGGCCACTGTGACAGAGGGCTTTGCAGTAAGTGAATGTATTCTCCTCCTTACAACAAACATCGCATCGCATTGGATAATAATGTTGTTCCTTTGTAGCATTTTACTTTGGCATAATTACTTCTTGCTAATCTGGATGTAAGATCCTAGAGCTGTCCCTTTCATTTGCTGCCCAAAATAACAGTAGTTAAATATCCCACCAGAACGGGCACAATCTTGAATAAGAGGGTGAGACTAGAAGACCTCCAGCGGTCCCTTCCAACATCAACCATCCTGTGATAAGGGGTAAATTGTGTTGCTGTAGAGCAATATGTGCATTATCACACCGTCAACCTTCTGCTGCCCTCTTCAGGAAAGCTCAAGACAAAATGTCTTGATGTACATCTACAGCTGAAGGCACGAATAGATTGTCAGGATTCCCGCATCTGTATGTGCGGGAAGATCTGCACAGGCCCCTGCGTTCTGCAGACTTCCATGTGGAGCAAGTCAAAGCGCACAAATAGGTGGGAACTGTAAGATACCACCTTTCTGCTTGCATTCCCTTTTCTATAATAATCAAGAAATTTTAAAAGCAGAGCAAAAGTACAAAGACTATGTAGACATGAAAATTTAGAAGTTTTGAAAAATGCAGAAGTATCAGACTAGGACTTGGTTTTCAACTAATATTTCATGGGGTTTTTTCTGTCTCTTATATTTTAGCCAATCCTTGCAAGCATCAAGACTACTTTGGAAACTGCAGAAATCTGAAAATCTTGTTTAGCTGTAACCATTCCCTGGTGAGAGACAAGTGTCCTGCTACCTGTAGATGCACCACTCAAATCGTATAATGTCCTGGTGGATGTGACTATGGCTGCTGCGAGACTGATTAGAAAAGAGTAGAACTCACTGTGAGGTGTATTCACTCTCAGTGCATCAGCTCAGATTGACCTATAGGTAACACTTTGTTCTGAAATCTCACCATTACTTCAGTCCTAAACAAGTCTGGTAGCTCAGAATAACCTCTGATGTTATTTTAAACTTTGTAGAAATCATGCTTAAGCTACTAATGTGTTACTTTGTGGTTTTCCTTGCAGTGGATCTTCTACTGATTCATTGCTTTTTAATGGAAACACTTTTATAACACTTTAGTTTTTTTGCAAAATGTGTTAAATGCCACTTTACTTTCTTCTGTTACCTTTTCTTTGATTATCAATGGAATGTATTCTTGCCAATAAAAACATGATTATACCACCGGTTCACAAACAGAGCTTTTCATTGAAGTTATTTATAATTCAATCTTTTTTCATTTGGAAAATTCCTTACAGATGTTTCAAGGCTCTTTGATGCTTCATGTCAGTGGGGATGAGACAGAAAAAGACAAAGCAAAAAGTGAGGAATTTTTTGGTATGGCCAAAATAAGAGGCACACATTGAATCTGCCAACTTTTACTCTGTGGCCTAAAAGTAAAGCTTCTGATACATCTGTGTATGTAGGTGAGAAATGATAATTTTTTTCATATGGCACCAACAGTCAAGAAATATGAAGCTTTTTAAAAGCATTCGTACAAAGAAAGAAGTGTATATATCCCTTCCCATCCCCTCTATGAGTAAGTCAGTCCCACGCTTGCTTGGAATTCATATTGCTGCAGGTATTAAATATGTTACTACAAAAAAAAAAACTAACCAAAACCAACCAAAACCAAACAAAACTAAAAAGCAGTAGATCCAAGTCCACAAAAATGCCCACCAAAATATCTGATTTTCTCCAGAACTTCCCAGGAACCCTCTTCGTGCTTATTCCTAGCAGTGCACACCTTTAGGACATCTCCCGGAGGGTTAAGTTCAGCTGAAGGCCATAGATGTGTTTTCTCCCATCCCTGTTTGCAGGCAGGCCACCAGCTCCTGCCCAGGGGGAAGCTTAGCTGGATCTGCTGCAGGTGGTCACAGGGCCACGTTGGTTTGTGTATTGCTTCTAATAATGCATTTCCTTGAGTACGGTTTTTCATTTCATAGCTTTCCAGGTCCTGTACAATGCAGGGCATGACTTCAAAGGATCATGTATCTGTATTGACCCAGAACTCAGGACTTAAATTAGTTACCTGTCAGTGGCACTGCTTACCTGGAGAAACTTTCTGGCCCTTTTAGTGAGGGCCATTATCACAGTCGTGTCTCTTTAGATACTGACAATATTATTACATTGATAGAACAGTGTTTCAGAATCATCTTACAGCTTTTTCTTTTACATGTTATAGCTTTTATCTTATCTTTGTATTTCTAACTTTAATAAAAAGGTAGATACAGAGGAAATAGAAGCTCTCTGCTTACAGTTTATAAGCTTTGGCAGATGTTAAAAAATGAGCAAACATCTGGAACAGCCTCTTCTCACTGAACAGAGAAGCTCATCCCACTAACCTTCCTCCTGATACAGCTTGGTGCCATGTAGGATGCACTAGGGTGTCCCACCGGTCCTCCAGCTGCTCCTCAAGATGGGTACTAGTCTCTAATGGGTCTTGAGTCACATATACCAGCCCAGAGCAGGACTGATCCCACTTACCACCTTCCCTTCCTATTTTAGACCAGCAAAAATCATTTTCTTTATAGGACTGCAATTCTGGTTAAAAACACAAGAGGGTGAACCATACCCAGACATTCAGCTGCATCGGGTTTTCATTTTGCTACCTATATAAAGTGCGCCTCCTTTTGCTAGAAATTAAAGTTCTGGGCCTACCCTGGCCTGATTTTAACACCTGCTTGCACGGAATTTCTTAGCTAATACTGGATGAATAAATGAACATTACATATGGAAAACTTTTGGTAGTGGTTTCTTCCCCTCCATTGTTTCATGCTGTCTCTGCTGGCCAAATTACTATACCAGAGCAATTTATACTGTCAAATTAAGGCAATTTATGGTTTCCAGGATATCAATGACTAATTCTGGTAGCCTTGATTTTCTACCTCCCTGAAGCTCAGTGTCGTCATCATGACTGTTGTGCCGCTTTTTAAGTTTCCTACAACGACAGCAACATTTGTAGAAAGTGTAATTCAAAGCTGAGTGAGAATTTCCGAAGAAATGTTTTCCTCAGAAAATACTAATATATAAAACCCCAGTTCTCTTACAGGAGGATACATAGTTTTGGCGAAAATCTCAGGTGTTTTCTGGGATATTTTCTAAGATTTAATTTCTGCTTGCAGCCAGTGAGATTGGTGTTAAAACTCCTTCCACACACATGCTTTCTTTTTCCTCCCTCTCTCTCTGGGCCAATGAATATTTAAAGAGGAATGAGTTTATTCTCAGATATTTTTTTAGAGAGCTCCTTCCCCAAAGAGGCAGCTTTTGTGCTCTGGGTTTCCAGCTATGGTGTCTGAGCTTGGCAGCAGCAGTAGCTGGGGGAGACCTTCTGCATTATGAAGTGCCTTCCTGGAGCATCATGCATCCTGCTGGGCTACTGCAGGGTATGCAGGAATTAACCTTCTTCCTTTCACGGGAAATTTCAAAAGATTGTGCTTCCCTTTTGATGTGGAATAGAAGAAATATCAGGTGAGATGAAATGGTACCTGGGTGATGCTCTTTCTCAATACAGACTTCAAGGGGAGCCTGGGACACTCCACTTAGTTGTTCATGTCCCTGGAAAGCTGAAATGTTTTTGAATATGAGTTTCCCATACGTGGGTGAGGTAAAAGCAATATGACATTCACTGAGATCCAGCATGTCTAATAACACTTTTCTCCATTCTCTGATTGTGTTTTCCCAAACTTATTTTTTACACTGATGCGCAGAGAGTTGTTTCCTTTGTGGTACTAGCACATGTTTTTTGGTATGTGCTGAAGTTACAGCTACAGAATTGTGCTATTTTTTGGGTGTAGCTCAGGCAAGAAACTAGCAACACCGAGAATTTCTTACAATTTCTATTCTGGTTCCAGATACACTCACAAGAAGCACATATGCTGAGAGATGATAAGAGCAACTACCATGGTACAAGTCTAAGTTTTATCTGTGGAGAACGATGTAAGAGCTCTTCAGTAGTTAACTTACATGACAAGGACTTCAAACACGGAGTTTTGAACAACTGTTATGAACTAACTCAAACAATCTTATGGCTTGTGAAGAAAAAACTTTTCCAATATTTAAAAAGAGCGAACTGCAGTAGTCACATTATCTAATTTGTCTGTCTGAGAATCTCTCTGGGCTAAGCAAAACAAAAGGTCTTTCACTTTCAGTATCACAAAAATCTTGCTGTGAGTCATGGGCTTCCTTGTTTTTCTCCATCTATCGACAGAGAGACCAGCTCTTCCATAAATCTTGCCTCACTCGTGTCCTTAACATATCACACCTACAATAACAACAGGTTAAGCAGCTAAAGTTAAGACTTTATACTAAATGAAAAGCAAGGGTTGGAAAGCTTGACGTGGCATTTGAAATTTGTGTTGTCAGAATATCCAATTAATGCCCAAGAAAAAAATAAAAAGTAGCAAGATGTTTGAGCAAGACCGAGCACCAAAGGGCCATCAGAGCAGGGAGAGACTGAGGATGTTCCCCACCCCTGGGCTGCTCACGCTCTTCTGGGCCAGGCTGCCAAAAATTGGATTCCTCTAAGTGTAAGGGCCACAGTTAAACTGTGAAAAACAGGAGCCAGACTTTCTCATTAAGAAGCTACTCGACAGCTACTGTATCTGGTCTGGGCTGTAAGCAAGACATTTAACCTCCGTGCTTCGGTCTCACCAAGTGCAACACAGAGATAAACTGACACAGTCAGGGCAAGGAAGATTAATTAGTGAACGCTGAGAAAGAGCCTATGAAGCACTAAGACCTGTTATTTATAACATTACACTCGGTAGCCACACCTCCAGTATAATTATATCTTAGTTTAACCACAGGTCAAGGGGACACGGGGCAGCAGGAGATACAAGTGAGGAAAGGACACTCCCTCCAGTGCTGACCCACCTCAGGTGTCTGAAGGTTCACGGGCTGGTCACTGGGCTCCGTCATCTGGTCATGGGGCTGTTCCATAGGGCTAACAGAGATATTCTGATACCCGCATCAACAAGTCTTGAAAAAAGGCAATTTGGGGGAAAAGCCGAGGTAATAGCTTGGCATGGAAATGCTTTCACATATATTAAGGAAATGACCTGTGTTAACTGTTCATTCTGTTACTGATGGGCAACCCAGTGTTCAACATGTGTAACTGAAAATGACTCTTTAAAATGCTTATCCTCAGATATTTGGGTTTTTCCACAGTAATGGAAATGATCGTTTCAAATCAAATGACATTTTCCTTTTTGTGTTTTGCATTATTAACACTCCTCTGCCTTCTTCTCTTCTCCCACTTCCCCATAAAGTGATGGATATAAAGGAGGAAAACCTAAGCTGCCAAACTAAAATGAAATTAAAGCTTTTATTTGTTTTTGTTTGTTGACAAATTTGAATGAAACACAAGATTTTTTATTTTATTTATTGATGTTAAAACAAGAATTTTTATTTTAAGGCATGCATTACCATTCACCTATCTTCTTTAAAAAGTCCTTTCCCAATGTAAATATATTCCAGAAACCTATACTGCAGTTAACAAAAGAAGTATATCTTAAACCATGTTATTTTTATGTATCGATATACAGCATTCATTGTGCAGGCACATATGATAACTCAAGCTTCTCACAAACTGTTGGCTGAAGGGTCAAAAGCTGTGTGTTTTGGAAAAGTTGAAATGTAGCCCTTGTGATTTTTGCACAGAATTAAAACACTGAGGAGTAAGGGAGAGTTTCTAAGCACTACTGCTTCTGAAGCACAGAAATTACACAAAACCAGTAATTTCAAAGCAAGAACGGGTTCACCTCTCATGCAGATGTGGCTGTGCATCTCTGGCTGTATAGAATCATAGAATCATCTAGGGTGGAAGAGACCTTTAAGATCATCGAGTCCAACCATTAACCTAACACTGCCAAAACCACTGATAAACTGTGTCCCTAAGTACTGTGTCTACCTGTCTTTTAAATACCTCCAGGGATGGCGACTCAACCACTTCCCTGGGCAGCCTGTTCCAATGCTTGACAACCCTTTCAGTGAAGGAATTTTTCCTAATATCCAATCTAAACCTCCCCTGGCACAACTTGAGGCCATTTCCTCTTGTCCTATCGCCCGTCACTTGGGAGAACAGACCAGTCCCCACCTTGCTACAACCTCCTTTCAGGCAGTTGTAGAGAGCGAGAAGGTTACCCCTCAGCCTCCTTTTCTCCAGGCTAAACAACCCCAGTTCCCTCAGCCGCTCCTCATAAGACTTATTCTCGAGACCCCTCACCAGGTTCATTGCCCTTCTCTGGACACACTCCAGCACCTCAATGTCTTTCCTGTAGTGAGGGGGCTCAAAACTGGACACAGCGCTCCAGGTGGGGCCTCACCAGTGCCAAGTACAGGGGCACAATCACTTCCCTAGTCCTACTGTTCACACTATTCCCGATACAGGCCAGGATGCTGTTGGCCACCTTGGCCACCTGGGCACACTGCCAGCTCATATTCAGCCAGCAGTTGGCCAACACCCCCAGGTCCTTTTCCACTAAGCAGCTCTCCAGCCACTCTATCCCAAGCTTGTAAGGGTGCATGGGGTTGTTGTGACCCAAGCGCAGGACTCAACACTCAGCCTTGTTGAATCTCATACTGTTGGCCTTGGCCCACCAATACAATAGAGGAGACTTTCCTCCATCACCCAACGATGTATCAGAAAACATAAAAATGTCTCCTATTTTTTTGAAGTAGACTCCTAAGGTAGTTTTTTGGTTTTAAGAGTGGTTCCTGTGCAGGTGTCACTATTTCTTATGTCAGGAGATGCTTCTCAACATATTGGTTACTGCAAGTGATAAAATTGTTTTGGTTTTTTCCTTCCATTTTTATTATACAGGGGGTAACACATTAGTAATACAAAACTGTGTTTGATTAAAAGGAATAAATCTCAAAAAGAACTGAACTTTCATATGAACATTTAATATCCTGGAAATCTATCACATGGAACAGTTTAATCATTCAGTTTAAGCACAAGTTCTAGATGTCCTTTGCAGCATTCATTTCAAATTTGTGGCTTACAGGCAAGCCCCCTTGAATTTTTTTTCAGTCCTATGTTTGACTCCATACATACTTCCTCAACCTGATGAGTAGCACAAAATATGATACTGTTCAAGCACAGTCCAAATGTTAAAATGATTTATGGGAATATTTTGTCAACTCAGAGGTGTGAAAAATTCTCATCTTCCAACACTTCTGTGCTGGCAGAAGTCCTACTGCACAGAAGCTTATAGCAGCAAAACATGTCCCTCATCAGAGATTCTTTTTTAATATTGGAAATGTTACCAAAAAAGCTCTTTTGCTACTAAAAGCTGTGTGTCCAGCTAGGAAGAAGTTGTCACTGGTGTATGAATACAGGCTTCTCATCCACAGGTAGACTAATTCAAAGTCAAGTCTATTTTCACCACCTGGATCCATAAGGTCTAATGATACAAGATTCTAGCCACAAATACTTCCAGTAAGCAGAAGAGCCTACTAATTGGTTGTGAGAACAATTGTATGTCAGAGTGAGTCAATTAACATCTGGCAAGATCCAGGTGAAGATCTTGGAGCATCTAGTCTGCACGTGCTCTAGCTCTTCTCATAGTGTAAGGACAGCGTTCTTTCTCTTGGTTCAAGGCAAAATCTGGGTATCTGAGACAATAGCAGGAAATAAGGCAAACAACTCATGTCTGAAAGTCTGGTAAATCTGGGCACTTTTTACTCACAAGCCTTTCCAGATCAAAATCAGGCTTTGAGTCTCCTCCCTGCTATTTTTTCCAAAGCAGACGCTATTGTCATGACTTGGTGGTTATCTGGCAGGCTTTCCTGGAATTCTGTGGTTTCGTGACTGTCTGGAGAACTGTTATCACACGTTAAAGAGTTTTATTTACCACTTTATGTACCCACAGGAGGAAGCTCAACTCTTTACCCTCTCTTCTTCCTCAGGCAGCTGTACCGAGTGCACTGTTTTCATGCAGAAATGGTGGTATCTAGTACACTCTTGTCTCAGCTAACCCTATTCCTAGCAGAAATTAAAGCAGCCCTTGTTTAAGATACCTATTTATTTTATTACATATTTTCCTTTAGCTATAAATACCAGGCACAGGATCATGTGGTTATCTTCAGGATGTGCAAGGAGTAGTCATGCCTAAAAAGCTTTTTCAAAGCCCACTGGAGACAATGGAATGAGTGGGTCCGACTGATACCTGTTAGTGGCACAAAAGATGGGATGTGTTTCATTTGCCAAAACCTACACCCAAACTTCTTGCTGCCATTCACAATGAATTTTCTGATATGTTTCCTAACTATTTTAAGAATGGTACCTGACACTGAAAACATAGAAGTAACTTGACCAGATGTCCTTCAGTCCCAAAGGTGACTTCTCAAAAGACGGGTTCATGCTTAAATAGCTCTTCATGTCACCCGCATTTCAGACAGTTGAGGACAATGTTTGCAGTTAGAGCACTGGTGCTGGACCATAGCAGACAGAACTCCTGATGCCAAACTTCTTGAGTCTTCCCTCTAAAGGATCCTGGAATAACTCAGGGCCTGATCCTCAGACTGCGGGGGATTCTTTGCTTCAATTCCTCATTCCTGAAATAGAAATTATGTTTTCTCAAATTAGTCATCTGCTATGTAGCTAAGCTAGTTAAAGTCTTTGAGAATTTCAGGTGGGATTCATCTCACCTAACTTTAGAGGCCTCCTCTGGAGTTAGTCCTTTTTATGTTTGAGAAAGAGGCAGAGAGAGAACGAAAGAGTGAGAGAGAAATAAGTCATTTTTACGTACTTTGGGTATCTGTATCAGGATATGTTTATTATATGTTTCCCTTATCTCTAATAAAGTGAGCACCAGCTCACTGAGATAGATGTAGACATCTACAATATAGACATTCATTTCTGCAGACGACACATGGAATTAAAAGCTAGGAACTCCCCTAACCCTAACCCTACAGGAAATTTATTATCACAGACACCTAAAAGTCATTTGAAGTGTGCTATTATGTGTCCTCTTAGTCTTGTCTTGTTCTAAATGAAAAGAAAACATTTAATTGTTCTTTCTGGGTCATTGGGTAGAAGCAGATACACTGCAGGTAGGTAATGTACCTTCTTTAGAGGATGACAAGTTATTTGTCCAGTTCTAGGCAGCAAAATCTGGAGCTTTTTTGTGGTCAATGGGGAGGAGGAGAAAATAGTCCATAACTAGCAGGATGAAGCATAGGCCTGGAAAAGCCTCAGGCCATAAAGGCAGTCACAACGTTTAGTTTAGACCAGATGCTTAACACCCAGTTTTCTGTGATAATGTGGGAGACAGTCAACATGAACCAACTCTACGAGGGAAAACCTGGATGTATTAATTGCAGCATGATTGTTAACTATACAAGGGAAGTGGTAATCAAATGTCATCTTAGGATGTAGCACTCACATCCAGAAAAACAGAAGAGCTAACGCTATCTTACCTGATATTGGTGGGAATATATTTCAATTTATTCTGTTTACAGCTCTCATTGTTTGTCATTACTGAAATTAAGTCCCAAAAGAAGAGATATTAACACGTTCAGGAAAACAGACAGTCTACAGTATCAGAGAAAACCAAAGAGCGCATTTGATTATAAAAAGCAAAAGCTGAAAAGGAATATGATTGCTCTCTACAAACATCATAAGGGTTAAAAAAATGCAAGAGCTGCTTGAGCTACCAGATATTTTTATTACAAGAACAAGATAAACGTATTAATACATTTAGTGAAGAAATCAATTTCTAAGCATTAAAACTAGAAAGGTCAGCAGCAGCCTTCCAACTGAATGAAGAAGGACATGAAAACTTTACAAATAGAGGGCAAAACATTTATGGAAGGGATTGTGTGATAAACTACCTATAATTCCAAGAAAAGTCCTCAATGACCTAAAAATTCCCTGTGTTCCTAAACAGAAAAGTGCTAGGTGATTGAAGATGTAAAAAATGTCAGTCACGATAAATAATGTGTTGGAGGCAGCCACCGTGCTTCTTACACAGATTGTGGTGTCTGAGTGTCATGAGAAAATCAATCAGCACTATATGCTGGTAGACATATGAGTTGTATGTACCTGAAAAGTTTCTAAGAAGAATCTGACATCTAATGAGCTATGGCATGAAAACTTGTATCTTTCACAGGTCGATCTGGACACTTCAGAGACTGGACTCTTCCACTGAAATTATTTTTCCTTATATGCCCATACTTATTTGCTCTCAATTTGTTGTAGTACCTCCAGAGTTGGCTTGTCCCGGAAGGGTGGTTGTATTTTAGATCGTAAGTTGGGTCGCAGTTGTTCATTGAATTTGTGCTTGGCCCATTGCAAGGAAATAATAAATTCATCTTGTCAGTTCAATAGCACAGGACTGCTTCTGGGTATTTGGTGATTTAGTGCCAGCTTCCTGGTAACTAAAAACAGTCATGTAAATTAATTATAAAGGTCACAAATCGTGTCTTCCATTTGGTCAGCATTCAAGCTACAAACAAAGAAGTTCCTACTTGCCTAATATTCAGACAACTGAACGAGATGTTAGTTGTACATAGGGAAAAAAAAATAAAATATGACAGTTTCTCGTAGGAATTATTTATGTGCTGATTGTTCTAGCTACATTTGCTACTTGTGCCAAGGTCGTACAGATTAGAAGTTGCGGATTAGTGTTAACACATGTATAAAATGCACAGTATATGTTGGGTTTTAAATTGTGGTGTGGCTCAGAGTTTACAGCATTCACTGAGTTGTCAAAATCAGATATTTCTCTCTCTTGACAAATCCTCATGTAGTTCAGACCAATTATTTCAGGCATTGCCACTAAATGGTACCTCGCTGCAGTGCTACTAAGCTGCATTACAGCTTGGCCTCTGAGAGGCCGATGTTTATATAAATGATGAAAGTGTCACACATAGCAGGAGGTCTTCCGGGATGAGCTCCCTGGAGCCTGTTTCCTACAGTCTCAGTCTACAGTCACCCTCTCCGAGCTGGTGGCTGTGGATGGATTGTTGTACAAAAGTAGCACTGGGAGCTATATTAGCTAGGGAAATTGAGGCTAATGCATCTTTTCATTGAGGAATATTCCCTAACCACCCTCTTTGACTCTTCATGCATGCATTGCAATTATTGCGGGGAACAGCATTATGTAGCTAGCTTAAGATTTCTGTACCATTTGTGTACTCTGCAAGATTTATTGGAGAGAGAAGCACTTAACCTTCTCAATAGGAGGGCACGATGAAGTGGAAGAGATGCGAACAGGCCCTCTTGCTGAAGCAGAAAGCATGTCGATTTTCCTGGAGTCATCACTCCGGTGATGTGGCCTTTCCCTACAGCAAACGCAGCACACAGGACCTTTGCAGGCAAAGCACAGCGTTGTACTGAGCCAAATTGTAACTGTAAAAGACCGCCAGGGGCAAAAAAAAAAAAGAGGATTTGTAAAGCTGAAAAAGGTTTATGTAGTTTTCAACAAACAGGGAAATGGAAATCAGACCCAACATTTATAGTTAGTGGAATTGAGACCTGAAAACTCGGAAACACAGAAAATTGGTAAAAAACTTGATATGAGGAGCAAAAGTTCTTGGGCCACAAGACAGAGATTGTAAATCAACTTGTCACAGACAAGGCAAAGAGATGAATACATTTACCATTGCGGTTATATCACTAGTTCTCAAAAGCACTTTTTTGGTCATTATTACTCACAAGGAAACAGATTCCCACCCCTGTGCAAACTGAGGCACCTAAGCTGACCATTTAAATTATGAAAGGGGTGCATGTGATCTGTGCACAAGCCCAGAAAAATGTCTTGTATATGTCTAGAAAATAGTTTCTACAATGTGGGATTTGGAAGCCAGGGAAGCAAGGAGGGGGAAAGCCACTCTGTAAATGAAACTTTTAGAGAAGAAAAGAATTGGTAGAGAAAATTCATATTACTTGCTGGGAAGGGTGAAACTAATAAGGGAAATCAACATGTTACAGCATGTGCAGATTCACAGATGATCAGGACTTTTACCCAGAGCTGACAGTTCGCTTAAATTTTATGTCAACTGATAGATGAACATAGAAGGGGTGTTAGAAACTGTTCTGTGCATAACGTGATCTTCAAGTAAAAGGTAATTCAGAAGAATACCTAACTTCCTTGACACTGGAAAACAACCTTCCAAACTCCATGGTGCCAATGACTCCATATTAGCACAGCTAAGAAATCCTGTTAACAACATTGAAAAATAATTCTTTTTAGGTTAATCTTTCCATTTTTCTTTTTTAACAGCACCCCCAGTACTGAGCTTTTACCAAAGCCTTTGCTTTGGTGGAATAAAATTTTCTGTTTCTATTTAAATCTTGTCCTGTGTTTTGGGAATGTTTTGATTAACATGAATGTAACAAGAACACATTGAAGGCAACAAATCTAAATCAAGTGATGTTGTAGAGTGTCTGCAACCCAAAAGAAACCTGGAGATCACTCAGATGGATGTGCACTTGCATTTGCTGATGGCGGTAAGGAAAGCTGTATCATGAAATGTGAGTGAGGAACAAAAGCCTTCTCAATTTCCCTGACAAGTGCCCTTTCCTAGTGACCTTCTAGCAAGATGCAAAGAGTAGAGTGAACACAAATACAGGTGTATTTATGGCTCCAGACTGGATTTTGAAACCTAGAGGCAGTCCTCAGTAAGGAAAGACAACTGAGATAATACGTTGCCATGTCTGAAGTCTTCTCCTTGTGCTTTTTCAGAGGCTTAATACTTGTTTGCCCTTAGAGCAAGACAAGTAAGGGACTTCACGCTGGCAGGAACAGCATCTCTGTAAGAGCCACCTCAAGTGCCCAGATACAGTTAAGCTCAGACGACTGATGGGGAACAAGAGAAACAAGTTAACACAAGAAAGAAGAATAGGCATACATGATTTATCACTAACATCTTTTGCAAGTAGCATATGAGACTTAAAACGTTCATCTCCTTTATACTATTTCTTATTGCTTTCTCAGGATAATAGATAGAGCTTTAAGGTGTACGTAAAGCATCCATCTTCCCTTCAGCCGTCCCTTTTTTATCACAAGAGCAGTATAAACTGGCCCTCGTCTAAGGGAGAACGAACCCTGTTATCTCTTGCAAACAGCTTTCCTGCAACTGTGGGATACACCTCAACCAAAAGTTTCTGCTTCTGCATTTTATTTTTTCTTTGCAATACTCATGCAATAAAAGCAAAACATGAAAGAGTGAAGTTTTTAAGCCCACCATGCTCCTCTTTGACAAGGTACGCTTTAGCCAAACAGATTAACTGGGTATAATTCTCTGGCCTATTTTGTTTAGAGGAGAGAACAAAAAGACTGAGTAATTCCTTCTAGTCTTAACCTCTATCAGTTCTTTGCGTACTGGAGTTGTACAGTAATCAAGCAAGGTCTTCCATAGAGAAGAATGTCTGTGTGACTTCAAATGGAAAAATAAAACACAGTTATTTCAGTAAGAGACCCTGTGTAATAACGAGGTAAACTAAACCATCATCCATCTATTTAGCTGTGATTGCTGTGTGTCCATTTAGATTCCTCCCTCTTCTGATGAGCATCTTAGTGTTCCCTGTAACACATTTTTAGTGGTGCATTAGTGACTTTATTTTCCCTGCATTTGTAAGAAATCGGGTAAGAGGCTGGTGGGGATGATATGGATCCATTTAAGACAATCTTATTGCTGCTATCCAAAGAGTCAGAAAACACAGTTATTGTCACTTCCCTCTTCAAGTTGAAGGACGCTATTTAAGGACCGTATGGACAAACTGCATTTACTTGGCTCAGCTTTCAGTTTGAGGTGGGGTAGGTGTTCGTTGATTCAAAGCATTAAAGTTAATGTTTAACGAAAAAACTCTTCTACCGTGACACCACAGAAATGGGTCAAATGTCAATGTTCTCAAAAAAACTTATTCAGCTCAAGGTTCAGGAGGTCTAAGAAATATTTCTGTCACACTGTGCAGGCAAGCTGCACCTTATCCTGCCTTTCTGGTCTCTGTAGCTATGTCCACAATAAGAGCACACACAAAAAACCAGCTTAAAGATTGGCGTGCACCCAAGTCATGCTCCATAAATCCACCTCATTGGCTGAGGGATACTCACAGCTCAGACTTCAATGAACTTAACTCATAGCTTTAAATAGCATCAGCCGCTTCAGCAGACCACATCGGTTCTCTTCTACGAGGCATCCTGAAGCTGATTTGAGTCTGTGTCAGCCAACAAACATGACCAAAAGGGCACTGAGTACCAGGTCCTTGCATTTACCTGGCCTATTTAACCTATTTTAAGTATCTTCCTTTAAGATGAGAACAATTGCTCTTGGAAATTTCTATTTCTTTCTTCTGACTTAAAAGGGAAGCATTGCTGGTTAGATCAGATACAGAAACGCACAACATATATATGGTCAGGCGAATGCCACTCCTAGTGATGCTTGAGGGTATTCTGTAAGATTATTAAATGCATCTTTTTCTTATTCCTTAGGTAAGGATACTGCTCAAACTATCCCTTTATTTCTTATTTGCTATTTGTCTGGAAGCTTGAAAGTTTTCACGTTTATTTACATAAAGACCATAACTTTTCACATTTATTTACATAAAGGCTGTGATACCTCACCAATACCTTTTTCCATCAGATGGAAAGGGAGGATGACAAACCCAATGGCCATTTAAAAGACAAATACCCAAAATTAGTTAGTGGATCCAGGTGTGCAACGATACTTACCAAAGAACACCTCACTTCTTCCATTGTATTTATAGCCATGATGATTGGGCTGAAGCTAATAGGGAGACATAAGGGAACTTCCTAAACCCTGAAGACCAGCAGCTCAAGATGTGTGCATTTCTGATTGCCCTATGCAGCAGTTGGATGAACACGTAAAGACTGCCGGCCTTTGAAATGAGTTGTTGCAGGTGGCTGTAACCCATCGCCTGTTAAGCATGTGTCAAAAGCAAGACAATCAGGAAAAAAGATGGGAATGACAGAGAGCCATTGACGTGACGGTTGCTTCAGCTGGGAAATACATCAGGCCAAAATGCAGGACCTGCTCCAACAGGTCCATGTCCTTCTTGTGCTGAAGGCTCCAGAGCTGGATGCAATACTCAAGGTGGGGTCTCACCAGAGCAGAGTAGAGGGGTAGAATCACCTCCCTCGCCCTGCTGACCACACTGCTTTTGATATAGCCCAGGATATCCACCAACATGCCCAAGTCCTCCTCAGGGCTGCTCTCCATCCATTCTCCACTCAGCCTGTATTTGTGCTTGGAATTGCCTTGACCCACATCCAGGACCTGGCACTTGCCTTGTTGAACTTCATGAAGTTTGCACAGGCCCACCTCTCAAGCAACATGATAGCAGGCAAAGCCCATCTCAACAGGCAAAAAGTGAGGCAGTGAGTCAGGCCAAACTGGATTTTCCCAAAAAGTCCAGTGACAAAAGTAACCCAGCTCCACCCTCTTGATAAAACACCTTCCTCCTCCTGGCAGCTAGTGTTGTCAGTCATTTTTGTTAAAGTTGGTAATATCTGAAGTTAAATGGTGACAGATTAGGCCTTGCTGGTGAGAGAGAAGCATTTCAGTTTTGAAGAACAAATATTGATGTACATAAATATTGGAATATAATCTCTTCAGAGTCCCCATTCTCATTCAAATCACCTGTACTTGTACAGGGGCCATTTATCTGTGGCTTAGTTCCCCTCATCATGAAAATAGCTAAATTGCTCTTTCTGCACAAAAAAAAAAAAAGAAAAGAAAAAGGAGGAATAGAAGGAGGGAAAGGCAGGCATTGGTTTCAGAAAGGCAGGTACTGTTTTTGCAATGGAGAAAAGCCGTTTCCATCGGAGGTGACATGATAAGGGAATGACTAGACAAAGAGGCTCCAGCAAAGGCTTGTAGAACATCTCTTATCACACAGACAAAAGGACAAACTGATTCATACCAGATTAGTGTCCAGAAGGGTAGTCAAACACTTAACCAGGGCTAATGACATTGAGCAATTTTACCAAAAAGAAAAGAAATAAACTAGTCAGATAATCCCTTTAGGTGTGGTATAAGGAGAAGTAAACAGAGCCAAGATATCCGGGAAGGATTTTAGGCGCTCTGGACAGACTGTGAACCCTGGAGTACCTAACCAATGGGAAACAGGGGAGGGAAAATTCGGCCAGTATTAGGAAATAAATAGGTGTGTTTCAAGAACCAAAAGTGTGCCTACTTGCTAGGCCACTGTTCTTGCAAGAATGTTCAAATAAAATGTGCTTCGTATCGTTCACTACCTGAGCTGTTGTTACTGGATAAGGAGCGTTTCTCACTTTGGGCAGTCTGCTAAGAAGGCAATGTGAGCTTTGCTAAATGTAATTCTTAAGGTCTTTGTATTCCAGTTACACTGGTACATCAGCTTGAATCACCACATGAATTTCAGGAGAGCAAACAAGCGCATTTGGCAAGTCCTTAAAAATCTTGGGTGAAAAGCCTCATCCTGAGTCAAGTTTCTAGAGTTTGGATGCTAAAATCTGAACTACTCTCCAAAGGCTTGCATTATAATCAATGAAGGGAAATGAGAATCTCTAAAACATTATGCTTCTTTCCTAAAACAACTCTTTAAGAGAGTTAAAACTAATCATGAGATGCACATAATTTCACATTAACTACAAAGGCAATATATCGTGACTGCCTAAAACATGCATGAATACTCTTTCAATATAGATTGTGTGTCTCTGTGCCTATGTTTATGTACCTGCATGCAATTTAAGATTTAAGGTAATAATATCGGAGAAAGTCCCGATTGAATCGACTTGACTCATTTTGAAATTTAAACATTTATTAAAAGGCACTTTCCCCAATAAGATTTCAACAAGGAGCTTTTTCTGCACCCTTGAAAGGACTTAATATAAGGATTGCACATACATCATGTGAGATATTCCCTGGGGAAAATATTCTGTAGTGAATAACACAAGATATTCATGGCTGAGCTATGGGTAAAAAACAATGAACTTTACTCGTGATTTTGTTCTTTTTTAATCACTTCCTGTGCAAATGAAGGAGCTCACAGGTCCTTAAAATCAAACATTGCTCTGTCCTATCCTGTGGTACAGAAAGGATGAGCAATAGCTTTTTAACAAAGCTCTGCTTCCTCTCTTTGAGGTGTTCAAATGAAATAAATTCTCTACAAAGAAAAAAGAGGTATATTATCCTTATTTTAGCTTTGCCACTTGCAGGTTTGATTCTGTGATAGAATCATAGAATCAACGAATCATAGAATCATTTAGGTTGGATAAGACCCTTGAGATCATCGAGTCCAACCATCAACCCCACTCTACAAAGTTCTCCCCTACACCATATCCCCCAACACCACATCTAAACGACTCTTAGACACATCCAGGGATGGTGACTCCACCACCTCCCGGGGCAGCCTATTCCAGTGTCTGACCACTCTTTCTGGGAAGAAGTTTTTCCTAATGCCCAGTCTAAACCTACCCTGTTGCAGCTTGAAGCCATTCCCTCTCGTTCTATCACTAATTACCTGTGAGAAGAGACCGGCACCAACCCCTCTACAATGTCCTTTCAAGTAGCTGTAGAGAGTGATGAGGTCTCCCCTCAGCCTCCTCTTCCTCAAACTAAACAGTCCCAGCTCCTTCAATCGCTCCTCATAAGATTTATTCTCCATTTAGATTTATGCATAGACTGGTGTGTTCTTCTTGCTAAATAGTTGCCACTCCTAATCCACAGACCCATTTTCAAGGAGAAAAAGCTGAGATCATTTTAAACTTAGCTTGAACGGTGGTCTAATTCTACCTTTGCGCTAGAAAACTGAACAGTGCCAGGGCTTTTTTTCTCCCTAAAATTACAACACAGTGTCAAGTGGACTTAGTCCAGGAGTTACCAAGAACAAGGCAGCATTCCTAAAATGTGCCTGGTGTCAGCCACCCTGCTTATCAAGCTAAAGATTGATGAATATTGTCCATCAGGACCAGAGAAAAGGCCACGGGACTGCCTCGTACCAGTATATATGTACCCTAAAAAAAAACCTGAGCTCTTTAATTCTCATAGCACATGGGCAGTTTTTCAACAGTATCTCACCAGGACAACAGCCCAAGGTAGCATCAGATCCCAGCATCTATGGATTGTGCTGATTTTTATACTCAAGGACTGACACAGCATTTTCTTGCCATATCCTAGCACTGCTACTTCATGACCAATTAGTCTACTGCTGCAATATAATCCTTTTTTTTTTATAGATAACAATTTTTCATGAAACAAGGGTTCCTACCGTACAATTTTGGCCTATCTTCTGAAAAATGGATTAACAGAGGCCAAGTTACTCAGTATCACATCAATAATGTTTTATCCACAAAACTTCTGAGAGTCAAGATAAATTTTGATAGGCAATGTGAATCACAAGAACAAGTCATCATCCAATAGTAATCGAAGTGAAATTTAATTTGCTCATTCATTCATGAGAAAGTTTACAAACTGAGCTTTTTAAAACTATTCAAGAGATTTGATCTCTGACCTGTTTTCATCGCCTGAGCTAAGGGAAATGCAAAAAGAAATAAATAAGATTGAAAAATCGAGTAGTTTTTCAAATTCCTCTTTTTAATAATCTACTGCCTTATTTTTTAACAACTAGGAATATCCTTTTTTCCTATGAAGAAGTACAGTTATTTTCTTTTTAAATAAGAGTTCACAATGAGAACTTGTGCTCCGAGTACTTCTGTGAAATAAAAACAAATAAGAACAAATACTTCTTCAGTCTGCTGAAAGAGATTCTCTTTGCTTATCATATCCTATACGAAGAGGTAGGACATTATCCATGTTTCATATAAGATGAAAAAATCTTTACCTTTTAAAATGAAAGCTATGACTTAAAGAAAATCTTGAATACAGGAAACACACTTGACTGTCGCTGCACAGGCTCTGTCAGATTTTCTTTTAGGCTATTTCCTTTTTAAAATACGTATGAGACAATGAAAAGCGTATCTGCGGCTAAATGAGCCGGTTTGCCTTACAAATTGAAAAAACACGTAAGCCAGCATTTCATGCACAGAAATAGCCCGGGAAATAGAAATTGCTGTACTGACCCATACTGTTTCCCTCCCATAGTGGGTGTGACGGTGTGTTCTTCTGTCCCTGTTTCTCTTTTTTTCATTTTTTTCCTGCTATATCACCCAGATCCACTGAATTAGGCAGCTCCACTGAAGGCAGGCGTCCTTTATCAGGGTCTCACAGCCGCCTGCTCTCCTGCAATGTCAGCCCTTGACACCAACATGAGGTTCAAGTTCTCGATCCTGGCTCTTCTTCTGGAAGTGATCATCATTGTTTTGTTTGGGATATTTGTGGAATATGACACCAGTGCTGACTCTCAAATTTTATACCCACGTAAGTGTTGCTGTCTAAGATTTATAGAAGTTAGAATTTCTTTAAACTAATCCTGAGCAAGATTTCTGAATAACTTATGAGACCTACCGATATAGCTTAAGAAAAAAGAAAGGCGTGCTTTGGGGCAAACAAACTTTGTCTGTGGTGTGACAGTAGCAGGCTTCAAAGACAAATTCAAGTTGAGCACATATAAAATTCTGAAAGTAGCTAACTGGTGAGAGAAGAGTCCTGAAAATGGTTCTAGTGTTAGCATAGCAGGTTAAAACTTGGAAAAATATGCATTGCTTTGAACAGTTCTGGCATTTTCCAGAGACGGATGGTAGTGCTTCTTGCCAGACCTTCTATCCTGATTACTGTATCAAATAATGGAAACGAACAGAACATTTCATTAATATCATCCAGGTTTCAAAAGGTTCTCTTATAAGAACACGGAAATTGGGCAACGTATTCATCACTGTTACCAAATAAGTTTGCAGAAACTGGGCTCCTCCAAGGGCAATAGTTTTTGTCACAAGGTGGATAACCCCCTGCTATGTCTCAAAGCAGTAGCTCAGTTGTAGACAGTAATGGTTCAGCCCGCACATGTTTCTGTTGATTTATTGATCTGCAAATGCTTGATGCAGTTCAGGGAGAAAGCCTGTGGCCTGAGAAGTGTTTTCTGACTTCTCCCACCCTCCTCCTCCTCATGCAAAGATCAGAATGCTGTAAATAAATAGAAAAATAAGTCTTCAGAGGAGCAGCCTGTGTCTTGCTGGCAGTATTGAAGGTTTGCTGGTTGTTTTCTTGGCTCTGATGCCTTAATGTCTCGTGGCCCTGATTGCAATCCTCTTAATGATGATCATAACGGTACAGAACTCCTTGCGTGTATGTAGTACCCATGTCATTTTGAACGTATCCCTTTTTTTGCCTCATTCCAATTGGCTTTCAGTGACCGTTACAGAGGAATGTGATCTCAGGGTCACTTCACTCCCTAGTCGCCTTGTGTTGTGCTTTCCCACACAGACCATTGTCCAGTTGAAAGAACAGTGAATGCACGGCATTATTCAGCTCCAGATGCAAGTCAGCTGATGATCATCAGCGGCTAATTACTCACATTTGGGTTAACTCCACTGAGATGCAGCAGTAGCCCCAAAAGATAGTAACTTAGGCTATGCCAGAGACCATTTTCTTTCTGATACAGCTTGGCCACTATTTCAGTTCCTAAATTAGGTGGCCTTGTCTAGATGGTATATAGGGAATGGCCCTTGGTCCACTGTCACCCAGGAGGCGATAGTTGGCCTAGGCAAAACCTATGCCAGAGACCATACTAATAATTTGGCAGCACAGAGAATTCTACTCTGGCACTGTTATTTTATTAACATGGCTATTTCCTAAAAAACCTGTCCACCTACCTCTTCTCTGACTCTACACTAAAACAACACAACAAGTACAGATACAGCCACAGAACAACAGTGTTTTGGGCATATTTGTATAATTTGGTAAGCCAGAAGGATGCTATCTAGGACTTGGGTCCTTCAGACTCAGATTAAGGTTTAGTTGCCCTGCAAGAACAGAGAAAATGACCTTCTCCTGTCTGAATATCATACCTGCTGTCTCTGGTAGTAAATTGACCTGGATTTTCTTGGAGTCCCCCTTAGCAAGGAAAATTAAGAAGGTGCATGGAATCCTCGTGCTTATGCCAGTAATTTAATAGTCTTCAGTGGCCCCTTACAGTACTGTGGTGCATTTCTTAGTAAACCTCAAGTCTTCTGGATGGAGACTACATGTGCAACATGCATCACCGTGGGTACCGTGTTACCTGGGGAGTTCCTGGGATAGACTGTCCTTGCACTTAACAAAACCCTCTCCCAGCCCTTGTGGGGAGTCATGGTTTTTTTAATTTAATATCTACATTTAAAAAGGACGTCAGAGAGAGGGCAGGAGACTCATCAACATCACAGAGAAAAGGATTCTTCTCACCAGATGCTAACACTACAATAGAAGCCCTTAAATGTAATCTATCCAACTAGGGATCACCTATAGTTATTTTTTCCCTAATACCAGTGTCTAAAATATGTGGGAGAGATTATCTGCTGTCTCCAATGCCTTCCTGCACAGGCAGTGTATGACCGTGTTGTACCTGCCCATGGTCGCCCAGCTGTCCACACTATTGAACTACTAATAAGCTTCTGGCATGGTTTTGTCTCTTGCAAACCAGCACCTTGACCTCGTCCTGGATATGGCTTTAGGCATAGCATAGATCAGGGACTACTCTCAATAAGTAGCACAGGTGGGAACAGCATTTTGGGAGAAAAGAGCATGTAGCTATGAGTCAACCTATGCCATTTCCCTTTTGGCCAGGCTGTTCAGTTTACCAGTAGAAACATAAATTAAGCAAAGACCTCAGATGTAATGTTGGACTTTTAGATGCTCACCTAAGAGTTGAAGGATCTCATTTACGTTAAAAAAGTGGAACAGCGGCAGGATTTCCCAATACCTGTGTTTTCAGTTTTAGGCCCTCTTCCTCTCAAACTTCCCTGTCTATAAAGTGCACACAAGAGCACAGTTTGCCTAAGGATCCGGCAAAAAGTTAATGCCATGGTTGTATAGATGTATTAGCACATATCCTGAGCCAAGACTTCCCCTGAGTTCACAAAATGATGTGTTCAAACTACTTCCCATACTATCCCCAGGATGTTAACCCATCTGTACCTCATAGATTTCTTTGTTTCATCCAGGGAACAATTTATGTTCTCAGAGCTGCAGTGCAGGGCCTGCTTTTATATGCCTTAAACACCTCAGCACCATGAATCCAAGCTGTTTCACTATTTTTGGGCTGAAGGAAGATGAAAATAATAATTGAGGATCACCATAGTTTTGCACTCAGGTAAGGGAGGCTGAGCTGAGATCATTCCCAAAACATAGCTTTGCATTATATCTATTTCTAGTGGATGCAAGTACAGGCATGGTGAATTGGATGGACAGCTTCAGGTGTGCCGTGCCACTGGAATGGGAGGACAAGGGCGTGTGATGGTTTTGCAAACACTCCTAGAGGGTTTCTTTAATACTGGTAACCTGTATGTAATGTCCCGTGATTGATCGATGACTCATGGCTTAGGAAAACTTATGCACTGCTCCTGTTCAGGGTTCTACGGTTTAGTCCTGTAGGCAGAGCAAAATCAGTTTTAGCATAAACCTAGATCCCACAAGCATCTTTGCATTGAGACTGACCACCATGTGGAGACCTTGGAGCAGAATTAATATGTTGGTATCGGGCAGCCTTGCAGGATCATGTGCAGTGGTTTTGTTCAGGATCTGCTGGATCATTTTTTCCCCATCTTTATTTTCCTGTCTTACAGAACAGAAATACTATGCTTTGTTAAACGTAACTAGTTACTGAAACACTTTTATTACAAATCAAGCTGTTTTCTCCATAATTTGAGACAATTCCAGACATACTCTTCTTTAAAAGGATGCATAAGAGGCAGTTAAAGCACAAGGTACAGGCTAGGCTAGTTGAAATTCATCCTCAACATCCATGAATTAACCTAGTTTTAAGCAGGACTTTTAATCTTTTGTGTAAATAAATCCAGAGAGCTTTAAAACATTTATGTGAATCCTGGCTAGCCCTCAGGAGGACCCATTACATGTCAAACAGCTGCTTGCTTCTAATCTTCAGGGCCGGGGTAAGATTTCTAAAAGCACCTTTCAAAAGAGACCTGAGCACGTGGAAGCCTTGTTGATGGACACTGAGAATTAAACCCCTCAGTCATCAACGTGCTTTTGAAACCTGTTCTTTTTCTTACAGGAAAAGTCAGGTTACTTAAGCAGTAAACCATCTTTTGCTAATCTAGACATGATTTACTGAGATGTATACATGAATGGGATTGTTTTGATGAGAACAATTTACTTGCTTTGTCTGCAATGATTTAACCAGGAGATTGCAAACAAGGGCAAGTAATAAACTGAATGCTAACAAGCTATAATCTCCTCTGGGAGACGGGAAAAATTTTCTTACCTGGACCTGACTACCCCGAATGGAGAAAACAAAAAAAATTATTGGAAAGTCCATGGCATAGGCTGACTAAGCAATAAAAAGAGCAGAAGTAGGTCATTTTCAAATACACCCCTCATTTTGTGCATGAAACTCAAGTGTGATATAAACTGAAAACTGTTGAAGTTGTATATCACTTTGACTTGTCATGCTAAGCATTTATTAAATACATTTCCATTTTCTTCTGCTAAATTCAAACAAAAAGGCTACTTTTGTAGATGTTGCTGTGCAGCTTTTATGGATTTGCCCTCTAGTTCTGTATTTTTTTGTTAACATTAGCAAGCTTTTACTAAAGTAGTTTTGCAAGAGTCGGACAAATAACCCAGGCCACTTCTCAGATGCAAAGGTGCTGATCCCACAGGTTACTGGGTGAATGGTCACTTGTAGAATATTGTTTTAAAAAGGGGAGAAAAGCACTTGTTCAGCTTCCAGTCTCCACTACCCTCAAAAAGAGGGAAAGAGATGTTGGGTTACTCCTTCCCTTATTTGAGAAGGATTTTCTCATGTGACCTGCCAACATATTTTTGTCCCACTTAAAAAAAAAAAGTGGGTGATCACCTGTACCTGAGATTGTCAGGGTGGTGTTAGAGTATCGCTGGGAAGACTCTCCACTCTCAGTCCTACCGGCATGAACCACTGCTAAATGTTTTGCAAGGCAGTTGAAGAAGAGTTGCTTTAGATGTGCAGTTCACCACCGCAGCCAAGTCAGGTATGAAAACACAGCTCTGTGCTCCTGTGGCACAGGCTGCTGCAAGCTGGGAGGGTGTACAGACAGATGTACCCATCTTGTACTTTAATATCCTCTTCCTAAACACCCCCTGATGACTCCCTCTGACACTGGAATATGGGCAAATTAAGCTGCACTCTGGGTTCTGCATCCACTAAGACACTAAAGACTTCACTGCTGGTAGGATCAGGAAGGTTGTATCAGCATGGTTTGTTTGCGTCCAGCCCAGCCAGAGCCCAGCTCTGAAGCAAGGGAATATGTTGAGCTCTAAGCAAGACATTTATTTTCACACAGCACTGCAATACAAAATACGCAGAATATCAAGAGGAGAAACCCAAATGGGGAAGTTAAGTTGATTGTGCGTCTTTTAAAATGAGCAGTAAGAACAACTCAGGAGTTTGGAAAGTAGTTCTGGAAACCGAGTAAGATGGAGGAAAATGGGAAGCTTCCAAAAGACTACAGGGGCCTCAAAGATCCCACCACTGAGTATTACTGAATCAGGAAATATATAAATGTGAAAACATCCAGCCTAAAGAAGAAGGAAATGGGATGGTGATGTCTAAGAACCACCGGCATTTTTGTGCTGTTTCTTAGATGCATGTAGTCCAATGTAAAGGATCTTCCTACATGCATGTATGTATTTCAGTGCTAGGTTAGGGCTGGAATATGACGGTGCAAATATAACAGAGTTTATTAGGAATCTCCAGTAACTTATTATACTTCTGGGCCCTCTTTTGGCTAAACATGGTAATGCATATAGCAAAATTATATGAATGCTGAAAGTACATAACTGTGAAATGTAACTTCAAGTCAAATATTATACTAACTAGGTCAATGTCTCAAGTTTTTCCCACATATTTGCATGTAAGAGGCAATTAAATAGAACCGAAAATAGATAGCTTCTCTATACTGAGGTTCTTACTAACAATAAAATCAAAGAAAATTCATTAATTACAGGACTCGAACCTGTTTGGTGTAGAGTCCATTAAATCACATTAAACACTTCAGAAGAGCAAAATATTTTAATATATAAAATATCCATGTTGTGGTGATAAACTCTTTTTGTATTAAAAAGTCTATAAAAGGAAATAAAAAAAGAGTGGAAAAATAACTAGCCGTATTTTAACAAAATTCATATTTGGGAAAAAAAGTGCATATTTGAAGGAAGGTTAAATATATGCTGATTAGCAATATTATTTTACTAGTTTAGACTACCTTAAAAGCCTTTTTCTTTTACCCAGGTAAAGGAATCAATCTCTCGCACAGTAATTTTTAGGGACCACAAGCATACCTTTGCATTGGACCAACTAGCACTCTGCCAAACAAATCCCATGTACAAGTTTGGAGTTAGAACAAACTGGATGTGACAACCTTCGTTTGAGGGGGAAGAGGACTTTTCTGTAAGGACATGAAGCTGTGATGTTCCCAGTAGCTTCACACACAGAGAACAGTTCCAGACACATTAAATCTGCTAGTATAGAGACCTAGTCTTCTTTTCATAATGATATAGCAAGGAATAAAATCAATAATTGGATCTTGCATTTTCCAGACACTCAATCTGCAACTAGTAGACTGGTCATGAAGTGGGGAAGGGTGGATTACATTGATGGCATGAGTTTGGAACTCTCTTCTTTTCTATTAAATCCTCATTTGTCCCTAGCTTTCCTCCCTTCGTCGTCACTCTTCATAGTCACTACGTAGACTTATTTTCTCTTCAGTCTTTCAGGATGTCCATGTGATGATATTTGTTGGATTTGGTTTCCTGATGACCTTTCTGAAGAAATATGGATTCAGCAGTGTTGGTATCAACATGCTCATTGCTGCCTTTGGTCTCCAGTGGGGAACCCTGATGCAGGGATTTTGGCACATGGAAGGAGGGAAAATTTATGTCAATACCAAAAGGTACATGTGAATTTACCAAGAATTGACATTTCTATCTCTTAAGATATCAGGAGAAGCCATAAACTGTAACATCTACAGGATCAGACTAAGTTCACTGAAATTTGATTGAGCCTTACTGTCCAACTCTCAATATTCATCTGCCCTTCACCTCTAAAGGGGCAACACCTGGTGTACTGTGCCAAGGGAAACGAAAGGTGGGATGAAATTAGAGGTGCTACATTACATGTGGGCCATAGGTCACGTAGAGAGACTGCTTTGAATCTCTGGAGCTGTGGAAGCTGGAAGATTCCCAGCAGTGGCACAGCACCTGCTGCATCCAGCAGGAATGAAAGGATCTGTCTTTCCATGACCCATGGGGTCACAGAAGAAGGGCTGTAACAGCGTGTCTATCCACTCATGAGTTTTTCTCCTACTTCTCAAGGAATGATTTGCATGCGCGCAGTACTGCAGCATGTTTTGGACCCCAGTCATTGAATACGAGACCTCATGAGCAATGTCTCTAGATGCTTTTAATCCCCCTCCCATTCATCTGTCCTGCTTCTACCAAGGTCTCAGAGTGTTTTCTACATCTGCAGTTCTGTTTTCTGAGACAACTTGTAGACATTTTTGAAAGGAACAGTGTCCAAACGTTACTGAGGGGCAAACAGAAATAATATAAGTAGCTCCTTAATGCTTACAGATAGGTATTTGTAGAGGGACCCATAAATTAGTGCCCTCTGTGTTGCAAGTTTTTGACCAATTCATGTTTTTATTTATCTTTGCCATTCCCCATAAGCTGTTAACACTGGTCCTTCCTAACAGCTAGTGCAAACATGATGCACAGTGATAGAAAGGCATGCAAGGCTTTTGAAATAACAGAAACCATCTGACCAAAGCTAAGAGCTTCCTATCATCTTTGGAGTTCAGGTGACAGTCAGAGCTGGAAATACCCCTGCACATCCTCAAAACACATCTCATCTGGCTTTTCACTGTAATTTCAACCAGCTAAGCACATCCATGGTATAAACATGAGTAACTTTCCCACACTTTTTCCTCAGTAGCTGGCAAGATTCCCACAAAACCCTTCTGGAAAGGTTTGATTTATTTCTCATCCACAAAGATGATCTTGATAATTTCATATCTGAAGAGTTAAAGCTCTATCATTTTAATGAGATGAAAGGTTTGGTATTACAGCCTTATTTCAGGTCTCTGTAAACTGATTTTCTTTTTTCCTGTGTTTTTTGCTTTGCTTTATTTTATTTTATTCATTTTCTTAACTTCAGCATGATAAATGCAGACTTCAGTACAGCAACTGCTTTGATTTCATTTGGAGCAGTCCTGGGGAAAACAAGTCCTGTTCAGATGCTGATCTTGACAATTCTGGAGATCACAATCTTTGCATGCAACGAACATCTAGTTACAGAAGTATTTCAGGTACAACTACTTAGCAATAATTGTTTTCTATTTATAAGAAATACTTTCCTTTGTAACAATTCCAGTTTACGTATTCTAGGTTTTATAAACTTTATAAAGTTATCCAGACTTCTCCTTCCTCAAATCCTCGTCTTTATGCTGTATAATGTCTGTGACATTATTTTGGGTCCTTATGACAGGCCACAGATGTTGGAGCCTCAATGACTATCCATGCTTTTGGAGCTTATTTTGGTTTGGCCGTAACACTAGTCTTGTATCGTCCTGGTTTGAAAAACAAACATGAAAATGAAGAATCTACCTACCATTCAGACATGTTTGCCATGATTGGTAAGTGAAGTAGTAGTGAATGCTGATCAGTTGTTCATCTCTCTTTCATCCCTATGTTATGACACTACATCCATTTTCTTCAGTACACTCCTAGAGGCATATTCTTTTTTGTCTGATGCATACACAGTGTTTTCAGTGGCACACATATTTTTACAGTTTTTCCTTGGTTAAGAACAGAAAAGATCAAAATAAAGATACATTTTAACTGTGCATTAGTGGTCACTCCCTTCTTGTTAAATCTTCCGTTATAAGCAGCATCTCCATCGAAATTGGCCATAATTAAAAGTATTGAGCTGTGCCTGTCCCACTAATGAATGTTAGAAACCACACGTCTGTCCGTGACATCCATTCATAGATCAATTTACCAGCTGAAAATATCAGTTATATCAATAGATGATAAAAGATTTGCATGTGAAGTGTCTTGCTAATGCATCTTATTCTGGTATGGTTTCCACGGTGGTGGTGAGCTCTGGCAGTCAGTGAGGCACGACAAGGGGTCACAATGTGTTAAAGTCTTCCAGTAAGATTTGACAGAGACCATGTGTCAAAATCTCATCTGCCAGTATCAAAAACTTCTGCATAATCTATTACTTCTTCCAACTTTTTGTCTGTTCTGTGTTTCTTATTTATCGTCTTCCTCATTTCTTGTAGTTAGTTCTGTTGTGTTGGATCTTTCATGTTGCAATACCCCTTGTGACTGAACAGTCTTTGTTCCATTTTGATTTATACTCATCCAGGTACCCTGTTCCTTTGGCTTTTTTGGCCCAGTTTTAACTCTGCCATTGCACCTAAATCGGATGACCAGATTAAAGCAATTATCAACACTTACTATTCCTTGGCTGCATGTGCTGTCGTAACCTTTGCCCTCTCCAGCCTGGTGGATCAAAGAGGCAAATTCAGCATGGTAAGAATCACATCGCAACCTCTCTTAAATCAAGTCACCCCTCTACATTAAGGATGATTAGGCAAATTCCCAATGTCCGTGAGCTATGTGGAGCCTTTGCTCGTGCTGTAGGCAAAATTAGACCTATTATACTTCTAGAAGCTATAAAACAAGATTGGGCCCTGAGCAACACACCCTGCTTTAGGTGTGTAGTGATTCCTTAGTGTTATCACTGCATCTGGAGAGAGAAAATCTCTTAGACATCATAGTGATGGTCCTGCTTTCTTGTTCTCTCTTGTCCACAGAACCTGCTGGTACATAGAGACATTAGTCTAACGTTCAGGTGGACTTTTGGGTCTTATTCCAAAGAAGATCCTATGCAAGTTACCGTACTGCAACAGCCAAAATTGGTCTTTCAACAAGGCAATAACCTTTTCCCTGGCAATCTCAGAGTGCAGCTGCACAACAGGCAAAGCCAAATTGGACAGGGGCTGCCAGGCTGCCAACCTTTCATCTCCTTGCCCTAAAATCCCACCCTGTGTTTTCACCCACTTCTTTCCAGCAGTTGCAGTGTTTATCTAAACCCAGCGTGAGCAGGCACAGTTCAGTGAGTCTGAAGAATTTGCTCCTGTTGTAGGAGGCAGTTCTCGCTGGCTCAGCCTGCGTTCTTGAGAGGTCAGATGAGTTTTATTGACTTTGTAAAAGCTGGAATTCATTAAACTGGCCCCAGTCAAACTGGCTTAGAGCAATTTTGAACCAAGACCCTGAACATGTAACAGGGAACCCTGTTTTAAATTCCTGTTCATTCTTCATTGGAAAAATCCCACCTGAAGGAAAGGAAAACTTCTGTATATAAAAAAGCCTTCAAGGCCACTCAGCCCTAAAACAAGTCTCTGTTCCACATCTATCATCTCCACCTCTGTGAACTCTTTGCAGGTTCTCATTCAAAATGCCACCCTGGCAGGAGGAGTAGCAGTGGGTACCTGTGCTGACCTGCCCATCCACCCTTTTATTGCCATGTGCATTGGGAGCATTGCTGGAATCGTCTCTGTCCTTGGGTTCCACTTCCTGACTGTGAGTATTGAGGACCCACCTCTGCTCTCATTTCCTTATGCTTCTTTGGCTTTACTGGAGCTCCATTGGTCCTCTGGAAAGGGAGTTTAGAAACTGGCTGATACATTATAGAGAATAAGCTCTAGATAACGGTCATTTTTAAATCAGTGTGATTTGAATATATGCTTATGAGGTAACTTCAGTCCATCCTAGCTAAAAACAAAGAAGGATCACGAAGATATTAGAGTTCATTAAAGTTAGGATTTCTGTTCAAGGCGCTGCTGGAATTTTGCTCCAAGCCCATGTTTCAGTGAAATAGGACTAATTGCATTTCTATCTTTTAAAATTTCTAAATAGATCTGTAATCAAAAACTACTTTTGAAGCATAAAATGGAATTGCTTCATGTGCAAAATGTAGAAATAAAACATTCTGACTAAGCTGTTTAAACTGGCTTTTCTTGATGGAGAAACATTCTGGAAGAAAATACCTGGCTAGCAGACTGAGAACAGGCGTCTATGTGTTACTTCGCCATCTCTCTCAACTTTTGCTGCAGTGGCTGAAAAGATTAGGAGTATCACTGGTCTGTCACGTGTTTTGTACCGTTATGTTTACGATGGTAGCTTGGGCCCTTGTACCGTTATACACACATACTTGGGTTTCTCTGTGTATAAACAATTTCACAGTGAACGGAAAACCAGAAGGTTTTATAGCTAAACTTTGCATACTTGGAATAAGTTAAATTGTTTCTTGTATTTCTGCACTACTTTCGTTTCCATGTCATTGCAGGGATAATGGAAGGCTATAAACTCACTATAAACTTCATATTTCTCCTCTTTTCAGCCTTTGCTGGAATCCAAGCTGAACATTCAAGACACTTGTGGAGTTCATAATTTACATGGTTTACCTGGAATACTGGGAGGTATCGCTGGCATCATAGTAACTGCAGTGAAAGAGGAAGTTAGGTGAGTTATAGGAGAAAAGAGAAAGGAATTTATTGATTGTTTGAAGGTCTATCCTAAATTTCGACCTTTCTTGGATCTAATTATGAATTTCTTTTCAGAAAATGCATTTTTGTTTTGATGTCAGACATTGTGTTCTGGTTTAAATAGGACTCTTCTTGATATTCTGCCTTTGACTGTTTGTATGCCAAGCTTGTTCCAAATTAAAAGTTCAAGTAAAAATAAGTAAATTAAAGACATCATAAAAAACAGTATACAGAACCATTCAAACATTCAAGAGTCTTTATTATGATTCTACAATTACACTGCTGCTAAATGTAATTTTTCCAAGAAAACTGGCAAAATGGGCTATTTCCATTATCTTAATAGACTCCAAGAAGATGAAATGCTGCACTTTTTGATTCTCTGCAGGGGAGGATTCTCTACAGGCTTGCAAAATACTAATAACCTTTTCAAAGAAAGAGTTTTCATCTCCAGTCTAAAACAAAACCAAAATAAAATCATGATTTCTGTCTACCCACAGCAATGGCAGGATATTTTCCTATGAGTCATCTTGTCCAGGAGACAATGTTGTAAGACCAATTATCAGTCTCAAAGTATGACAATTTTTTGATTGTCAATGTTTTGGTTTTCTGCCCTTTTCAGGCAAGGTATTCCATTAACTCCTGGCATGCAGGCTGCTGCCCTGGGCAGTACAATTGGAATTGCACTGGCGGGCGGAGCATTGACAGGTCAGTATGACGCATACAGCAACAGAAAGATATTCGAGGTTTGCCCATGGAGAACATCAATGTATCAAAAAATTCATGTGAATAATATAAAGTAGAAAAATAGAAATAATGCATTATGGCACACTGGCAGAAGCTTAAATATGGAAAAGCTGTTCTCCAATAATTTTGTCTTCAAGTGAAGCCTAGGTATCTTACTGAATAGGTGCTTCAAAGATACTGGGTTGTATATATAGGAATATATAGGTTGTTCTGCCTGGAGAAGAGAAGAAGGTCTCCAGGGAGACCTTATGATGGCCTCCCAGTACTTGAAGGGAGCCTATAAGAAAGCTGGGGAGGGGCNAAATGTTGTTCTGGATGGAATCCTTCTCTAGATTCAGACGCTTAAGATTCCAAACAGAAACTAGTTTCAGATTAAAACATATTCATTTAGGTGTCACATGTTTCTATGTGATTGTGGATACTTTCCAAACAATAATTCAGGTTGAAATAGAAAATTCCAGTCTGAAATCTGGGAAAGTTTTGAGCAATTAAAAACAAGCTCTTTTCCATGTCAACATGAAGAAACCTGCATCACCTCTCATAATGAGTGACCTGATGTCCACAGATGGTTGGGCATTTCTGAAGACTAGGAAAAGAGTCATAAAACTTAGATGACTCCCCAGGCCACATCTGAGGAACATTTATTTGGGCATTTTGTCCATTTTTTAACCTCTGATGCTGTTTTTCCTACAGGTGGTATCCTAAAGCTGCCCTTCTTGGGACAAGCATCTGACCAGAACTGCTTTGATGACTCTGTTTATTGGGAGGTAAGATACAGCTTCTCTTTATTTTCACTGTGTTGGAAGACGTACAGCACACTGCAGTCCTGCTCTCCTGGGGTTTGGGGTTTGCACACATGAGTCAGACTTTCAAAAATGTTGCCCTGCCTCAGGCTGTGAATTTATCAAGGCCGCCTTCAGGATCTTTTTTGGACTTCCTAGCTAGTCATGCCATTTACATTGGACTAACCTTGACCAAAAAGCAGAAATAGACCAAAAAAATTGAGACCTCAGTGGAGTTTTTTATCTCTCTTCTAAGTGTTCACTGAGTCAGGTATCCTCTTCCTTCTTGTAGTTTAGACACATAATATTTGCATTTTTGGCTAAATGGTGCTGCTTTGCTAGTGTCATCTAGAATTTCATACTGAATGAAATTTAGAGCACTTCTTCGGTGTTTGTAGGATGAGTTTCCCTTAGGCTGAGCAGAAGCTCTCCTGCTTCCTGGTTGAATGATCTGACCACTGAGATTATCAGAAGAAGACGGGCATCCTGGCACTATTGTCCTATGCATGAAGACACAAACAATGGGGCTGAGAAACAAGTACAACTGAAATAGCCCTGCTAGCCTCCCTTTATGTTCAATGAAGAAACGGCTCTAGATTGCAGTTCATTTGAATACTTACGGATCTATGTTAGGTTACATGAATTAAAACCTTGAAAGTCTCTATATTCCCCACCGATAATGGAAGACCTTTCGTCGCCTACCTCAAATATAGACCTCTATACTATAGAGCTGAGTTGGATGCCTACAATCAAGTGCAGAGCAGAAACTCAGACATACCTTTCCCCTTGTTTAGCCCAAGAAGCTCCCTGTACTGTTTGTAGGCCTTCTGCATCTCCCTTCATCACAGACTGATGACAGATTCTTAATTTAGGCAATCTGAATTTTATCCTTTATGACAAGAAAAACTCAAAAAGGCAAGACAAGAAGAAATATGTGATATACATGCCTTGTAAATAAAATGTTGTGAACCTCGAAGGAGATTTTTTTAGTTTTTTAATGAATTAAACTCCAGTATGAACCACACAATTTGTCTTTTGGTGAGAGAAAGTTTGAGGTCTAAGGGGAAGTTTTGAGACAAAAGATCAGCTGTAGCAATGACAATCAGAAAAAACAACTTTTAAAGAGAGCTCTGCAAGTCATTCACTATTTCACCATGGGAAAGTCAAACTTGAAATAGGTGGTCATATGTAAGTGATAAAAAATAACAGGAAAAGGAAAATTTTGAAGTGTGGTTGAAGAATTCATAGTCTATGTTGACCTGTAATAATAATAAAGCCGTGTCGAAGGTCTTATAATAGCAATAGAACTGTTCAGAAATATTCTATTCTAAGTAAGCTTTATCAGGTAATGGGAAGAGACATTGATATTTGGCATACAACAACATTTACATTGGAGATAGTCACCTCGTTTCTTTAGAGCTCTGAAAATCCCAGATATTGATTTTGCACTCTCATAGCTAACATCAATGTTACTGAATTCTTCTATTAAGAAACCCCTGAATTCATCCCTCAGAATTCAGAACTGGTGGTTCATGTCAGGCTGGGTCAATGTTAATAAATAGACACATAACACATACAAATCCAATGACGTTCTCAGTGCACTTTAGTCTGCTTTTATGGCAAAAGGGAGTCTATATCTCATCAACTGAACTCTTCTCTGATTTTCATGGCAGGTTCCAGAAGAGGAGAAACTACATGAAATTCACTCCAACAACTATGATGAGCACAGTAGATATGAAGCCACCATGTAGAAAAATAACTTATTTGTAATATTTGTTCTAATGATGCTCTTTTCAGTTTCTAATGCTAAAAACCAACATCTGAGTATTGTCTTAACCACACTAGGTTTTCAAGAAGGGGCTGTAGATAGCTATATATTTTTTTAATATAAAATAAGCTTGATTTTAGAATACATAGTTATTACACCAAGGTCAGGTGAATTAATTAGATACTTCTAATATACTTGTTCATCAGAAAAACCCACCACAAACTGCTCTACATAATTATCTGCGTTGTGCCTTTTGTCATCACTGAGTCAATATAGCCATTGAAATAACCTTTGTGTTTCAAGACTATTACAGGATAATATATTTAACTGCAAGATTTCTGAGTTACAGCCACATCCTTCAACTGCGTAGGGTTAATCAAGAAAAAATGGATCAATATCGTTTATCTGGATTCTAACAAGCTTTTCACCAGTGCATCCCAGATTAACTTTCTTAAAAACTGTGTTGTCCTATTTTTGGATGGGGGAGAAAATGTGCTGTATTTTGAAAATTGGTTATGACAAAAAACAAAATGTTGAAATCATTTTCATGGCAAAGCACAGAAAATAGTGATTGATGAGGTACACTAAGTGGCAATATGAGTATCAAGATTCTTTGTCGATATGTTTATTAAAAGGGAGAAGAAAGTGAAATGGTGGAAAATTTCATTATTGGCATAGATTTATTTAGACTGTTTCAAGGACACAATAAGGGAATTAAGAGCTATGAAAAACATGCAATTACATAATATGTCTGATTACATCCAACAGTAATAAGCAGACAGTAGCACTGTTAATGTCAATAGATATAAACTCAACTAAATGCTAGCCCCAAGAAAAATCATGAGTTGTTAGGAACTGATGGGAAAGCAGCTATGTTCAGCGTACAGAGGGCTCAGTGGAGAACTTCTGTGTGGTGAGTCGCTGCCCTTGAAGTCGCTGCCCCCTAAAACAAGAGAAAGCAGAAAGAAGAAAAGTGAACCTAAATTAAGGTAAATTAACTCCACCCAAGAAGTGATGATAATGGCTGCTCAATTAAGAGAGACAAAATGTGAGGTATCTGAAGGAACTCTATGCGATGACAGTAGCTGGGAGCAGCGTCACACGTCTGTGTATACCTACGTGGGGTAATCCATTGAGAGGCAATGGGTGGGAGATGAAAATCCAACAGAAGGATCACAGTGCCTCTAGGCACAGAAAGCTACCACTGATGGCTCAGAAAGATAAGCTACAGTGGACGAACTTTCAAGACTTTTTTATATTAGCGTGTTATTTCAAGTCTTATCTGATTTAAAGGGAAAACACCTCTAATAAAATAGCACAGAAACTTTCATTTCTGCTGATGTATTTTTCCTTGAAAAACTTTGGAAAGATACTAGGCAGGGCTGTCCCTTATGTTATATCAGCTGTATACTGCTATATAGGTCAGATTAATATCTATGAATGAAAATACATTTGTTGTAACACACTTTAGTTCAGATATGCTCTTTTGCAGATGTGCAATGATTGACTCATTTCTACCTCGTTGGCTAGAAGACATCCTTTATCCTTTCAAAGCTTTCACACAATCATTTTTGTAAAAATGGAGAAGGCATTTAACATTGTAAATATTGCATATGTAAAGATTTTAGGTGTATTTTGTGCCTACTTTGCAGCCACAAAAAATTGAAGTACTTGGAACAGATTCCATATGTAGACAGACCGTAAAAATCTTATCCTCAATGGATGAAGCTCACCCCTCAAAATCCTACTTGGCGATTCAGAGGGTCTTTCATTTACCTACAGCAGTGAGGTAATTTTACTGATTGTGAGTGTTGACCACAAAGGAATACCTGAGTGAGAAAGTACTACTCGCTGTGAGTAAATCTTTCAGAATGATGCTCTCAATAGTTATCTTTAGTTCTTTAAAACAAAAGGGAAGAAAATAAACTATGCAGTTTTGTTCTCCAGTTCTCCTTGTAATCTTTCATAGCAACCCAGACCCTCACCCCCCAAGTACTCATTATTGTCCTCTGCCTTTTTTCAGAAGATTACTGCCCCAGAGAACTCAGTCCTTCAGGTTCTCTCAAAAAACAGAGTAGGGAGACGGATCCCTTTACACTGAGATTTATTCCACCTAACCTAGCTATCATTTTCAGGAAATTCTTTGTTTCCTTTTTGACAAAGAAGGACCCTAGAAGTAGGACCTGTAGTGACAGGACATAAGGGCCTGTAGCAATAGGCCAGGGAGTGATGGTTTTAAACTAAAGGAGGGTAGATTCAGAGTAGGTATAAGGATGAAATTTTTTACATGGAGGGTGGTGAAACGCTGGCACAAGTTGCAAAGAGAGGTGGTAGATGCCACATGCCTGGAAACATTCAAGGTCAGGTTGGGAGGGACTCTGAGCAACCTGATCTAGTTGAGGATGTTGGACTAGATGACCTTTATAGGTCCCTTCCAACCCAAACCATTCTACGATTCTAAGTCCAGCTTAGCCTGGGAAACTATATTTCAGACGCTGACACCATGTGAGGAGTATATGACTAACAACTGGAAAAGGGATTGCAAATGCATCTGCCAAAAAAACTTCGATAGATCCATTCTGATTGTTCACAATACTTAAAAACTAGCGAGAAATACAGAAAAAGCAACAGGACAATTAAAAATGTAAAAAGTACGCGTTGTGAAAACATCAAACAAGAAATGGGACTAGAAGTGACCTCTTGAACAATGTGGTGCAGCCAGATGACTAAACCTTCATGTGAAGTTAAGCTAAATGAACAGGATGTGGGACACTGCAGACCATTATATGAGAAAGTTGCTGGATGTGACAGGACACGATATAACACTCTGGTAAGAATTATAGATAACACCCTGAAAAAATGAAAAGTGAGCTACAAGAGAAATGGCTTAATAGCACAGACAATTGTAAGGGAGAATTGGGGACCTTCTTGGGAGCATAACCTTGAAAGGACAGCAGTGCCCCTGTAGGCATAGCTGAAATACCAACCTCAGGTACAGATGTAGCAAATCTGAGACCAAACAAAATTTAATTGGTAGTGAACAAAGATGGGGAAGGCAAAGAAATAGGAAAAGAGACAATGAGGCATGCAAAAAAACCTGCGATGAGGGCTGTCTGGGGTATCTGCCAGGCAGCCCTGAGGTAGAACACTGCAGCCCAGAGCAAGACAGTAAATCAGATCTCTTGGTTTTGATCATCAACAAGTGTTTGATTTCCTCCTGTGGTCTCCACCCTGATATGGTGGAGACCTGCTGATCATGCACAACCCAGAATTCATTCATTCCCTGTGGTCAGAAGCCTTAGACAAGTGCCTGAGCTCATGACAGGTGAATCCAAGCCTTACGGTTTGACCACCTATGTGAAAAGACTGGATACAGATTTTTCCCACCACGTTTCAGATTGCTCTTCACCCCGAAAAGACTCTCTCTATGCAACAGATGGTGCACAAAGATGTCTGTGATGGTCATTGGGAAATGAAACACAGCAGTTGTTGGCATTCTAGATAACCTTTGTTTCATCAGAGATTTAAACATTACTTTCTTTTCAATGTGACTATGACCTTGAAGTGTATGATTTGTTTCTCCTAAGGTTCTTTACCTTAATTGCTCACCTCCATACTTGAGATGTCAGTGGCATTTGGTTCTCCATCTTAGGGTATTTTCTTTCATTGATTATTTCCAAATTAATCAAAGCTGTGGGTACGCTGAGTCAGTAGAGCGTCTTTTGTACATAGTTACAACTTCTGTGGAATATGTTACTGGACACTATGGAGAGGTGACCAGCCTTACAGAAGCTTAAAATATTTTGCTGTGAACCCTTTTGCTCGTCAATACAGTGGCGGGAAAGGAAAGCAAGAAGTTAAATGAGACATAGGGTGAAGGATGAACTTTGAGGATGGGACTGGAAAGTAAGCCAAAGTTAAAGTAAAACTGCTCTAAATTTGAGATTCATGATGACAAGCATTTCTTTTCTTTCTCATAAAAGGCTGCCAATGTTTTATCCTCTCCAATAACCACTGAACAGTCTTTCCCTCTCACCTTGACATGTTTTTAACTAAAAAGCTTAAATAAGGTTTGTGGGTTTTTTTCTTTTTTTTAAGTGAGTAAAAACTCATTCAGTATTGACATTTATTTAGGTGTGCATAAAAATATCTGAAAAAGAGTTATATGGCAGCAACCATGTGTAACTTTCAACTTGAAATTAGATTCCACCCTCAGGATGATGAAGGCTTCCTCTTAGACTTCGGTCATTCTCAGACGAAACCTTATAAGACTATTTTTCAAATTAATAGCATTTTGGAGGTTAGGTCAACCATCCTTTAAAAGATATTTTCTGTCTCCAGTCCCAATCAGAAAACAGGTATCTTTCTCTGTAAGGGTCAAACTGACAAAAGCCACTGGGATTAGTGGTTTTCTAAGCGAAAATTTCAAATTACATGTTTCTAATGCAGTGTATCTCTTTTTTCTTTTTTTTTTTTAAAGAGATTAAATACAGATAGATGAAATGTTAATGAAATGAAACAAAGGAGTTGGACTTAAAGAAATAAAAAAATTTATCTTATTATTATTTCCTCTTATTAGCAATTATTTCTTATTTAAACTTCTTATTTAAACTAACCAAAAGTCAAGCTTATTGACACTCGGCCCTTTTCCAAAACACCAGTGGATGAACATAACTTTGAAGACCCTATCACAGGTATTCAATACTACCTCCTTCAGAGTGGTATGTCATTACTGAGGTCATCGCTTGTATTTCATCACTGAAAGGTGAATTTATTTTAAAGCCATCTACTGAACATTTGCTTACAAAATTTCTTTTAATATTTGTATTCAAATCTGTTGATGATTAAATGCATGAATTAAATGATCAGATGATCGGTTGTATCTGTTTAATATTCCTTGGGGACGTGCAGTCTTCTTTCTCTCTCACTGGAATCAACGTGCTGACAAAGTATGTCTGGTGAGACTCCTGCCAAAAGAGAGCTCTACTTCTTCTTCACAAGCCTCATGCAGAAGTTCACATTTCACCCTCCCCCAAGAGTTTCCATCTGAGACCTGAACCTCTTCCCCTCCATTGGGTTTTCCATGCACCCAAAGGCTTAAAAGGTCTACACTGTACCACTTTCCTAGAGCTTTTCTCAGATGTATTTCTGACTCAGAAATAAAAAATGCATACTTTCAGTACGAAATATATTAACAGTCCACTGACACATATGTGTCCCTACACCTACGCATATTTCATCAAGCAAACAGGACAGGGATCAGTCTCTGGTACTGCACAGATCACATACCCACCACAATGACACTTCCTCCTCCCTGACCTCCAAGGCAGACCTTGGTTCTTTACACGTTCCTCCAAATACAGACACACACAGAGAGAAGCATGCAAATACTCGTACAACCTACTGCAAGAAAATGAGAGATGTCCCGATTCAGAACTATTGTGTAAACATGTTGAAGATTACCAGAGGAAATCCTAAACTTGGAACTAAGAACTAATTTGCTTCAGAATAGTATGCATATTAATGAGATCCCCTGAACTCTTAAAAAAACCCCCAAAAGCACCAACTTTCCCACTTTAGAATCAAACTGTGTCCAGCATTGTCTTCAAAGATACAAAGATGCTTACTTTATTGTGAGTGACACAGCTAATGTGACCAGATCCCCCAATTTTCCAGCAAGTTTGGCCAATGACACTTATGTCTGCATCCATTCGGGGTATTTTTTTCTTGAGTTCATGTTCAGTGAGGAGAACTGAGACAGTGAAAAGAATGACCCTTGCTACACTGAATCTTGCTCACTGAGATGGCTAAGCACCACTAGAATTTTCTCCTGATCCTAAAGGAACCTGGCCAAGTTCTCCTCATGCATCTGTAACAGTGTGCTCCACTGCCAACCTAACCTTTATCTCCCATAACTCTGCCCAAGTGATAACCACCCATGGTGGTCATAATGGGTGCATCTGGTCATGATGGCTGCATCCGGCTCAATGGGGTTTTGGGGAGACAATAGCCAAGGGATAATTTCACCAATGCTACCAAACCACTTAACCACAATATTGGTACTGTGGTCGATATGCAAATATGACTATAGGTCAGTCATCTTACCCCATAAGTACTGAACAGCCAAAAAGCCCTTTGAGCTCTCCTGCATGGCAGCAGTCTGCATACCAGGATCTCCCTTTGAGTAGGGATGACTCTCAGGGTTACTTCTCGAGATTAAGAGATTCCTTGCCACAACAGATCCTTGGTAAGTGACTAATAGCATGCTAAAATTTGAAATCTTAGCGAAGTGATATAAAGGATTGATTGCACATATATACTCCTTTAGACATAAACCATTGACCGAATCTGGGACTACGATTGGATCCAGCCTCACCTCAACTCCTCTCTAAGAAGTTTAGAAAGCATGGGGGTCCTTTCTGAACCTCAACTTAATGGGAAGGTGTCCCTGACTGTTCTTTCTAACCCTGTCCTCTGTGCAGTAAATAACCAAGTGTGCTTTGCCATTGAATCTTGTTAAAAAACTGTCACATTTACTATCAAACTTTGTTAAATCCCTGGTTTATATCAATAAATGCACCGCTGCTTCTCTCTATGAGTGAAGTGCATCACTCCATCTGTGACAGCATCATGTAAAACACCACAGAGCAGCAAAGTCTTTGACTATCACAAACTTAACAAACATTAAGGAAACAACTCATCTCGTTCAGGATGTGTGTCTAGATGCCTGTCAGACCTTGGAGGAGACACATATATTGGGCAAAGCAGGATCTTGAATCACCACTTCAAAAGAAGGTCAAGGGGAAATGTTCCCAAGCAGGGAAGAAACACTCACAGCCTGTCACTCATGTCTGTAACAACCTCACCCTGCTCAGCTCACTCACTACCTGCCAGCACTGTAGGAACCAGAGACTTGCCAGAGGAAATCAGCAGGACTGAGCAGGCAAGGGCAAAGGGATGAGAGGGGTTGCCTCCTTCTCCCACTGCATTTCAGGAGATGCCCCTAGTTCCCACAGTGTCCTTCCAATAACCCGGAGAGTCTTCTACAGGCAGGTAAAGGCTGTACTTGTTCTGAAACCCTGCACAGACCTAACCCTGGGCCCATCTCTTGGGAAACAACTCAGAACTGCTGCTTCCTTTCCTGTCTCAGGAGTCAATATCTGACTTATTCTTTGTTAATAGTTAAATCCCAGATATACGTGGAAAGAATGACATTCTGAGTGCCTTTTTACCTCCTTTGGGGAGGAGGAGTAGAAACAGGCCAACTGGCACACAGTGGGACATAGGTCCTGGACTTTTTCCAGGACACTTTCCAGGTAGATGAAATGTCCTGGTCTTTCCTCCAAAGACCTGGAGGGCAGCAGCAGACTCAGGAAAAGCGGGTACATAAGCAGGCTTGCTCTATTTCCTACTCCAGGCTCCCAGCCAAGTGCCCGTGTCATTTTCTTCTAGGTCTCCATACCCCCATCCCCTGGGGAGCTGACTCCTCTCCTATGCCTTTGGTCACATCTCTGCAGGGATCCTGATGCTTTAAATGGAGTCAAGGACAAGAGGCTCAGCCTGGGCACCTCACCTCACACAGTCTTCACATTCTTGCCTCAAGGTCATGTACAATTTATTTTTCCACACTTCTACTAGAAAGTTCTTCCAAACACAGTTCTGAAGGCTGCGGCTCGTCTTCTCTGGTCAGTCTCTATGAAAGCCCTGGATGGTTTCTTCTCCATGATTTCTTCTTTTAACACCTCCTTCTCTGCTGCTCACTCTCTTAGACTCTAAGACACACAAGTCAGACTGTACCTCTGCCCTCTTTCTTCAACCAACAGAGGCCATCTTTTCTGAATTTTCCCCTCAGCTTTGGCTGCCCATTCAGAGATAATTATACAAGCTCTTCTCTCCATCTCCTTTCCTGAAATGGTTACAGATGGATGTCAAAGACAATTGCCACAGCTGAAGATACAGACCCTACTATACAACTGGCTCTAGGTTGCCCTGCTTGAGCAGCATTGTTGGACCAGATCATAGAATCATAGAATAGTTTGGGTTGGAATGGACATTTAAAGGTCTCTAGTCCAACCCCACTGCAACAAGCAGGGACATCTTCAACTAGATCAGGTTGCTCAGAGTCGCAACCAATCTGACCTTGGATGTTTCCAGGGATGGGGCATATACCACCTCTCTTGGCAACACAGGCCAGTGATTCACCAAAGATGACCTCCAGAGTTCCCTTCCAGCCTTAACCATTATATGAAAATCAGGAACATGTAAAGCATGGGTTATCTGACCAGGTACAGCTTCTGGTTTTGGAAGAGAAGGTGCCCCTTACCATCTATTCACTTTAAAGGAAGCTGAGGCTATCAGATGAATACAGAAAATTTGGCCAGATCAGACTGACCCTACATTTCACCCTGCTTGAACTCTTGCTATAACACAGATGAGCGTGCCATGAAAAATTATTCAGCTAGCTCAGAGGAGCTTGCCACTAAGTTCTTCCTTTCTGGAGTACTTCTGAGTACTACTTGGGCAGCTTTCCACTATAGGACCCACAGCACATCAAGGCCATAAATCCACATACTCAAGAGGAATCTTCACAACTGTTTCAGATCCCTAGTCCCCGAAGCTTCTGCTCCTGTCAAGACCTGGCATCCCCAACATCTTCCATAAAGAGAGAAGGGAAAGCCTGAGCAACCAGTGGAACCTCTTCCTTCTTCTCCCACCTCCTCAGAGTCCCAAAGTTCAAGGCAGTGTTTGGGTGACTGTTTCTAAATTGAACTTATGCCCACAGACATGTTGAGGAACATTTCCAACATAACCCCTACGAGTTCTCAGCTTCTCAATCAAAAGTTACCTACAGAGTCCATGTAGTGGACACAGTTCCTTCAAAACTCAAAATGAAGCCATTCTTAACCTGTGGCAGCAGCTCTTCCATCTTGTCACTAAAAGCAATAACTCCAGATGTACCTACAGGCATAACTCCAGACTATTTAAGAGGTATTACTCACAATTCCAGCATATTTGTACCTACCCGGATTTTTATAGCAGGAACTGAACGGGGTTTGCCATGATTACTGAGAAATTCACTTTCTGTTTGTCTCTTCAAAGGAACATGGGGCCAAGCCTTTCTGTTCTTCAGCCTTTCCTTTAGCCCCTCTAAAAGTCTGTTAATTACATATCTAACAGAGGATTACAGACCCCATTGTGAGTCTTTTTATTCATAAGAGCTCCAATATTTTAGGAAATTTAGGAAAAATTTCTGCACAGAAAGGGTTATCAAGCTTTGGAACAGGCTGCTCAGGCAAGTGGTGGAATCGTCCCCCCTGGTATTTAAAAGATGGATAGTGCTTAGTGATATGGTTTAGTGGTGGTTTTTGTCAGTGTTAGGTTAATGGTTGGACTCGATAATCTGCAAGGTCCCTTCCAACCTAGATAATTCTATGATTCTATGATTTGTATGATAAATTCTCCACATTATGGACAATGAATGAAAAGCTAATGCCATGCAGGAAAGAGAACATTAAAACTGCTGAAAAATAAGTATTTTGAGCTTACTGAAAATCATCTGAAAATCATCTTCTTTTATTGTCCCCTCTCATCCCACTAGCTATCCAAAACATATGGCCCAGTCTTCAGCATTCACATGGGGCCAAGGAAAGTGGTGATTCTATCAGGATATGACACGGTGAAGGAAGCTCTGGTGAGCCAGGCGGTTGCATTTGCAGGGAGACCTAAACTACCAATTGTTGAAGAAACAGGAAAAGGGAAAGGTGAGTGTGCTGTTCTGTTCCCCATACACCTGCCTTCTGCAAAGAAGAATGAGACTTTTTCCATGGAGAGAAGAATGCAGAATGTCCCACTTTGCTTTGTTAAGCATGAGGCGCAACGGAAACGACAGGGAAATTGAACAATGTATGGTGATATTCACGGGACATAAGGAGAGATGATACTCTTAATTTACATGTAAACATTTAATTTAGAGGTCTGAGTCTGCAGATGAGTGTTCTCTTAGAGGTGACAAGTTGAGGAGCTGACATGGGGGAATCTCCTGATCTCTTCTCACAAAGAGCACCCCCGCAGCCGCCCAGCTACCAAAACTTTGCCACATAAACCCAATAGAAGCTGGCAAAGAAGTATCTACTATGTCAGCAGCACTGTCTTCAAATACTCCTTGTGAGATTGATATTATTGAATGTTTATTTTAAATTTTCCAGTTAAATTTACATCTGAGATTAAACCTCACTTTAAAAGAGAATAAACAATACCCCAAGCCTTTAGTTTGCTTCCCCAGAGGGAGTTCACTTTTTGCTCTCAGTTCTTCTGGTGCAGATTTCACCCTCCACAGATGTTAGACCTTGAACCTTATCTTCCAATTGCCGTAAATATTGATAGGATACATAGAAGTAAGGACATGAGAGACTGTCATCTTCTGGCAGGAAAGCAAGGTTGAGCACATTTGTATCTTGTGATCAGCTCTGAGTAAGCGCTGTATCGTTAAATATGTCTGCCAGCCTACCTGCAAATGATTTCTTGCCTCACTAGGGACAGTCTCTTCAACAAGGTTTGAAGCAAGAATAAGAGAGCATGAGTGGTGGAAAGAGAGTAAATAGCAGCACCAACTTGACCAAAACTTCGCTGCAAATGCCACTGAGAATTCCCTGCAGCTTTTCTAGTGTGTAGGGTGGTGGGATTACCCCCACCATGTGGGGAGATTTTCCAAACGGATGCCCATAGTTGAAGTTTCCTTTACTCTCTACAGTCTAGGTAAGAACACAGGTGCTCTTGAGAGAGGATGCATCTTACCTAAGGGGGACATCTAAGGTTAATGTGCACACTCAACATCCCAGGCGATGTCCCAGAGGCACAAATCACACTCTCTGTTCTAAACAAAGCTGAACAAAAGCCCTCATGTCTCAGGGCATGCCAGATACCTCAAGAACTCAGAACAGTGGCTGCTTCCCTCAGAGCTTTCCCCTGATTTATCTTTCCTGTCTTATTTCATTCTATGTGGGGACACCACATGTCTTTAGAGCTTGACAGGTTTCCTGCTAGCACTCATCTTTGCCAGGATTCAGGGTAGATGAAGAATCTTTGCTCTTAGGATGAAATTTGTATTTCTGAGCTTTCATTTTCCATTTCAGGAGTTATATTTTCTGATGGAGAAAACCGGAAAGTGATGTGAAGATTTACTCTTACAACCTTACGAGACTTTGGAATGGCAAGAAGGCCATAGAGGATCGTGTTGTGGAAGAGTATGGATGCCTAGGAGACACCATTGAGGCACAGAAAGGTGGGGGAAATCTTACCTTCATTACGCTCTGATTGTCCTGAAACCTTCTACAAAAATGCCAAAGGTCAAGCAAGAAAAGTCTCTGAACTCTTTCAGTGATCTACCTTTCTCCAGCATCCATGCTCCGAGGAGTTTGTATGAGCTGTCCGTCTCTGTGTTTCTACGTGGCAATTGCCTGACGTGCAAATGAAAAACATTCATTGAGGCATTGGAAGTCAAACAGGGAGTCAGGCATTAAACAGCACATCTGAGAAGAGTAATTTGTTCCTCCATGTGCAGTGCCTTTAATTGATTTAACGGCATTGGGAGAGCAGAATATTATTGCAAGGACTTGCAGACCTGTACTAAAAAATTGATTGTCCCTAAAGTCATATGTCTGGGAAACCCTTCCAAGAGGAGACAGAACATCCAGTTACACATTTCACTAGCATCATCCAAGATTATTTCTCACTAGGCTCAGTCACCAACAGCAGGACTTCAGTAGGTAGTTCTTTCCATCAAGCAGACTTGGGATGAAACCAGATTTCTACATCATCAACCTAATTCAGGCTTCAAGTCCTCACCTTGAACCCCTGAAAGCAGGAGCTGTATCCAGCTGCAAAGGGGATGTACCAGAGGGCTCTAGAAGCTGTAGAGCCCCAGCAGGACAGTTTGAGTGACCAAGAGTTACTGAGTTAGGAGGTCAGACCTAAAGGGCCTAGAGGTACACAGTCCAGCTCTCAAAGAATACTGGTCATAAGGGACTGTCCAGTACGGCACTGACGGGGTAAATGGCAATGCTGAGTTTCCCTTATACCAGGAAGTTTTAAGATCATGTATGTCCAAACAAAGCAGCCTGGGGTAGGGCCACAAAGACCGAGGGCAGCAATAGCCTTGGAGAAAATGAAGGGGAGCACAAAAGATTCGCATTCAGTCTCTGTTCTGTTGAAATGCTGTTAGGTACGTGCGAACCCTGAGATGGGGGAGCCTTTCCTCCTGCCAGCTACGTGGCTATCATGTCCCATACTTCACTGAGCCTCTGCATGCTGCTTTAGTTAATTAGAATAACTATTGACTTTGTTGTTTGCACCACCTTTTCCCATGCTAGGGAAGCCCCTTGAGATGACTCTGATGATGAATGGCACTGTTGCTAATATCATCGTATCTATATTGCTTGGAAAGCGATACGACTATGAAGACCTCACTTTCAAAAGGCTCCTGACACTGGTGAATGAAAATATCAGGATATTTGGGACTCCATCACTTTTGGTAATCCATACTGTTTGAATATTGCTCTTCAAAAGTATGATTATACAGTGGTATACACAGGTACACCTCTCCAGCATTGCAATACATCTACCTGTACATGACAAATGCACCCTGAAATGGCAGAAAGTGGACCTCTGATACCATTTATGGACTTCTCTTAGCAGCATAGCCTGGGAAATTATAAGTTCCTCCTTTCATGAAGAATTGGACAACATGTAATACGGTACAAGGATTGCATCCCCTAGACATAGAAGTTGGTCATTATTCCCCATCTCCCATTACAAACAAGGTCAAAATCAGTGTGGGAATGCCTGTAACTTCTTCTTAAACTTGAGACTCCCAGTTCCAACCGGTGTGGATATGGAGGGATGAATTATCTAGGAATGGAGAGGTAGGAAATTGTGTCAAGAACATATGCACAAACATGGGATTTCTAGGCCATCATCAACTAGTATGATTAATACTCAGTGTAAGAGGGAATATATTTTAACCATTTTACACAGTTGGCCAGGGAAAAAAAAGGGGACAAAGGAACATATTCCATCTTGAGTTTAAGGCTATACACCATTTTCTGTAAGGGCTTTTCTTAATATATGCTGTTGAACTGTGATACGTCTGCTTAGCAGCTGTTTTTTCTTCATCGCTGTCTCTGCATCTTGCAGATTTACAACATGTTCCCAGCCCTTGGATTCCTCCTGAAGAACTACAAAACTTTTATTCAGCATGTAAAAGAAATCAATGATTTTATCAAGGTGACTTTCATAGAACATCTCAAAGATCTGGACAGGAACGACCATAGGAGCTTCTTTGACACTTTCCTTGTGAGACAACAAGAGGTAATAAAATCCTAGCAGCTTCTTCAAATCTCCTCACTCTCCTTTCAAGACTTGGTAGATAAACAAATGTTCTTCAGCAGAGATCTAACATGTGCAAAAGTCCTACCAAAAACTGTGGCCAGGCTAAAAGATTGTGCAGTCACTTCAGCTAGGAGATAAGTGTTCAAGGCCAGGCTGGATGCGGCTTTGAGCAGCCTGGTCTGGTGGGGGGTGTCTCTACCCAGGGCAGGGGGGGTTAAACAAGATGATCTTCCAACCCAAACCATTCTGTGATTCTGTGATAAACTGATCACAGACAAGCATCTTTTATGTGTCCCCAGCAATTTATCAGGAAAATACAAAACACTATTTCGGCAAGCAAGGTATGAGAAGCTGTCTTCTCCTGTAGTTTAAAAATCCTTTCTGTACCCCAGTATTTCTGACTCTTTTTTTAAATTCACATCCCCCTTCACAGAGATGTACCCAGAGAAAGCTTTAGGCCCAGGAATCTTTGGTACATATTTCTTGGTTTAAGTTGCCAGCTCACATTTATGTGCTTCAACAAAACTCTAGTTTTACAGTTTTTGTGAAAACGTCACAGTGTTTGTACCCAGCCCTCACCTCTATGTGGTATGGCCTTGTGAGGTTTCAGCCCAAGTCTGCTATGGTAAAAGCATGGTTTGACTGCTGGATTACAGGGGAACATGAACCACCCTTCTAAGCTCTCTTTTGATGTTAGTGTCAGTAAAAGAAATATCATCGTGGGCCAAGTCCCCCATATCTCTTGAATTCTTGTCAAGTCAAAACCCAGCTCTGGTAGCAAATTTATTCTTCTTCCCAGGAAACCACATCCTGCAAGATGCTCTACTCCATGACCATGAGCAGAAAAACTCCGAAGCAAATGATTGAATCATATGGGTGGCACCAGTGACTGCTTGCTCTTTTCCAAAACAGTCTTCTTATCACCAACATTATCCAAGCTGAAGACCTGTGTTGACTTGAGTGTGTGTTTTTGTGGGCAGCACGGGTGGTCCAAATACTCTACCTGGAGACTCCACTTAGAACAGGTTTCTCAAGGCATCCCATCAAAACCTTTACACTTAACTCCTCCCTGAGGGCTGCATATGAATGTTTTTTCCTGTTCTCCAATGAAAAAATGCCTTCTTGAATCTTTAATCAGCTGATATTATTATTGTTTCATATCTCCAGGAGAATGGAAAAGCCAATGGATATTTCCACAATGAAAACTTAACTGAGGTTGTGAGAAATCTGTTTTCAGCTGGCACGGAGACCACATCCACCACTTTGCGCTGGGGCCTTCTGCTCATGATGAAATATCCTGAAATTCAGAGTAAGTGGAAAGTAGGCAATTAGTGGCTTCCTTCTCATCCGGTCTCCTCAAATGTGACTTCTCATTGAGCAGGGCTGAAAAAAAAGTGAATTCTCCACATCCCCCTATTCCCAGCAGGAAAAAGAGACATTCAAGTGATCTATCAATGTATGATCCCTATTCCTTTCACAGAAAAAGTACAAGAAGAGACAGAACGAGTCATAGGGTCAAACACCCCACGAATCAAGCATCGAACTCAAATGCAGATGACTGTTGTTCATCAACAACAGATGATGATGTTCATGAAATTCAAAGGTTTGCCGATATCCTGCCATTGAACTTACCTCATGAGACTACTGCAGATGTGACCCTCAAAGGTTATTTCATTCCCAAGGTGAGACAACTTCCACACTACTTTTCTTCCCTCTGTCCCCAGTGTAACACATCTCCCTTTCAAGTCCTGCTTGCGTCCAAGGATGTTTGCTTACCCTGGGGTTCTCACAGCTACTTTGGCAGGATCTCCCCTATTAAAACAGGTATTTTGAGCTCCAACATTCGCCATCACTCTGATAGTGACAGCAGCACCATCCTCAGTGAAATAACTGCTCTGCCTTGGCTTGCAGGGAACCTACATTGTCCCCTTACTGGCCTCTGTCCTGTGAGACAAAACCCAGCGGGAGAAACCAGACATGTTCTGTCCTGAGCACTTTCTTGACGCCAATGGAAAATTTGTGAAGAAAGATGCTTTCATGCCTTTTTCAGCAGGTATCTTTCATTTTGTTTTTAGGGCTCTGAGGGGAACTAGACATCTAAGACTCCTTTCCCACTGGAACTGGCCTCTCAGATTCTTCCCGGAGCTCAGCTCTCCTCTCCTCTCCTCGCCTCTCCTTTGAAAACAGCTCAAGAAGCAGCTCCCACTGACATTTTTATAGCCATCCTGCATTTTGTTTCAGAGCGGAGGACCTGTGCTGGAGAAACTCTTGCCAAAATGGAGCTCTTCCTCTTCTTCACCAGTCTCCTGCAGAGGTTCACCTTCCACCCTCCCCCTGGAGTTTCCATCTCAGACCTGGACCTCTCTTCCTCCATCGGGATCACCATCCCCTCAGTGATTCATGACGTCTGTGCAGTGCCACGTTCCTAGGGCTTTTCTCAGTCATCTCCTTTTCCTGAAACACCCAGATGAAATATCTGTGTCTCTAGTCCCACGTGGGAAGTTTGGTACTTCTGAATCCAGCAGGGAATTTTTAGCCCAAGCGCACCTTGACTCATAGCCAGAGGTGTCTCTCCCACCGTTACAGCGGGTGGCAGTCCTGAATTTCATCCACCCCTTGGAAGGGAAGGTGATGGTCATTGTGAGAATGAATACCACAAGGGAGATAACGAAGTCCATTTCATTCTGTCCTTCCGTACACCTTTGCCTGTTCCCCTTGATGAAAGAGACCAGGACCAGTCTCTGGGCCAAAACTCAAAAGGTTCTGCACTGATCTACACACACTCACACGCAAAAACCCAAGAGCTTTCACCTTCCACACCTCCAGCACAGCTACATGCAAACTGCCTAGGGAAAATGGTCCATTATACAATTTATCCCTGCACCAGCGCCCTAAATGCACACACACACAGAAGTATAACTTAATATCTCAACCTGAGACTAGGAAATGTAAGATGTTCACCCAATGCAGAACTGCAGTGCAGATGCATAGAGGGCTCTCAGGTGATGCCATGTGGCTATATGCTGTCTGGAAGTTAAAGTTAATTTAGTTTACTACAGAATAATGTGCATATTAATGATAAAAATTAAAGCACAGCAAAATAAAAAGTTCTTCATTTCAAATCAAACTGTTACCAATGTTGTCTTTTAAGCTGGAAAGATCTTTCACACCTGAAATGGCTTCTGGGGATGCATCCTTGACTGGAACACACAACCAGTTCTGTGCTCCCAGCAGGATCTGAGCAAACTATACTTCTGTGGCACCTCTTAGGCCTCTCCAACCTCTTTCTCGTACACCCCTGCTGTAGCTTTTTGGTCACAAGAACAAGTTGTCTTAGTCACAAGAAGTCTTCTTAGACTTTAGGCTTTCAATACTATCTACCATAAGATTCTCATAGACAAGTTGTTGATATATGGGCTGAATGAGCAGAGAGTGAGGTGGGTTGAAAACTTGCTGAAAAGCCAGGCCCAGAGGCTAGTGATCAGTTGTGGGAAGACCAGTTGGAAGCCAGTAACTAGTAAGGAACCCCAGGGGTCAATACTGAGTCCAGTCCTGTTTAATGTCTTCATTAATGATCTAGATGATGGGGCAGAATGTACCCTCAGCAAGTTTGCTGATGACTCCAAACTGGGAGGGGTGGCTGACACACCAGAAGGGTGTGTCACCTCAATAGGTTGGAGAAATGGACCGACAGAAACCTCATGAAGTCTAACAAGGAGAAGAGCAGAGTACTGCACCTGGGGAGGAACAACCTCAGGCACCAGTACATGCTAGGGTCCACTCACCTGGAAAGCAGATTGACAGAAAAAGGCCTGGGTGTCCTGGTGGACACCAAGTTGAACATGAGGTAACAATGTACCATTGCCGCAAAGAAGGCTAATAGTATCTTGGACAGCATTAGGAGGAGTATTGCTAGCAGATTGAGGGAGTTGATCCTTCCCCTTGGCTCAGCACTGGTGAGCCCACACCTGGAGTGCTGTGTCCAGTTCTGGGATTGCCAGTACAAAAAAGATACGGACATACTGGAGAGAGTCCAGCAAAGGACCACAAAGGTGCTGAAGGGACTGGAGCATCTCTTCTATGAGGAAACACTGAAAGAGCTGGGATTCTTTAGCCTAGAGAAGAGAAGGCTGAGGAGGATCTTATTAATACGTGTATAAACTCCCGGAGGAAGGGTACAAAGAAGACAGAGTCAGGCTGTTTTCAGTGGTGTTCAGTGACAGGACCAGAGCCCATGGGCATAAACTGAAACACAGGAGGTTCCCTCTGAACATCAGGAAACACTTTCTTACTGAAAGCCAGTAAGAGCACTGGCACAGGTTGCTCAGGGAGATCGTGGAGTCTCCCTCCTTGGGGATATTCAAAAGCTGTCTGGACATAGTCTAGGGCAACTGGCTGTTGGTGGCCCTGCTTGAGCAGGGACGTTGGACCAGGTAACTTCCAGAGGTCCTTCTCAACCTCAACCACTCTGTGATTCTGTGATTTGAACTTCCCAATGAATTCAATGGAAGTAAAGTTATACCAATTCCTAAGTGCTTTAAAAAAAACCAAATCTCTGTGCACTAATCACTTGGACATTGGCATTCTGATTTCAGTTCTCAGGGTATCGAGGCTGTGCCTGTGCTAATGACGAAAACATAATTAATCAGTAACCTGAAGAGAATGTGGAATTTATGATTTTTATAGCAAACATCGGGTTGATGACCTGTGGTTCTCCGTGTTCTTGGACTTTCATACTTGGACAGTGAGCTACACGCTCACCCAGTCACACATGCTTGGCTAGCGAATATTTACCTGCCTCTGTACTGTACTGAGGATTCATTAGCAAGCGCAGGGGAAAGACAACAAAACCAGTCACCAATTGCAAGCAAAATATATTCTTCACTGCGAAAGAAGTTTATGGACTAGCACAAACACCTCTCACGGAAAGTTTTTGCAGGAGGACAGAGATCCAGAGTCCACATTTTCTTTTTTCTCATCTGTAGGAAATATTTGGCTGAACAGAGATGGAGTGGAGCAGCTGCGTTTCCATTGGTTTAGTGTTCATCCTGACTTTTCTCTCCATTTTGAAAGTGGGAGGTTTCTGGAATAACCACCGAAGAAAGAATTTCCCCCCAGGACCACGAGCACTACCTATCATTGGAAATCTGCATATATTTGATTTGAAGAGACCCTACAGGACTTATCTACAGGTAGTCATTACCTTTTCTATTGCTCCCATAATTGCATACATCACCAAACCCCATAGTCCAAGATGTCAGAGAGTTGCTCGTATTGCACGTAACATGTTGCATCCCCAGGTGACCCTTGGCAAGGGACAGGAGACTGTTATTTGAGCAGAAAACTTTGAATGCAGCGAGATCTGTTCTTTACCACAATACTTTCTCTGTGCAGCTTCATGCATCTAGGTTTCAGCCTTAAACAATTCTCAAATTAATAACAAGTGCTCACTTTATTTTTGTGGTATTTTGGAGAAAAGGGTAACTGAAGAAGGAGTGAGTTTTGCTATGTGGTCTAACTCCCTCCACATTCCGCTTACCCATGTATCTGGGGTTGCGACTGCAGCTTCCTGCCTTCACTGATTGACAGCCCTTCTCATCTCCCTTTCCTCCTTTCTTTCCCGAAAGCTGAAGGAAAATATATACTCTTAATATTCAGGGCCCACAGTTGCCAGAATATACAGCAAAGATCTAAGCAAATCAAGGCAACAAATCTTTCATTTTTCTTCTAGTGCTTTCATTACCTAGTTTATTGTAGGACTTCCCTGAGTTTGAGTCAGAAGACTTCTGTGAACCTGCCCCTTCCTTAGAGTTTTTTCTACTTAGACATTGAAATTACACATCTTCCTTGCTGATGATTTTAAAAGGGATATTTTCACTTACATATCTGTATGTATCCACAAATCAAAAGACCAATCAGATGCAGTACCTGGAAAATCACTGCAGCTATCCAATGCAGTCTAATTGTGCTGGCAAAAGCAAGCTCCATCTGTTTTCAGGCCAACAGAACTAACACGTCTCTGCTGTAACTCAGTGAATCCATTCTAACAGAGGAGGTTGGTTCTCCAACTTGAGCTCAGCTCAAGGTTTAATATTGAAACATACTTAGTGCGTAAATGCAACTGGAGACCATACGCTCACCCTGAGCATCACCACTGCGAGCATTGGGAAGTCCTTACTGGAGAACACTCTTTGAAAAGATCATATTCTGCCACAGCTACAGCAGTCTGGGATAACAGTATCACCATCAAAGAACTACTTTAATTCAGACACATGTCACTGCTGCTTTGTTATTTCATATAGTCAGCTGGACTTGCTTACCAGTTGCTGAACTTTTTGCATATCGATGCTAACTAGTTGACTTCTGTTTCTCTGTGTGAACACACTAGAAAATAAGCGCAGTCAGGAAAACCCCTTCCTATTGTCAGAAGAATCAGGAACATATTGAGTTATATGAAAACTACAAGCCAAAAAGGTACCAGCTTACGTCATACATTGTCTCTGAGACAGATTCAGGGTGGATGTAGTCATATAGAAAAAGTTGTTAGAATTTACCTAATGCTAGATCCTGGCCCAGAAACACTGTGGGTTTTATGCAATAATGGTAGCAAAGGTTTGAGTAGGTTTAGCCTGTAAACAAAACAAACACAATGTCATAGAGATCAGTGTGAAAATATGAGTCAAAAATTGAATTTACAGGGGTTTCTGAGGAAAGACAGAGCTGTCAGCACAATCCTTGACTGACTTGGGGTTTCAGCTGTTAAAACTTCTGCTCGGTTCAGCACAATCAGACCCCACTCCTGACTGTGCCATCATAATGTCTGGCACATTCACATTATTTACATCAATTCTCTTTCTCTGTACTTAGGAAAACATTTAACATTTTGGTAACTTAGAGGCAGGACAGGAAAATAAACAGCACTTATTTCTTGGGTGAATTATTGAAAGGGTGGTGAATTTCTTTGCAAGCTGTAACATCTGTAAATCATTCTTATCTTCTTCTGACAGCTGTCCAAAATATATGGTCCAGTCTTCAGTGTTCAGATGGGGCAAAGGAAAATAGTAGTGATTTCTGGGTACGAGACAGTGAAGGAAGCTCTTGTAAACCAGGCAGATGCATTTTCAGAGAGACCTAAAATCCCAATCTTTGAAGATTTGACCAGAGGAAATGGTAAGTAGAATCATAGAATTGTTAGAGTTGGAAGGGACCTTAAAGATCACCTCGTTCCAACCCCCCTGCCATGGGCAGGGACATCTCCCACTAGATCAGGTTGCTCAGAGCCCCGTCCAACCTGGCCTTAAAAACTTCCAGGGACGGGGCTTCCACCACCTCTCTGGGCAACCTGTGCCAGTGTCTCACCACCCTCATGGTGAAGAACGTCTTCCTAATGTCCAGTCTGAATCGTCCTATCTCTAGTTTTAATCCATTCCCTCTAGTCTTACCATTACCCAATATCTTAAAGTTGGTTTTATTTTTCCTTATCGGCTTGACTTATTCAAAATTTTTTAGACAAAGCAGAAGCTGCACATCACTTTGGATCAGAGATCACATACGCCATGGGAAATAGGGAGCAATTTCATTGCCTTCAGTGCATTTATTCAAATTTGAAACTACTGACAGTGCCAACAAACAACTATAACAGCAATCACAGCAACAGATAATGGATAGCGTCCCACTTTCAGGATCTAGAACAGGGCACACGTGACAGGGAATGCATTTCTAGCTCTCATGATATGGTTCTGGACTTGCATTCTTTGGGTTTATCACAGAATCTCCTTTTCCTAAAATGAGTATTATACCACTGTTTCTCATTTCAAGTGGTGAATAGTGCTTTTAAAATCTGAATGTGGCAACAGAATGGAACACATATGGAGTTTGGGATTTATTTTAATAAGGGAAATACTGTATACAGAGCAGGGTTTCCAAATGAGAATTTCACAACCACTCTTCATTCTAGTTTTGCATGAGAGTTTCATATTTACATCTCTAAAGACCCTTGGATAAATTCAGGAATAAGTCTGTGAACATTGTAAATGTTGCATCTTTTGATCATATTATTGCATGTAAGCTTTCTTTATACCTTATTTTTTTCCTTGAAAAAATATAACTAAAGTCATTAGTTACATGGTGCAACAATTTCAGTGAAAAAACTGATTGAGGAGGTTTTAAGATGCTACCTAAATTTTAAAGACATTTGTACCTAATCACATTTCTCCTGCGATCATCAGAGACACCAGATTTCAGTTCAATTCCACTTCTAAAGTATAACAACCAGTATTTTGAACTTGAATTTCCCTCTTTCTTTTAGTGGCAGGTGTCTCTCAGAGAAGTACATTCTTCTTATGATTTGATGAATACCTTTTAAATAGTTGGGAGGTTTTGTGTGTGCAATAAACCCATTGTTGAGGCCTGAAAATACTTAAGGGAAAGTTGTTTTTTTCCTCAGCCAGATGTAATTTAGCTTATTTTAAAGGTGACTGCTACTAAATATCTACATTATTTGTGGACAAATTAGTTATTTAAAATCTTCTTCCACCTTGAAATGTTCTCTTTGTGTCAGGGATTGTTTTTGCTCATGGTGAAAACTGGAAGGTGATGCGAAGATTTACTCTCACAACTCTACGAGACTTTGGAATGGGGAAAAAGGCCATTGAGGACCGCATTGTGGAGGAGTACGGGTACCTGGCAGACACCATCATGTCACAAGAAGGTGGGTAGATGATTCATTCTTCAGACCTCTGAGGTTTTGTTCAAGTACCCAGAGGCTTGGGATTAACCTTCTCAACTTCAGACCTTTTTAAGAAATGTACTTCAGGCTGAATCAATTTGATGAATTTGTCTCCTCTGGCATTTTTGTGTCTTGGCATGGTAATGTAACATTGAATAATAATCAGTAATAGTAATCAATCATAACAAATAAATAGCACTAATTAGTATTAAATTTACATTTACGAATTGCATCTATTGCCACAATGTAATATATTCTTTTATTCATCATTTAGGAAAGCCCTTTGATGCTAGCAAAATAATTAATGGAGCAGTTGCTAACATAATTGTTTCAATATTACTTGGAAAACGATTTGACTACAAAGACTCCAGATTTGTGAGACTTCTACAACTGACCAATGAAAACATGAGGCTTGCTGGGAAACCTTTGGTTACGGTAAAGATAAATATTTTTGTGTTGCTGTTCCACTGGATACCATGGGAACATAGTAATGCTGGTAGTCAATTGTTTCTATTAAACAGAAAAATCTGAGGCTCTGAGACATAACAGGCTTACAAACACTTTCTGGGGCACAACAAAGCTTGAGAGGCAGTTTGGGAATCTTGAAGCCAACAGTCAAACCTCCGGTCTCTCAAAACCATACTTAAGCTATTGTTTGAAGAGTGCTAAATCTGGATTTAAAAAAAACAGACTGCATAGTGCATGAACAGCAAGCTCAGCATGGCTGCCCGGGGAAGTGGTGGTGCTCAACAGGCTGCCCAGGGAAGTGGTGGAGTCATCATCCCTGGAGGTGTTTAAAAGATGGATAGGCATAGCGCTTAGAGATATGGTTTAGTGATGTTTTTTGTCAGAGTTATGTTGATGGCTGGACTCAATGATCAATGATCTGAAAGGTCCCTTCCAACCTAGGCAATTCTATGATTCTATGATTCTATTACCCAAAAATATGGTTCACACGTATAAAGTGACCAGGCAAAACAGTACACTCTCAGAATATGAGGCAGAGAGAAGCTATAGAGTATGTGGTCTACCTGTACAAGGTAACCCTGACACAAAATCTATTTTTCCATGTTTCTAGTACACTAAAATCTCTCAATGAATAATAAATACTCTCTGATACTCGTGTCCAATGCTGCCACAAACCAGATTCACTTCTGTTCCTTTAGACTTTGAAAGAGGAAAAAAAAAAATGTAGCAGAAGAGCTGGCTAAAACAATAAAAAATTTGCTGGCCAACATTCAAATCTCCCTGGCGGCAAGTTGATGGTGTTTGTCATCTACACTACTCCTGCAAAATAGAAATTAGGGGCTGAGAGGTTTCCTTGTATTCAGTGCTCGTTGGTGGATTTTTGACCATGAATTTGTCCAACTGCTCTTTCATGTTCTAAAGAACAAAATATTAATGTTAAGTCTTCGGTTTTGTATCTGCAAAACAGGTGCAATATTGTTAATTTGTTTCTGTAGTGTTTTCAGACATCTGGTGGGTAAATTCTCTCTAACATCTTCCACTCTTGTAGATGTACAACATCTTCCCATACCTTGGATTCTTCCTAAGGGCTAACAAGGCTCTTCTCAAAAACAGAGATGAATTCCATGCTTACGCACAAGTTACTTTTGTAGAACATCTCAAAACCCTGGACAAAAATGATCAAAGAAGTTTTATTGATGCTTTCCTGGTTAAACAGCAGGAGGTAACTGCGTCTTTTCCCACTTAATCCAAATGTTATGCTTAGACGAAGACATTCACCATTTCCTTTCAGTCCTTATAATTATATTTCTCTAGGGAATCTAGCTTTGACGAAACACATATAACAAACTGGTAGACTTGAACAGACATTTGACTCTGCTGTAGTTCCAACCCTTTTAATCAGTAAACATTTATCTTTATGCTTTTCTTCAGACTGTATCAATATATTTACAGAGGCTGCATCTTTTTGTCTGCTTTCTCTGTTGTCATAGCCCTTATGACTCTTTCAAAAACATAATGCACCACAGAATAAAAGTTCTACCTAGGCTTTACTGGGATCCTTATCTTGGGCTTCTGATATATCTGGGTTACCTTCTTCATAGAGAAACCAGCTCTCCTTGCAGCTGGCCCCAGTAAATGCAGAGATCAAGTAAAACATAAAACCGATGTCAACACTCTTCTCCAGGTACAAGCCCAAAACTTTTATTTGTTTTTCACACTTTTTAAAAAAACAGGATTTATTTTTTAGTTAATATTTAGCTACGTAAATTGCGTTTTCCTGTGGAAAGCTATAAGTTTTGATCCTTTTTTCTCAACCACTTCTTTCAGGAGAAATCCACTACCAATGGGTATTTCCATAATGCCAATTTGCTAAGCTTGGTGAGCAATTTGTTTACTGCTGGTGTTGAGACAATTTCCACCACACTAAACTGGAGCTTTCTGCTGATGCTAAAGTACCCTGAAATTCAGAGTAAGTGGTTTTACGACAGATGCCGTCACACTCAGTGCATTTGGAACTGAACAGGAACCTGGAGGGTCAACATGTCTGTTAATACGCTAAGTTACAAAAAGCCAAGATTTCCAGCTAATAATTGTCTAGGTATCAGTGTGCCCTGTGCTTCAGACTCAGTGAGGGGCACACTAGCCAGCCTCCCAGTAGATTATAAACAGAGTTCATAGTCCTTGTCCTTCGCTCAGTAAAATCTCATTAATTAAAAAGAAGAGTTGTCCTTGTTGGCCAATAAAATTGTTCCAGGTTTCCCTCAGAAACAGGCTGTTGATAAACGAAAGGCTTGTACAGATGTTAAATGGGCTGTACCGAGGCTTTAAACACCAGAGAAGATTCAGGGAATTGCTCTTTGACACCTCCATTCCAGTTTTTGGTACAAGGTTGTTAGGAGTCAAGTTGGGGTTTTGAGACAGCTCCTGGTCAGAGCAAGAAACTTTAGTCAGAACAGAGAGCAGAAAATTACAAGTCTTTAGGTTTCTAATTGGTAAAGAAATAATCAAACACTGTAGTTCTGTCCACCTCTCATTATTTCTGAAAGGAAAAAAAGATTTTGGGAGAACTTATGGTTTTCATTCAAGGTCTTTTGTACTTTACATCAGTAAAGCACAGTATGTCTCCAGGATGAATGAGTCCTTGTCTCTTTCTTATAGTTGATTCTTTCCTCAGGAAAGGTCCAAGAAGAGATAGAGCAAGTGATAGGGTCAAACCCCCCACGGATCGAGCATCGAACTCAGATGCCATATACGGATGCTGTCATCCATGAAATTCAGAGGTTCGCTAATATCCTGCCATTGGATTTGCCTCATGAGACTGCTGCAGATGTCACTCTTAAAGGCTATTTCATTCCCAAGGTGAGATGCCTACGGGATTGTTTCTTTTAACATTTCTTCTTTCTCAAACCTGGTTAACGTGGTAAATGTGAACTCTCTAATGAAGTCACATAATAGCAGTCAGGATAATCTCTTTCTCCAGGCTGACAATCTTGAAGTCTTATTGCCATTACCACCACCACAATATTTGTCCACGGATTAATTCCACTGTCTTATTTTGCAGGGAACCTACATCATCCCCTTACTGACCTCTGTCCTGCAAGACAAATCGCAGTGGGAGAAACCAGACATGTTCTATCCTGAGCACTTTCTTGACGCTAATGGGAAATTTGTGAAGAAAGACGCTTTCATGCCTTTTTCAGCAGGTGCCTTCTGTTTTCCATTTACTTCTGTTGCAAGTACAGGTCTTAGACAAGAACTAACTGTACCAGTGTTTTTTTGTTACTGAAGCCTGGCCTCCACACTATCTTTTTCATGCGACCATTTCACAACCCATATTCCACAGATTTCTCAATACACACCTCTGAAAAGAGATAAGACAAACATCTGCTAATTCCTCCCACACCTGGATGTTATTGGTTTCTCAGTTAGTATTCAATGATTATAAATGAGAATTTGTAATGCTTTCTTAAATAGGGGGGAGGTTTTCAGCAAATTCCATGATGGTTTAGATAACACATTTCTGCATTATAATCTGTAGCCCACAACTGCTCTATGGCCTGGGCTTCTTTGTCTCTGACTCTTGCCATACCCAGCTGCATTGTCTCTGACCACACACAAAATGCACAAGAACGGTGGCTTCTGTGTCTTTCCTGGGGAACCTTGTTTCATTTTTGCACATCCCTTTTAAAAAGTCACAAATAATGTCATCTGGGACAGAGACTTCATATACTGTGCCAACAAAGAGGAGTTGCCTTATATAAAAACCCCAAACTCTGTGTAAAATCAAAGGTTGCCTTTTAAGGCATCCACTAAGCGTGACATTCACCTAAGCTTACACACCTACACCATTTGCCAAAGCATGGGAGATTCCGACCCCCATGATGATTGCTCTTTCTCTGGCATTTCTCCTGCTTTCCATGTTCTGTCATTGCTCAATTAATCATAGAATTATAGAATCATAGAATGGTTTGGGTTGGAAGGGACCTTAAAGATCATCTAGTTCCAACCCCCCTGCCCTGGGCAGGGACACCTCCCACTAAACCAGGCTGCTCAAAGCCCCATCCAGCCTGGCCTTGAACACCTCCAGGGAAGGGGGTGTTCCTATACATCAGTCTCTGGCTAATTTGTCTGTCATATCCACAACACTCTCCACTTTTTAGAGACCCTATTTGTGCGTTTTTAATTCAGCATCATATTTGAGTAAGGCTTTTTCTTTTCATGATCACCATCCAACATATAGTAAATAACTTTTTTCATAAAAGGGCTTATGATACTTCCAGTTCACAGGCTTTCTTTTTTCAGATTTATGGCTAGATGTCCTAGCTGAAAGCACATCCAGGGAGTGTCTAGTCTGGGTATTCCCTGGAGGGCTTACTTCACAGCACAGCCATGCAAACGCTCTACCGTTTTCTTTCTGTCACACAAGGGAGTTAAAATCATAGAATCATAGAATTGCTAGGTTGGAAGGGACCTTTTAGATCATCTAGTCTAATCATCAAGCTAACTCTGACAAAAACCATCACTAAACCATACCTTTATGCACTATGTCTACCCATCTTTTAAATACTTCCAGGAATGGTGCCTCAACCACTTCTCTGGGCAGCCTGTTCCAATGCTTAATAACCCTTTCAGTGTAACTGATATAAACCTTAGTTCAGGTTTTTGCTAGTTCTGGCCTTGAATCACCATGCTCTGATTAAGGCAGTTTACAAGCTGCTGAATCTGACCAGGATTGAGAAAAATTTATAGTCACAGTGCTTTTGAAGAAAGGCTTATATCAGGGGCTCCATAGAATAACTCCACCGCCTTCCTCCTCAGTCCAGCTCTAGTCAGCACTCATGAGTCTCTGACAAAATTTAATATAAAAAATTGCCTGTGACTAGACTAAGAGAGCCAAAGTCTAGACTAAACCAACCAAAGATGGCCTGGGATCCAAAAATTAAACGAAATAGAGGAAAAATGTGAAAATGAAGAAAAACCCAAATTTTATTGAAAAGTGGAACTAAGGAATTCAGATTGCATTTCCATACATTTCTCCCCAAATGCAAGCATTTATACAAAGGAAAAGAAAAAAAAATAATTCAACAGGTGGCTTTGTTATCATACCTCTGAAGACCAAGTATCCTCTCTCTCAGGCGTTTCTTGTACTAAATAGACTTTTAAGAGCTACTGTGTTCTTTATTCATAGCTAGGATATGACATTTCAAGTGTTCTGGATTCCCACTAGTCTTCCTTAGGATAAGAGCTGCTCAGTGGTTTTTATTTCTTCCAACTATTGAAGAACCAGCTCCCGCTGACTTGCTTATAGTCATTCTGCATTTCGTTGCAGGCCGGAGGATCTGTGCCGGCGAGACTCTTGCCAAGATGGAGCTCTTCCTCTTCTTCACCAGTCTCCTGCAGAGGTTCACCTTCCACCCTCCCCCTGGAGTCTCTATCTCGGACCTGGACCTCAGCCCTGCTATTTCATTTAATGTCATCCCCAAACCCTATAAAATGTGTGCTGTTACACGTTCCTAGAGCTCTAATCAGCATCAATCTGTTTAAAAAACTTGTTCTAATTATTTTTTCATGACATCTGCCTTCTTAATTCTCTGGCCAAAATAATTCACAATATTACACTTCAATGAAGGTTTCCAGTACTTCTTGGCCATTTTAAACAATGCACAGTTGCCTCCACTTCCAGTAGAGGACAGATCAGAAAAGCAATGCAGAAGAATGGTCAAATTTACTAGATATAGTAGGAGAATACTCCTACATATCCTCATGGTGCTCATTGAGCTGTATATTCTCATGTTTTTATCTCCTCTGAAGCACCAACTGTGCCAACTGTACATCCTTGGTATTGGGTACCATTTTGCATCTCAAGGGGAACCACTTAAAACCACAGAGCTGCTGCACTGGAAGTTGGAATGCTCCAGATCCTCACAGCCTCTATTGCCATTTAGTTCAGGGCTCCTGTGAGAAAAAACTCATGTCACTTACAGGACATTTCCATTGCAATCTTATACGTGTCTGTCTTCTGAGTTATGTTTGCACTTGGAGAAGGTGATGCTTTTCATCAGTTAGCTGATATCTGTGAAAATTACCATTTAATTAACTTTACCGGGAATAAAAATATTTTTTTTCATTCTCTGCCCCTGAATCTTAAATGTTAAAAACATTTCTGAAAATATGGTAGGGTTCCACTGAAGGCAAGGTTTGAAAAAGGGATTGACTGTAGAAAAAGTATTAGAAGCTACTGATCACATTTCACTTTCTGAAGCTTGTCTTTCTCATATCATCAAAGTACTCAAAACAAATTAGATGTTCGCATTTCTTGTTCCTATTAAACTTTAAACAAAACGTATTTATCTCAGTAATATAAGGAATCCAATGTAACAAGAAATCTTGCTTTTGTCTTAAAAATAAAGATTCTGAAGCCATAGAAAGGATTCGATAATTGAAAGCATGATCGCAGTGCACGAAGAGGTGGGAGGTGATAACGATTGCACTGTGTTTTCCTGAGACAGTTTCTGTTTGTACAAAACAGCTAATCTTATCTTTGTACCATAACCATCTTTGTACATATTGATTCACATGAACTCAATTAACCTACTATCTGAGGCTTTTCCACGTATTTATCTTCAAAGATAGAAGCAGATCAAGATGGATTATTTAGTCTTTTTCCGGCTCTAACATTTCAGAAAAAAAACCACGCAGTTTAAACAGTTTTTTCACTTGGGAGTTTGGAGACAAAATTACGAAAAGAAATTTTTTTTCATGAGCAAAACAGGCCCCCATTCTTTACACTACTTCTTGCCAGCAGTTGCCATCATCCCTGCAGAGACTAAACACCCATTTCTAGGTCTTTATTAATTCGGAAGAAGACGGACATCATCTGAAAGATGGCAATGCCAGACTGTGTAATAGTTGTAGAACTGTTGCTTGATGTTTGCAAGATCGCCAGGATGAACAACACCACGGAGGCTGTAACCAGGTGAGACCCCACACGCTTCAGAACAAGACGGCAGAACCAAGTTTTAATAGAAACAGGACATCAATTCACATCTAATGGTCACCAAAAAGGCCCACAGTTACAATCACAAGAGTACTTAGCATGTTGTTCGTCTGCTCAATTGCCTTGGACAGTTTGGGTGCACTTCTGTCAGACACACCAGCTGACTGGCTGCATCTCACCCTGAGAAGAAACAGAAACTCTCCCTCCACCACCTGACACTTGCACCTGTAAAGTGCCAATTTCTTCTTTAAATGCCATTTCTTTCTCATTTTCCCGCTTCTTTCTGTTGAGCTTCTTCCAGTGATGGAATGCTACAATTAAGTCAAACAGTCCTGAAATTTTATTTCACAAATATAGATGTATCTGCTGCAGCCTGCTGTATGAAAGAAATAACACTTGTATACTTGTTATAGCAGATCCCTTCTCAGGAAAAACCTTAAACCAAGTTGACCTGAGTCCAGGGAGTCATTAAGATTTTTTCCTGAATATTCCGTAACTGGATAACCTCAGTAAATAAAGCATACACTTGTGGAAAAATGGCTGGTGCTCTTGTAATGAACCTTCTGACTTGCTATTGCATAAACACTGTCTGCAAATTCCAGCTGTCAGAAGGCTCCCACCTCCTGGCAACAGTAAAAGAAAGTTAAAATTGACCGACAGCCAAAATAGCCCGAGGTCAACACCATTTCAAGCCTCCTCATCTGCTCTGCCCCATGGGCAGCATGGGAGTTGAGTGGTGCTCTTGGCTCACGTCCAGCATCCTCAGGGTGCCACCAGACACATCAGGGCTCATCCACCGAGTGGGTGTTAGCCAATCTACTTTTTTGACTTGAATCTGTGTAGACTGCACTTTTTCCTCCCTTGCTTTCTATAATACACCTCCTGGGCATATGCTGTCTGCATTAAACATTCACAGCAATGAAGCCAATTACTTAGCTTTTATATAGGACTAAGGACACCCTTGCTGTCAGTACCAGAAGAAATAGTTGGAAGATGTAATGAACAGGCCCATGTTTCCTCCCCAGACCCTTTCTGTAGGCTTGGTTCTCTAAGGTCTTTCCCCTGAAGCTCATGGCTCATTTTCTCAGGTAGAAGGACTGACCTCACCCTGTTTCTCCAACGGGCTAGCCCCTCAAATCTTCTTTCCCTTACCCCCATGGCTTGTGTCTCTCTTTTTCTCTGCTTCCCAGACAAATTCAGGAACGAATCTGCAGAGCTTTACAGGGTCCCCTTCCACCACCTGGACTCTTTGTTCTGCCTTTGTCTGTCCTCCACTTTTCCACGCTCCTTCCTTTGCTAGACAGGACTGACAAAACTGCTTCTCACTCAGGCTTTAGTTAATCTCCTTGTCAAAAGGAAATAGGACTCCTGTGAGGTGCTGTAATCACGGCCCTTCCAGTTCAGTAGATAAACACAAGCTTAAGGCTGACTTTTAATTTTCACCCTTAAGTATTTAATGACTGACTCATTTCAGGTCTGTGAGGAACCTTACTAGCAGTGCTGGCTGCACGTTTGCACAGAGATATCCACAAAATACTAGACATACATAGCCAATTCACCAGAAAGCAGCACCTATAGACACACATCCCCTTCGCAGTCGCATTCCGCTTCCAGTCACACTTATTTAAATCCAAGAGGTGAAATTGTGGTGCAAAACTGGAATGCCAGGGGTTTACAGAACCACAGGATAATTCAGGTTGGAAGGGATTGCAGGAGGTCAAAGAGTCAGCCATGAGGTCAGACCAGGGCTTTATCCAATCTGATTCTGAATCCAGATGGATCCAAACACAGTTTTGGACATACATAGGCGTAACAGAAAGGACAGTACCTCTCCAGGTCACAGTTAAATGCCAAGATGTTATAATAAGCCTCCCACTGTTCTATTTTCCAGTGGAGGTCTGATTTTGGTACACTTCCCAGTCCGAGATGCAAGCTCCTTGGATGAGCTTGCATGGCATGATGCTTATTGCTCTGTTGTCCCAAAACTTGTGGCATCGTTTACCTGGTGTGCAAGCCAATAACATGCAGAGTCGAGGTATTAGCTATTTATTAGCAGTTTTGTGCAGAAATGTGTGCTAGGGGGTATTTCCGCAAAGCTAGCACACCCAACATTGAAACAGTCATTCATTTATACATTGTAAATTAGCATAATTAACATATTGATTGTTTATCAAGTTTTTAATGGTGCTCATAATTCCTTATCTTGAAGCTGATTGGTGTAAAATGTCCTTGTCTTCAATTATAGGTAAGGCATCTCTTAATTTTACTGCACAGGCTCAGTGGGTGAGAGTCTTCAAGAGGAGGTGGGTATCCTAACTTCTAGAGGAGTGGTTTTCATATTATAATTAGTCAAGTTCACCTAAAGGGAATATTTCACGTGGTACAGCCAAGTTTCTGGGGCAATCAGCCCACTAAAATTTCTGGTACCTGGTTTTAGGTCCGTTTGTTCCTTCTATCCCATTGTCTTGTCAAGAATCATTTACCCAAATGACTCACAGAGTTACAATCATAGAGATTTCAATATCAGCTCTACTTTGTCATGAGCAGAAGACAGTAGTATGGTGGAAGTAGTCTCCATGACAATGATAAACTGCTTTCAAGGGAAACTATCACTAGAAGACCACCACTACATTACCACTTTGCTTTTCTCTCGGGATGTATTGGTAAAACGACATGCTGTAACACGGAAAGCGAAGAAATACTGGCTAAATAACGTCATAGATTTGTCTTGAGCATAAAGGAGACACACAGTAGAAAGGAAACAGACTTGTTCCTGCATTAAACTTTAAAAGACTTCTTTATAAAGTTTGTCTTTAATTCAGATTGTTCCTTGCAGGTTTCTCTGCTTCTTAATTTCACATACTAATCTCTTTTAGGCCATGTTAGGGAAAGGAGATGCTTGAGGACTTACACCACAACAGACAGAAGGGGTTAGAGATGTCCAAGGATTCTGCTGTAGATATCCCAGAAAATGGTTATACAGAAGGAATAATTCTTCAGTCAGAAGCAGTACAACTACAGTTGAATTAAAACAAAACTATTAAACTTACAATCATTCCTAAGTATTTTGGATTTGCCATGAGCAGTTTTCCCTGAGCAGAAAAGTCATGAGCCATTAATACCTTCAATGTTAGGTTTATGCAGGAAACTCTGGTATGATTTCTGATCTCACCTAAGTTATTAAATTCCACCAAAGTGCTCCTGCAGTGCACAAAAGTTGATCTGAATGTAGAGGTTTGTGGGGTCTGGCTATAAGTGAGATTTAGCTAAAAAACGAAAAGGCGTACGAATCACTCTGAAAAATGGGCAGGGAAGAAACTGGGCGTTCATGCTTTTCAGCAACATTATTGATGGTATATTCGTCTCCAGGACATTACCCTGTGCTGGAAAACCACAGCTGTGTAATTTCTTAGCTAAAGCCGTGGCCACAAGCCTGCTATAACCCTTCCTCCGATGCTCTGGAAGAGTATAACCATGAATCATGGTGGCAAACTGGTCTGTCAGGCTCCAGGAGAGGGGATACCCGTTGTCACCCAGGACACAGACACTGGGGAAGCAGGAAATGAGGTTTGCAAGGTATTGCTGGCTCCTTGGGTTGCCTCCTCGTGACCAGGTTTTGCTGAGCAGGCTGGCATGGGAGATGTCCAGGTAAGCCAGCGTTAATTTAGGGTCTATCCTAAGAGACAGCAGAGAAAGCATATTAGGCAGAAAGCTGTGCCCCATATTCTCTAAGCAACTGCGCTAGATTTAAAGCTCTCTTCTCCAGCCAAATAGATTTCCAAGTCTGTATCAGAAAGGTGAATCAAAGACATGTGAGTTCATTAGTCTGGCGGGTCTGGGAATAATTATAAAGGGCAGTGCTTCTCCATTTTAGGTCTTTGTTTATATAAACTCCTGAGTCCACACAACACACTCCAGAGGCACATTGTTCCTTACAGGAAGAGTGGAGAATATGTTAAGGAAGTCATCATATGCCCCAGTGACATATTAGGTTGCACAGGAGAGTGGAAAGGATTTGATTTCCAGTCCCTCATCCTCCAAGTCTGATAGATCCTCTCTGGATTTTGAATCCACTGCTGAGAAATTTATTCCAGGAAGAATGGGGCATCTGGGTCCCCTACGCTTCTGCTCTGATGTCAAACCAATATCTTGCCAGCAGAGGGATGTTAGAAAAGGCTTCAAGCAGTTGTGTAAAAACAAACTTGTGAAAAACAAACTTTGCAGGAGTCCCAGATCCATCTATCAAATCTAAGAAGCTTTGACACAGGGAAGTCAAAGGAGATGGAAAGCAGCCCCATGGATCCCGTGTATACATGATGAGAGAAGGGGATGGGGACTGTTCTGGAATATAGAACTGCAAAAGTGATAGACTGAGTAAAGAAAAATCTTGGTAAGCATTTAAGGTAATAGCTCCTTCCTTACCAACTAATTCTTCAGCCAGGTTTTTCACCCAGTCACAGAAAAAGCCTAGCAGTCTTCCTGATATTTTTGATGTAAAGGTACTTTCAGGAAATATATTGCTATGGTAATGATATCAACAAATGACATGGCGTGCTTAGACATACTGAAGTCTGACGTCTGGCAGCGTGTCCGGCTCTGAATGGATAACCATCCAGAAAGAGGATGTTTTCACATCTACCTGCTTAGATAAAGCCACAGTTCTGGATATTTCACATATTCCATCCTGGAGCCCTGTGTATACAAAGATAAATACTAAGGTACTTCAAAATGAAAGATTTTTTTTTTTAAAGATAAAGTCCAATAGTATACTTTTAATGAAACAAGCCAGGTATTTGAAATCTCCAAAATCATTAACTAGGTTCCCTCCACACTCTGGCTATTGCTTTAGATACGTGAAGGTCAGAAGCCACCACACTTTTCATCTCATCCAATCACCAGAACAATGAGGACGTAGATATAGATCCTCCCCGAGTGACCTCCCTATCTAACTCCTACCCTCAGTTTCAGCCACAATAAATTACCCAGTCCTAATACAAGGATTTCAATCATGGAGGAATCACCTATTCCATAAACAAATTCTTCTACTAATTGGTAACCTTCAGCATTGAAAATGCGTATATTATTTCCCATTTAGGTCTTGTCTGGGTTCAGTTTTCAAGCACTGGCTCTCATTAAACTTCTGATTACCTCATTGACTACTGCACAGTTCTGTCTGTATGTTGTCTTCAGAATCCTATAGCCAGCAGCAAAAATAAACATAAATAAACATGCCTTCCTGCCAAGGAAGTAGCTCCATCTAATTGAAAGCTGAACTTGAAATGGTAACAGTGAATATGATATAGGCGAAATTCAAAAGCTAGAAAAGCCATATCCTAGATCTTGTGTTTTACAGAAGTACAAGAAACCTTTCCATAGAGCAGAATGGCAACGTCTGCACTCCATTAAGACTTTCTAAACCAACTGGTTTATGTATTCTGTTTCCTCTAAATCAAGTAAGGCTGGAGTGTACCTTGCATCTGAAAAATTTGTCCCCAGTTGACGGCATTTGTGTTTTCCAGTAGCTCCTGGTAAGCTTGTAGCTCCTTGTAGAAAATTGCATGAGCATTGGTGTAATGGTCAAGGTCATCCATCTCATTCTGGGGAGAAAAAGTCTGGAAGAATTAAATATTCTCCCCTTTCCCACACACACGTCTTTCACGTTGGAATCAAAACTCACTGAAAGCCAACCCCAGAGATTTAACAGATGTTTGGAGCTTCAGAGTGGCTTCCTTTAGGACATTTTCAGTAGCAACTCTCAAGCAAGACACTAGAAATACCTATTGCTCTCCACAGTGTCATATTAGGATAAAGCAGCAACAGTAGTAAGTCCTCATATACCCAAGGCACAGTAACCCAAACCTGGTGGCGGTTTCTTGGAACTCTTGCCTAATTCAAAGCTCACATCTACTACTGGTTGTCCCAAACCATGTCCCAACCCATGTTTTATTTGGTTGCCGAGGTCAACAAGTTTAGAACACATCTCTTCTGGTAAACAAAATAGTACCAAAGCTTGTTCTCCGCCCTGAGCTGAAAGAGCACAGGCTGGCTCTCATCAATACTGTTAAACTCTCATAGTCTCCAAAACAGTTTGAAAACATCCAAAGTGACAATTGGGGATTGTCCATGTCCTATGCCAACTCCTGCACTGCTGGCCCCAGAGAGCTGGTTGTCCCAGAGACAGTGCCAAGGATTTAACTCCACAGGCAGTACTCCTAATACCCCATATGAGACTACACCACCAAGAGCTTGTCTCCTAGCCTGGAGACACAATTCCATACAACTCAGAGATTGCTTTATCATGGTGGATAGAAGGGGTTGAGGCAATGCCCCCCTCCAGCGTCTCTTTAGCATTGCCTGCTACAGAATAAAAGACCGCAGAAGGACCCTTCTTTCACGTTGTAGCCACATCAGCCTGATCCCGAGATCACTAAGGCTCTTTTTTCTGTCTGCACGAAGATTACGGAGACGAAAGAGTGCTCGGAAGGCTTGGCCAAGTGGCGTGAGCGAAGGTAAAGTGTGTCTCTGCATAAGCTATGCAAGTTAATCTTCAGCTGGTGCAGTCACAATAATTACAATCAATTAGAGCACGGACTTCATAGGTAAGCTTGGTTAGGCTATAATTGCTATAGTGGGCTTTGTGCTGGCACCCACTGCATTGTCCTATTACATTTCATGGTTCCCAGCTCCCCAGGTTACACACTTCCCAGATAAAGCTAGCCCCATCTCAGAAAGCTGAGAGGAAGGCCTCAGTTGTGCTGGATCCACCTCTCAGAAATAAAGATAAAAAAACACGTTAATCTACCTCCTTCCGTGGCCGGCTGATAACAGCTTTGAAGTCTGGCCATGAGTCCACCACCACTTCCCTCCTGAAGGGGTTCCCTCGGTTGATGTTCATCACAGCTCCATAAACCTGCAGGACGAACAGCCAAGAGAAGAAAGACAGTTTGAGACATGCTAACGTGGCACCGGTGTTATAAACCAGAGACTGAACCAGCGGCATGGAGCCGAAAGCACACATTTAGATTTTCATACGTACATACATACATACATCACATAGGTTGATACCTACACAGTAGGTATCAACCTCAGTAAGGCATATTATCATGAAGATAAACCATGCCAACCCTAATTACTCTGGAGAGGAGGTGGACCACTTTGCTTCTCTCTTTTCCTAAGTACATGGATTTGGGTTAGTAAGCAGGGCCAAATGGATATCTCAGATGTAGTCATCTAAATAGCAAATACCAGTCAGTCCAGAAGAAGCACAACCATCTCCCCACAGCTTCAATCCCCTGACAAATGTCCTGATTCGCTGATGGAAATACCACAGAAAATGACAGGTCAGCGCCGCGTTACCTTGAGGGACTCGGGGAAACTCAACCTTAGCATTTTCTCCAGCATCTGCAGCTTCATGGCGCAGTTGAGCACCAGCATCTTCCTTGCTGGGGACACACACAAGGTATAAAGAGTCAGAAAAGCAATAATGTGCATGAACTGAATGACGTAATTGCTAATTTCATAAAATGCAATAGCTCCTGCAAGTGCCCTGTGTCAGCATTTCCCTTCGGAAAGTATTTTGGGAATGTTTTGGTTTTTTTGGTAGATGGATGTGCAGAGAACAGGAAGACAGGACAGTGTTTGGCAGACCAAGCTGGAGTCAGAAAATCCTGGACTTAATTTGTTATTTTACACCAGGTTTGTTGTGCAACACCAGGCAGGTCATCAGGAAGATACTACACGGCTACTACAAAGGTACTGATCCAATAGACAGATCACAAGTAAGACAACAATCAGGTGTTACGCAATCTGATTTTCCTGTTTTTAAAGGAAAAAAAAAACACCGACATGCTACCAATGTTAAAGTGCCTTAGCATTGATGACTTATCTTGTCAACACTATATATTGACCTTATAGTTGATCTTCTACTGCAAGCTAGATTTTACCGCAAGGAGTCTTTTCAAGAGCGCTGCTACGGCTGATCTGTTACCCATAGAGAAAGGTTTCTATTCATTTATTCTTAATACAATGCACCAATCTGACCATTTTCTTATTTTGTTTAACTCTACAAATTGCACGGCATGTATTTTTTTCCTAAAGGCTTTGCCTCTCATAACTTGAATCTTCCTTCCAGGCTATGGTCAGGTTTCAAACATTTAGTTCAGTTTCCAAGAGACAAGGCGTTGTTTAACAGAGAAACAACACAATTAGTCAGTGCTAATTGCATCTTCTTGTTGTCCTCAGCAGACAGATTAAGGGTTGAAGAAACAGAATCACAGAATGGTAGGGGTTGGAAGGGACCTCTGGAGATCATCTAGTCCAACCCCCCTGCCAAAGCAGGGTCACCTAGAGCAGGTTGGACAGGAATGCGTTCAGACGGGTTTTGAATGTCTCCACACACAGAGACTCCACCACCTCTCTGGGCAGCCTGTGCCAGGGCTCTGCCACCCTCACAGGAAAGAAGTTCCTCCTCATGTTGAGACGGAACTTCCTATCTTCAAGTTTGTGCCCATTACCCCTTGTCCGGTCACTGGGCACCACTGAAAAGAACCTGGCCCCATCCTCCTGACACCCACCCTTTAAGTATTGATAAGCGTTGATAAGATCCCCCCTCAGTCTTCTTTTTTCCAGACTAAAAAGACCCAAGTCCCTCAGCCTTTCTTCATAAGAGAGATGTTCCAGTTCCCTAATCATCTTGGTAGCCCTTTGCTGCACCCTCTCCAGCAGTTCCCTGTCCTTCTTGAACCGGGGAGCCCAGAACTGGACACAGCACTCCAGATGCGTCCTGACCATAGCATTAAGCAGCACACTCACACAGGCAATCTGCTCCCCAAGTGAGGGTAGAGATATGAGAACAGAGGGAGACAGTGAAGCTCAGGCTGCCCCAAGACAACTTTCAGCATCCATGTGATCCACCATCAGCTTCAAGACCTCCTCTTGTTCCTTGTCTTGCTTCACCAAACATAAAAATTTAAAAAGAAACTAGCCCTTTCAATGATGACCTGTGCATATTTACCTTTATTGAAGCTTACGCTCCATTTTCTCACTGTGTTCAAGGGGACAAAATTACTTCTGTGTCACAAAGTGTACATGCAGCTATATCTAAAGGCAATGTTGATTGATAGGCATTTGAATACCCTGCCACTATTCTGTAAGGATAGTTCTTACACCTCTATGCCTGGAAGTACTTTCAGATCGAAAACAAATATTGCACCAGTAGACCACCCGATCTCTTACCTGCTTTCAGCCTCGCAGCTCGTCCTTGCAATAAGCTGGAAGTCAGGAGGCAATAAAATGCTTCGTGGCTGCTTCTGCGTGAGGAATGGCAAGAGTCCTTGTTCAGAATCTTAAAACTATATAATTTTATTGATCAAAATTGTTCCAAACTCGTAGACTGTTCCTAAAAGCTCTGTTCTTTGTTTCTTTTGTGGAGCATGGAAATAAAAGCCGGAGCCAGCCACACCTTCGGTGGAGGAGGGACTCTGTAAGCATCATGAATAAAGTGTCAAAAGGCTTGTTCAAGAGCATAGGCTCTAGCGAGAACCTTTATTTTTTTCATTAAGACACTTAATCTCTTTGCAGTCATGCCAGTGAACGATCTGCTTTGCACATACTTATAATTATCCTTTTTCTTCTCAGTAGTAATGAAATTAAAGTAGTCTATTCTCATTCTCCGTGACAAGCTTCATACCACGTGGGAATTAAGAGCCCAAGATAAACTGAGACACGTTCTGCCAAAAAGAAAACCAACCCAGCTAAGCAGCCCCAAGCATCATTTTGAGGTGGCAGTCCTGTTCACCTCTTCCTGATTTTTCGTTGGTCCTAGAAAGTCCAGTTTGATGATAGTAACCCATATCATCCTTTTGATTTGGACTTAATAACCTAAAGCACAAGGCAGAAGAACCAATAGAGAAGGAACATTGAAGTGTTGTGGGAGAGCACATGCAGAAAGATGATTCATTTGAGCACGAGGAAGAGTTGATATGGGATATGGATTGATATTCTTGCTATATCTTAAGATGATTGAGGTGATTCTGCCCCTCTGCTCTGTTCTGGTGAGACCCCACCTGGAGTACTGCGTCCAGCTTTGGAGTCCTCAGCACAGGAAAGACATGGGCCTGTTGGAGCAGGTCCAGAGGAGGCCACGAAGACGATGAGGGGTGGAGCACCTCTGCTATGAGGACAGGCTGAGAGAGTTGGGCCTGGAGAAGGCACGGGGGACACCTTATAGCGTCCTTTTAGTATCTGGAGCGGGCCTACAAGAAAGCTGGAGAGGGACTTCTTTTTACAAGGGCATGTAGCAATAGGACGAGGGGTAATGGCTTCAAACAGAAAGAGGGGAGATTTAGATTAGATATTAGGAAGAAATTTTTCACTCTGAAGGTGGTGAGGCACTGGCACAAGTTGCTCAGGGAAGTTGTGGATGCCCCATCCCTGGAGGTGTTCAAGGCCAGGTTGGACGGGGCTTGGAGCAACCTGGTCTAGTGGGAGGTGTCCCTGCCCAGGGCAGGGGGGTTGGAACAAGATGATCTTTAAGGTCCCTTCCAACCTAAACCATTCTATGATTCTATGACATCTGTAGCTTGTAACTTTACTAGCTTGAAGCCAAGGTTTGTGAAAGGGAAGAGATTCAGATGCTCCCATGTCAAATCACCGAAGTTCACAGCTCCATGCACGCCAATCCAACAGGGAGTCTTCTCCTGGAAGAGTCGTCTGATTTCATCAGAAACCACAATCCAATCATTCTGCAACTCTGCCCAACAGCATCCGCCATCAAATAAGTTGAACTAAGACCACCTCCTAAAAGTCTGGCTTTATATTCCTGTTTTATGTTGTCCTGTTTATGTGTGCATGACAATCGCAAAGTAACAACACCCACAGCCTATCCTAAATCTTCAAAAGTCAGGAAAAAAAAAAAATTAAAATAATGATGGTTTTCTTCTGTATCTAGCCCTGTAATGCAGCACCTCGGTTGCTAGTGACAGCTTTGCTCTACATTTACAAGGCCTCAGGACTGAGGCTCATCAAGTGCTTTCTGAATGTTTTACTTATCTGTGTAATTGACCATTTCCTCCAGTTGACCAGGTGTCTATGAATACTAATTTTATTTTCATTATATTTGTATGGTGCAACCACAGTTTTCTACAGACAGCAGTAACAAGCAGTTATTCTATGTCAAATGAGATATTTCTGTATAATATATTGAATATAAAGAAATAAGAGGCAGAGTATGATAGCAGAGGTCTTGAGAAAGGAGATATGGGATGCGGTGGAGGGAAGTACAGGTATGGGGTGACAAGCGATGGGACATGGGAGAGTGGTGGGGATGGTAAGAGGTAAGAGATAAGGCTTGGCAAGGGAGACCCCTCAGCTACAAAGAACTCACCAACAATCACATCAGGAAATACAGACCCGGAGCTGGACAAAACTGGGCTTAGGAGTCCAGGATAATAGGATTTAACATACATAAAAGGCATTATAACCCCCCAAGGAGTGCTGCTGCTTTGCATATAACCATTGTTTTGAGCAGAACACATGGCAATCTAAACAACTAGACTTGGAAGAAAGGAAAGAGACCACAATTCTCAATTCCAGGAGCTGACCGCACAGGAATAAGTACAAAAGGTCTTGTGATTACAGCCTTGCTTGGGGAATGTAGGAAATGCTGCAAGCAGCCAGGAAAAAGTTCATCCTGCTTCGGTACCTTGTCTCTCAGAACATCAGCATGTTCGATCAAAAGTCAATCAACAATGTATCACTATCTTGTCCAAACCATTTCATTTGATGGACGCACGCTTCATCTATTTACTTCTTTTTCACACCTATTTGTACACTTTGGCTTACACAGAACCTTCTGGCACTGTTACACAGAGAATCTTACGTTACGAACTGGCTCCACCCTCATTCCTGTGTTGTAAAAAGCACCGAGTAACCAAACCCTACTCATCGCTTTCATAAAATGCTTTACTTCTTTATTATTTCCTTATTCAGTTACTGCTATTTCAATTTTCCTTGTATATCCTATCTCTGCCCTCCTCCACACATTTTTAAAAAAAAAAAAAAAAGAAAAAAAGAAAAGGTATCTATGTGGTTCATAAAAGTCAAAACCCACATAGTAAATTGCTCGCAAGAAGATCACCCTTAGTGAAAGCAAAGGAGTATAACTTTACTTAACAAAAATTAAGATAGCTGGTACACAGGGAAATCATTAACCCATAAATTGGATTAAACTACTTTGGGGTAGGGGTTATGTCGGTACATGCTCCCCCTCTCCAGTGATCAAATATTTGAGAAATATTTGTAAATATTTATCTGCTTTCTCATGTGATTCAATACAAAGCAAGCAAGCACTTAGTCTGGTTTTCCTGATCTTACATGTAACAACTACAGAGAGGCTTTTAGTCTGTCATAGGAGAATAGAGATAATTAGCTCATCTCTCATTAAGAGTAGCAGCAGCTTGTAAACTAAAGAACAAGTATTTGTGTGGTAAGTCAATGTAAGGAGCACTGCTGTCTTCTAGCAGACAATTTGGCAGCAGAAAGCACTTTCTAATAACTAAATCTTTTAAGGGAGAAGCTCTATCATGGAAAAAATGGAGGGGAGATTAAAGTGCATGGGAAAATAGACTTTTGACTTAATTTTCTTCCTCTAAAGCTAAAGAATACCTAACAGTTAATGAAATATAAGGCAGGTACACAACTCTAATCTTAGAGCTTTGCTCTGTAATGATCTTTTCTGCTTTCCCCAACCATCTGGATAAATCAGGTGTGAATGTTTTTTTAAAGTTTAAGCAGTGAATACGAAAAAGTAAAAAAAAAAAAAATCAAACTTCTATATTTGATAAAAATCATTCAGCTTCCTGCCATGGAAGGTTTTTATTTAAAAACGTAAGAAAGTTGAAAAGGGGATTTGCAACTGAGCATTAGATAAGCATATTTCTTACTATGTGTTTCAGGTTTAAAGAGCATTTAAATCTGAAACCAGAATTAGTTTGGTAAGAGATACTGCCTTCACCGATTACAGATGTGATATAAGAGTACAAATATAATGGAATAGGTTGCCTTATTCTATCAAAATGCCCAGATAAACCCAAGATCCACTTCCCTCCCTTCTCCTAAAACAGTATATATCATCATTAAAAGTCATGACAGGTCCAAACCCACCCCCCCTAAAAAAAAAAAACGCACCTTGATTGATCCCTTCAATCACTTAGAGTCTCAGAATGTATCTACAGATTTATATACCAACATCCATAGAAAAATGTTTTAACAGAAATTCAGCAGTCACAATAGCAAAGCCATTAGGAAGAAAACTGCGTTTCCACAAGGAGCATCCTGCTGCTCTACATTAACACAAAGCGCTGGCATAAATTATCTTCTCCAAAGGAGACCCCATATATTTTGGTTTCTCAAAGGAAGTCCACCTTCTCATAGGTCTTTTCAATGAGGGTTAACATGTTCTTCAAGTCAGCTGACTGCTGAATAGTGTTCATGTCCTTTAAAAGACCTTTCCGATTTTTTATCTTCAAAATTTCTTCCTAAAGAAGGAAAGAAAGAATAACAGACAACAAATAAAAAACAGCTTTCATTGAGTCCAACAGAACTTTCACTTTCATGCAGCCTAGCTGTACCTAAAACCAGCTAGAATAGAAAGGATTCAAAGACACAGAATGAGGCAGTCTTCCTTCCATCAGCTACAGAGATACGTTTCAGAAACGGTAACGGGTTCCCTAGGAAAAGACCACAGGGTTCCTAGGAAAAGACATGGGATCCTTTAAATGGCAGGTTTTCTAGGGTTTTGTTCTGTTTTTAAAACGTAAGCATATAGTTCTTCATTTAAAAAAAAAAAAAGATAAAAGTTTCAGATGTTTCCAAATTTTCAGATTTGCCCCCTCTGGCAGAGGTTAAGTGACACAAGCACATTCTGTTGCCTTTCTTTTCATAGCCAAGGTGTCTTTGAAAGGATATTCCATGCTCACCTGCAAAGTGGGTACCTCGAAACTGCACTTGGGGAGTTCTGGAAGGTGGAGTGCTCTGCTGCCATTTTCCTGGAATAACTAGAAGGGAAAAAAGAGGAAAAAAACCCACAGCAACAAACCAAACATCAGGCACGCAAGTAGGAAAATAAACTGGCTGTCATCACCCAACTTCTGAAAACTAAACTTCTTAATTTTGCAACTGAAGTTGGAGAAATTGCAGAGAGACATTCCTGAAGGCAAATAAGGCCTTCCTTATATGATGCTCTCTGCAGAAACAGCTTGGGTGCAATAGCTCTGGAAACACATTCTCCTTAGAGGAATGCAGCAACATCCATTGGAAATACCTTCCTGGCCTTTTTTTCATCTTCCTCTAACTGGTTCTTGAGCACCTGGATTTTGTCCTGCAGCTGCTTTATAGTTTCTTCAGTGCGCTCTGCTGATCGCTTAGCTTCATTTATTTCTTCCTAAAACAAAACAGACACAAAATCAGAACGAAACTTACTTGAGAGATGGTGAACCTTTTACTTATAAGATATTAATAATCAGCATCAGCTGAGTCACTGAAAAAACATCCACAAAGATACACTGCTTTATAGCAAAGGTGGGTGACAATGATGAACAGTGGACAACTCCTCCACAACAGCAAGGGCATAGCCAGTAGTGTGTCTACTAAAACGTTACAACACACTGAGCAGCAGCAGCAGCAGAGTAGGAGATTTTCTTCCTTTCCTTGCCTTTCATACCTGCAATTGTACCAAAGACTCTTCATTTGTCTCAAGCATTTGTTTCTCTGCCATTTGAAGGCTCGGGATATTCTTCAGGTTGCCCAGCCTCCCTGGAGGCACCTTTAAAGTCTTGAAAATTCTCAGCACCCTTTATTATAGAAAAAGGAAAGCATGACTTGTTTGGAGTTCTTTGCAAAACAAAAAGAAAGCTGACTAATGACTTCTCTGGGGAAAAAATAAACTCAGTTTAGCCCAATTTTTGCAAGCGAAGTAGAAGGATCCGGGCAGGAAGAAAAGCTGTCTCACGTTGTTTTCCAAAAAACACATGTAAGGAAGGGACCAGGAACAAGAAATCCCACCATTCCAACCCTTGCAATTACACTGATGTTCCGTAATTTCTATCCCACTGGTCTGCACACTCCCCGACTGCAATTTGACATTAATATTTTCCCAGTTCTGACCTTTCTAATTTTCAAAGCAAAACTAAGCATTCTAAAAGCAGCATTTTTAACTGCTTCTACACAAAATCATTTTAGTTAAGTTCGTAAATGCTTTTGTGAAATATGATATCTAGTTTTATGGCAGAGGAAGAGTTTTAGCTTGCTCTCAAAGGTCCTTCTGATTCTGAGGAAGATTTGAATTCTTCCAAGTTGGATCTGCCTGTTAGATACACCAAACTGACATAGTTTCCGTGCACCTCAGATGAGACCACACGAGTTTGGCAACTCAGAAATCAGACCCAACACGTCACAAATTAAACATTAAGAAGAAAAGAATCATAGAAAACCATTTATGAAAAACTAGATCCTCATGTTTGTCTCTTGAGGTACCACCGTAAGAACAAAGAAAGAAACATACACATTCAGGCTCTATGTTGATAAGAGCCTGGCATATCCACACACAAAAAGTCTCAGACACCCAAGCATACGTAATTACTCCCACAGACATAAAAAGGCTACAACACAAAATTTCAATTCTCTTTGAAGTAACTTCAACAGGCAGAAAATTAATTAGCATTTAAGAAAACTTAGCTATAACTGCTCCTGCCGCTACCATAAAATGATAAAATAAATAGCTGCCCAGAAATTTAAACACTGTATAAATACAAAGCTGATTAAAGGAGCTCTTAAGAATATCTCCTAGGTTCTGTTACCCATATAGAAGTAGTTAAAGTGGGTCTTTCAACAACTTTCACTTGTCCACTTCTATCAACATACCGTCAAGATTTTTCCCTCCTTGATTTTGCATAATTGCTCCCTTCAGAGATTTCCTAAATGCAATTGCTCCCAGAAGCAATTCTGCAAGCATGGCACAAAACCACTGGGTAAACTAAATCCCTTCTCTCCCTCTGCCTTTTTTTTTTTTTTAAATTATAATTTCTTACCTTTCTTTCAGTAAATTGAGGTGCTTCTGAACATCATCTTTTTTCATACTTTGTTGGCACAGAACAGATCTGGAAAGAAAACAAAGGCAGAATTTTCATCACAAAGCCTGCAAGCACAGAGTAGACATCAAGTGAAGTGAACATAGTCAGAACTTCTCTAGCTAAAAATTTCCAACTTCAGATAGAAAGTGTTATATTATACCAGACAAAATACACACAGCCAACCACATTGACCAAAAAAGCTCCAAAGCTTTTCCAGTTCAAGCAATGTTACGATTTTTACCTTATTCTTTGTCGAAACAAAGAAGAACCATGAGGATATTTGGCACTTACAGCATTGCTGAATCCATTATAGTTTCTAGAAACTGCCTACTGCTCTCTGAGAGAGTCTCCCAAGATCCTATTTTAGCACTGGTTAGCTTCACCTTTTTTGAAGAACCTTTTTCTCCTGTTAACACAAAGGCAAAAAGAAAAAGATACAATTTGTCAAACCTGGACAGACAGCTTTATGACTCCATTCAGTCAGATCGTACACAAAGGTGTAACAGTTAAGATTTTTCCATGTCACAAAACTGTCAGGTCAAACCTACCCGCATTAGGTGGTACTTATTATTTGCAAGTCACAAATTGTTTCAAATGCACAAAATAGGAAAGGTTCTTTCTTACAGCAGTTTCATTCCAAACAGATGCTTTCACAAAAATCATTGGTGATACAAGTGAGAAAATCCAGAATGAAATAAAAAAAATAAAAGAGAATGGGAATATACATAAGTGAGAAACTCAATGCAGCAGGGACTTCGTCTCATTTTTATGTTCAATGCAACACATGCCAGTCTTAAGACAGGAGGTTAACAGAGAAGACAATGACTCGTGAAGAGAAAGTTAAAATGTTCTGGGTGCTTGTGGTGGAATTTTACAAGAGAAGAACACTACTTGCAAACAAAAGTATATGATTAATGTGTGCATATATAACACATATGGTGCGAATGCACACAGGCTAACCGTACTGCAAATGCTCACTGGTACTGTTTCAGAAAGAAAACTTTGAAACTTATTTCAGTGACACCTCAGACATCTATGATTTCAACATAGCAGTTACTATGTTTACTTACAGTGTTTTTTCAAAACACTGAATTTGCACGAGACAAACACAAGGAAAGAATACAATCCTACCGGCAGGGGAATAGTCCTTGTGTTCATCAGCTTTCCTTTTGACTGTCTGCGTGACCTGGTGAAAATAAAAGTTTACAGCAAATATAGTAATTTTGAATCTCTCTCTGCTGCAACCAAGTGTGAAACCTTTCATTTACTACTAGCAGCCTGCTATAAAAAGGCTGTGAAAGCACTTCAGTGCTTGACAGAGGTCTGTTGCTATTGACCACAAAAAAGGCTTTTTGAGCTGTGAAATAGTAATTCATCTCAAGCAAGTTAAGGAAAGTAATTCACTCTTAGTTCCTCCCACTCAAAGAATGAGGTCATGAAAAAAGAAATACACAAGATGTTTAGCTACCCAGCTGCATCTTGAGATCGTGCCGTTCATAAGTGGTTAAGCAAGCTCGCTCCAACAGAAAACTGCCTAGGCCAACCATGAGATACATAGGAAATATTTTCCATAAATTGACTCTGATTTTATCAGTCTGTTTAAACAGATGCTATGCAGCTCTTCAAAACTGCACAGCCAGCTTGCCTTCTTATTAATCGTCAGGCAATGCTTCCCTCTACTTGCTACAGGCACAGGAGCACGCAGCTAGAAACCCTGGAAATCAGGGAGCAGCTAAGGCAGAGGGTCTCAAAATAGCTGTTCACATTTCCTCCAGAGAACTACATTTAGTTAATGAAATATTTTCTATAAATTTCAGTAGAAAACTGGGCAAAAAATGCCTTTTTTTTTTTTCTTCCCCCTTTTGGTTACTTTTCTAACCTTTCTGATCCAAAATAATGATTACCTGTCCTTTTTGGCCTTCTTTTCTTCCTTCTACATCTGTTCCCTTTCTTTTGCTGGAAAGCCCTTGTTGATTTTGTGATTTAAAGGCTTTTTTTGCTGATCCCCTACCAGGGATCTCCCCCTTTTTACTGGAAGATGCGTGGTGGCGTTTCATTATCTGTAAGCCAAACAGAACAGGAGGAAAGAAAAACAAAATTAAAATCCAATTATAATCCATACATATAAACCACACACTAATAAGCAAAACAATGGATAATAGCCTGTGACAAATGAGCCCAAATGGTTGATGAGAAGCTCAACATAAGTCAGCAATGTATACTTGCAGCCCAGAAAGCCAACCATATCCTGGGCTGCATCAAAAGCAGCGTGGCCAGCAGGTTGAGGGAGGGGATTCTGTCCCTCTACTTCACTCTGATGAGACCCCACCTGCAGTGTTGCCTCCAGCTCTGGAGCCCTCAGCACAAGAAGGACATGGACCTGTTGGAGCGGGTCCAGCAGAAGCCACAAAGATGCCCTGAGGTCTGGAGCCCCTCTGCTGTGAGGACAGGCTGAGAGAGTTGAGGTTGTTCAGCCTGGAGAAGAGAAGGCTCTGGGGAGACCTTATAGCAGCCTTCCAGTACCTAAAGGGGGCCTACAGGAAAGATGGGGAGGGACTCTGGATCAGGGAGTGAAGCCATGGGATGAGGGTAATGGTTTTAAACTGAAA